>CM040745.1:922500-1002500 GCA_022829145.1 Albula goreensis | reverse complement strand
CCCGTCCTTGAGAATATTTCCTGATTCCTGCCAGGATTACCAGCTCTGGCAGCGTAATTCTGCTCCGGTGCTGTGCTGGAACATGTCTGCTTTTGATGATGTCACAGTTGAGTTGTTTTTTGGGGTATTGTTATTTTCTCAAAGTGGTCAAAGCCCTCCAGGTTTGGACGGAAAAGTAATATCAAATATCCAAAAACCACTGAGCTCCAACAATGGCGGTTCCTACAGTAAAAGGCAAATACTACTCTGGTTTTCATTTAGCCACCCAATAACAAGATGCATATCCTAAGTGATGTCAGGACCCTTTATCCTGTGATCCCAGCTCCCTAACCATGATACTACACTGTAACACTGTAACCCAGCGCGGGGGGAACAGTACCAGTTCTGTGTATGACGTTACGGGCAGCCATGTCCAGAGCATGTACACTCCACACATCCCATATCCCTCAAAACCTTCCAAAACCAGAAATAACACCACCAAGAAATATCTGTGTGTGGGATGGTTTAGCGCAGAGTCAGGAGCCAGCTGAAAGCTGCGCTGGGGTTTGGGGGTTAGGCCTTTCTCCAGCTAACCACTCCAATGAGAGCGTTTGGACACACTCTCTTTCTTTGGAGAAAGAAAGTAATTCTGTTTCTTTGGAAAGAGAAAGCACTTTAGTTTCTTTGGACAGAGAGAGAGAGAGAGAGAGAATACGTGTTTATGGTGTTTGTGTGTGTGTATGTGTATATGTGAGAGAGAGAGAGAGAGAGAGAGATGATGAGTGTGAGTGTGTGTGTGTGTGAGCGAGAGAAAGAGAGAGCGAGTACACGTTGTAATCTGTCTTGGTGAGACTAAATTCCCCTGGGCGTGTGGAATTGCACCTTTTTGTGCTGTTTAGTTATTCTTAGCCCTTAGTCTGCACAGACTAAAGTACGACAGCAGTAACCCTGGCACAGCACCAGCAGACAGAAACACTGGCATCACTGATCCCTCCCCCTCTGCCAGTGACGGGGGATGGGGTTCGCTGGATCACAAGTGGGAGGGGCTAGCATACGTTTGTATGACTCAGTCATTTGGAACAATGACCAGATCCACGCCTGGTCAGTGCTGGTGTGTCAGAACCCTTTGTGCTGGTCAGTGCTGGTGTGTCAGAACCCTTTGTGCTGGTCAGTGCTGGTGTGTCAGAACCCTTTGTGCTGGTCAGTGCTGGCGTGTCAGAACCCTTTGTGCTGGTCAGTGCTGGTCAGTGCTGGTGTGTCAGAACCCTTTGTGCTGGTCAGTGCCAGCGTGTCAGAACCCTTTGTGCTGGTCAGTGCCGGTGTGTCAGAACCCTTTGTGCTGGTCAGTGCCAGCGTGTCAGAACCCTTTGTGCTGGTCAGTGCTGGTGTGTCAGAACCCTTTGTGCTGGTCAGTGCCAGCGTGTCAGAACCCTTTGTGCTGGTCAGTGCTGGTGTGTCAGAACCCTTTGTGCTGGTCAGTGCCGGTGTGTCAGAACCCTTTGTGCTGGTCAGTGCTGGCGTGTCAGAACCCTTTGTGCTGGTCAGTGCTGGTGTGTCAGAACCCTTTGTGCTGGTCAGTGCCGGCGTGTCAGAACCCTTTGTGCTGGTCAGTGCTGGTGTGTATCTTGTTCCTGGGTCCTGGTTCAGGCATTGAGGTGCAGTGGACACCCGAGTGGACCGGTGGCTCGTCCTTTATCAGCAGCTCAGGTAAAAACAGGTACAGACCTGCAAAAGCGGCAGAGGCTTTTCTGGTTGGATCCACCCGACATGCAGCAATCACAAATACCTGAGCAGCAAAAACACATGCCAGACAGCGGCTTTTCCCCTCACACTTACCTCAGCTTTTATTATCTCATGCTATTTCAAAACAACAAAATATGCTGTTATTTATTTAAATGAAGAAAGTAATGGAGCAAAAAACAATGTGTTTGCAAATATCATGTCCAATAATTGATCTATTTATTATTTAGGGTAATGGATTTTTCTTTTAATGCAGTTATTGAATGTAAATGTAATCCAAATGGCAGCATGAACTTCAAAGCCCAGTCTGGTGCCTTAGAGCGCTGAGAGTGACACGTTTCAGTTGGGTGTTCTCCACTGATAGTATTTACATGCCTGTCACTCTGAGCTGCTGAAAAGAGAGACAGTGTTTTTACGCATTCATTCCACTCAGCTGTCAGCTTCCACTCATCTTTTCAACTGTCTCAGTGTTAGCATTTCACCAGCTTCAGTCGCTCAGTTAAACTAAGAGTAGATCCACAGTGAAAACACAGCTTTGGCTATTCTGTTAAACTGAGCGTGCATCCATACTGAAAAAACACAGCTTTGGCTATTCTGAGTGCTGATCAGCGCAGACAAGCACAGCTTAATGCGATTACTATAGTGTCAGTAATACTATTATCAATGTGAAATGACCCTTTAGGGAGATGAAATCGCTGTGTGCTCTGAGGTTTTATATATGTGGGGACAGGTTTATCACAATGACTGCAGATATTGGCGGAACACTCCATTCTGAGTGCTGTTATTTGGTGATAATTATTTTCCAATAACATGCATGAGGAAACATAATAATGCACAGCCATAAATCAATAAACAAGCTGTTAAACAATAAAAAAATCACTGTTTCTGCCTTGAGAACACACCACATTTTCCCTCAGAGTTACTGACTCTTACCTTTTATCACTAACAGATCATTACACATTAAGGGAAAAACCACAGTCTGACCACGTTATATGAGTATAACCCAGCACAGTCTGACCACATTATATGAGTATAACCCAGCACAGTCTGACCACATTATATGAGTATAACCCAGCACAGTCTGACCACGTTATATGAGTATAACCCAGCACAGTCTGACCACGTTATATGAGTATAACCCAGCACAGTCTGACCACGTTATATGAGTATAACCCAGCACAGTCTGACCATGTTATATGAGTATAACCCAGCACAGTCTGACCACGTTATATGAGCATAACCCAGCACAGACCTTCCTGCTGTGGGCTGGGTGTCTGATAAAACAGACATACATGCAGATTTTTAGCTGTGATTAATAAGACGCATCCTGTAAATCCTATTTAAAATGCGCTCATTCATCCGAGCAGAATGACGCTTCGGCCTTCGTTCTGTTTAGAATCCACGGAAGTACAAAGAAAGACAAAAGAGTCATGGAGATATGTGTTTCACTCTTTACTGTCAACACTGTACTCCAATGTAATCATGTTTAAAAAGGAATATTTATTTCCAAAGGTGTGTCATTGAATTCTCTCTAATGTTTGCACATATTTCACAAATATTATCCTAAATTAATCAGGATATCTTAAAATAAAGCAAGCTCAGCTAAGACACTAAAAACAGTCTGTCCCACACCAGCGCAGACCAACTGAAACGGTCTCAGACAAGAGCTGCTCACCTGAGACCAGGTGAGACCAGCATGACGTGGGTGAGGCTGAAGTGGTCCCTGCCATCTCTCCCACGGGGGAAACAGGACCCCCCCCAGAGCAGAGCGCAGGCACGTCCTGCAGTCACAGTGCTCTTCTGCTGCTTGGCAGTGATTAGAATAAAAGCGTAAAAAATGGTTTTATTTGAGAATAAAGCATAGCTTATTATCTGTGCTGTTTATTTTCAACTGCATTTTTTTTTGCTGATCTTCATCAAGCGTGTCAATCACTTTAGAGATGTATTTGCATGGGTGTGTGCATGCATTTTCCCATGTACTTTCATCTTCTGCATGTTGACACATTTCAGAACGTAATAGACATGTGACATATGCTCTGCAGCACACACGTAAAAGCTGTGTGTTAATTAGCACATCCCATAATCATGTTGGTGCATTGCCACGGCAGCGTAAGGGGGGATGGAGGTGTGAAATGGTCTCTGACAGCGTTCCTAACGGCCAAAAGCGCACAGAATCCCTTCGTCCTCTCCGTTAGACCGTTAGAGGACAGCAGGTCACAGGCGGCGGACAGACGGCGATAATCCTCCTCCCAGTTCATGTGTTTCCTCATCTTCACCGGGCGCTATGCGCTTCAGATCGATTGCTGATTGAGTTTGCGATGAAGGGGGTGGGGGCAGGAAAGCAGGGTGGGGGAGTAGGGGGAAACACAGCACACACACAGCATATACACAGCACACACACAGCACACACAACACACACACACACATAACACACACAGCATATACACAGCAGACACACAGCACACACACAGCATATACACAGCACACACAGCACACACAACACACACACACAGCACACACACATCATATATGCATAAGGAGTTAAAAGTGAGAGCAGATGTGTGCAGATTGTGTGTTGAACACTGTGATGTGGCCCTTTGTGTCCATCAGCACGCTTTCCTAGAGTCAGTGCATGCTGTTATCAGGCCTGAGAGAGCCTGGCTGAGCTGACAGACATGAGCGGCCATGAGGAAGTCTCAGAGACACAACAGAACATGCTCAGCTGTGGGACCAGTCACAGTTCCCACCCCACAGCTTACACACTCTGCTGAGGATGACTGACCGAAAACAATGACAAAAATAAGTAAGTAAGTAAGTAAATAAATAAATAAATAATCATATTTATGTTATATATATGCTGTGGGAGCTTATATCCCTGTCTGAATATCATGTTGGTTTGTGGGAGGTTTCCTGAACAGATCCCAACATGTTCAACACAACAGGCTTACACACACACACACACACACACACACACACACACACACACACACACACACACACACACACACACACACACACACACACACACACACACACACACACACACAATGAATGGGAATTTAACCATATCATTCCCTAGGCACCATAAATGGACTCAGCACCCCAGAGCACCAGTGAAAGCGCTAACCGCTAACCGCATTAGACTGGAGCAGGGCAGACTCTGGATCCTGAGCCTCTCCTTCACAGGGCAGCCACACAGGCCTGGCTGAGTTATGGGCAGCCTCGCAGTACTCGCTAACCCTTTGTAGTTTACCAGGTCTGGAAATGAAAACCATAACCCGGAATTTAGCAGCAGAAAGATGGAGCTGACACTTCAACAGCGCGGCATATTTCATGTGCTGGGTGGCAGTTTCCATCGCGTGTTTTCATTCAACTATTCTGGCCCTGAAACAAACGGCCTCCTCTCCATGACGACAGTGTCTGGAGGCGCGGGCTGTCGCTACTTTGTCATGCGGGGTTTCGTGCTGATTTCTCATATAGATTTGGCAGCGTACCGTAAAGTTCGGGCTCCACACAAAGGAGAAGGCTTGATTAGACAACCTGTGCTGCCAAATACAAGTCAACATCGTGACTTAGGACACAGCGCCTAACGAGGATCTCATTTGACAGAAAGAAGTAAACACGTCTAACGGTGATATTATCTTACATCTATAATAACACAGAATTATGGTGCGTATTTTCCTGCTATACATGGGTGCTTATTCCTAGTTATGATTTATTGTTTTCCCAATAAGCTGGGTAGTGTAGTGGAGCAGCCCTATAATACCAGAAACTCAGAAATCTGAACCAGTCATTGTGTTTCGATAGAAAGAACAATATGTTTTAATTGGATTTAACGATAGCTAATTATAGATGTACTTTTTTGGTGTCAGGATATCTCATTACCCCATGTGTGTGTGAGATTGTATTTGTATGTATCTGTGTTTGTGTGAGTGTGTGTATATCTGTGTGCGAGTGTGTGTGTGTATGTGTATGTGTGATTGTGTGAGTGTGTGCGTATGTGTGATTGTGTGAGTGTGTGTGTCCGTGTTTGTGTGTGTGTGTGCGTATGTGTGTCTGTGTGAGTGTGTGATTGTGTGAGTGTGTGTGTCCGTGTTTGTGTGTGTGTGTACGTATGTGTGATTGTGTGAGTGTGTGAGTGTGAGTGTGTGATTGTGTGATTGTGTGAGTGTGTGTGTGTGTGTGTGTGTGTGTATGTGTGATTGTGTGAGTGTGTGTGTGTGTGTGTATGTGTGATTGTGTGAGTGTGTGTGTGTGAGTGTGTGTGTGTGTGTGTGTGTGTATGTGTGATTGTGTGAGTGTGTGTGTGAGTGTGGGGTGTGTGTGTGTGTGTGTATGTGTGATTGTGTGAGTGTGTGTGTGTTGTGTGTGTGTGTGTGTGTGTGTGATTGTGTGAGTGTGTGTGTGTGTGTGTGTGTGTAAGTATGTGTGATTGTGTGAGTGTGTGTGTGTATGTGTGATTGTGTGAGTGTGTGTGTATGTTTGTGAGTGTATTAGTCTGAGCATTCAGGTGTGAATGCAGGATCCAGCTCAAATGTGAGAGTCGGTGACCCTAAATTCTCATTTGGGAGTGATTTTCCTTCGTTTCCCAGCACCCTTTGGGCTCGGTGGTGCAGAACTCCCATAAGGGAGCAGCGGTGAGCGGTAATCATCTTTTTTCCAGCTCAGACTGTAAAAGCGTGACTGCCCATGAAAGCAGAGGACTCTCTGTGGGAGGTCCACAGAAGGACCGCATGTGCTTAACGCGGTCAGTCAGTGCGAGAAATTAGCGCCAGCGACTTCACTGGAAAACATTCCAAACTGAGTGTTCATATTGTCACTCACAGGCCCGCATGGGGATGGCTGCATCGGTGAAAACTCTCTCACTGAACCTCGCGAGGCGAAGGGTATCAGCTTTCTCTTTCTCCAGCTTTAACCAGCGCTACCCTGAGGCCCACAAAAACCCGGAAAATCTGGCTTTACCAGGTGCTAATACCTTAAAGGTACATGATGTTTAAACAGTATGATGACAGGTGCAATGCTTGCTCTTGACTGACCCCTTCAGGACACTCCACAGAGCTGCATTTAACCTGGGATGTGTTTGTGTCCAGTCATGAATTTCATGTTATCACATCATGATCATGATCCTCATCATTTTCATTACTGAGGCCCTTTTCAGTTCTGTTTTTAACATTTAGAGAGTCTGTAGCTCAGATGTGTGTGTTGCTCCTGGGTTTCCTGAGTGACGTGTTCAGTGGGTTTCGTCCTGGAGTCTGTAGCCTGTCAGTGTAGCATTCTCCTCCACAGGTCGGGGCCTTTGTGAGTTATCATTATGGCCAATGAGCAGCTGGGCCAAGTCATTACTGTAAACACAATGATTTTAATTAGGGAGTGTAATGACAGGTCAAAGGGTTGGGATTTCCATTACAGCCTGTGAGGAGGAGAGGAGGCGTCTCAGGGGACACTAAAGCAGCGGTATGGAGGGAGTTTGAGTGCTGAGAGAGGTCCATTATAAGGATGTAGTCAAAATTATTTAAAAATAGTAACACTCTTTATTCTTCATACCTTTTAGGACATGAAGGCTCCTGCACTAGTCGTCCTTCTCAAACATATTTATCTGCAAAGCAGAGATGACGGGGTCACTGTGTCTGCAGGTTTATTTGCTGTTTGCAGTTTAGGCCTACAGGGAAAGGTGTGCAGACTCTTACACCAATCGATGAAGGAAATGAATCATTCCGGCAGAGAACCCCGGTGAGAAGCAGCGGCTCACAGCTCGGGGCCCTGCTGCTTCTCAGATGCACACGAACCTGATCAGAACATGCTGCCTGGTCAGATCTGGGGCCGGGGGAGTGCGCTGTGTTTCTGCACCGTCACGTCTCTGTGCCGCAGTGCCTCCGTTTGGAGGGTTAACTCTTCTGGGTCGCTCTCCCCTCCCCTGCACTGTGACCATGAGAGCGGTTCTGTACGGCACTGGCTGCACTGTGACCATGAGAGCGGTTCTGTACGGCACTGGCTGCACTGTGATCATGAGAGCGGTTCTGTATGGCGCTGGCTGCACTGTGACCATGAGAGCGGTTCTGTACGGTGCTGGCTACTCTGTGATCATGAGAGCGGTTCTGTATGGCGCTGGCTGCACTCTGACCATGAGAGCGGTTCTGTATGGCGCTGGCTGCACTCTGACCATGAGAGCGGTTCTGTATGGCGCTGGCTGCACTGTGATCATGAGAGCGGTTCTGTACGGTGCTGGCTGCACTGTGATCATGAGAGCGGTTCTGTATGGTCCTGGCTGCACTGTGATCACAGGAGCGGTTCTGTATGGTCCTGGCTGCACTGTGATCATGAGAGCGGTTCTGTATGGTGCTGGCTGCACTGTGATCATGAGAGCGGTTCTGTATGGTCCTGGCTGCACTGTGATCATGAGAGCGGTTCTGTATGGCACCGGCTGCACTGTGATCACAGGAGCGGTTCTGTACGGCACTGGCTGCACGACCGAGCTGTCCATTACACCCATACCACTGTCAGCAGGGGCTACCCAGAGCGTTCAAGGGAAAGACTTGAGGTCAAACCATCATTCCCTCTGTTCCCGTCCAATCAAAAGGTTAATTAACCCGGTGTGAGGATATGAATATGTCAGTGACACTGTGCTAATAAATTAGCGCACTCCGCACGGTAAGTCAATGCACAGTCATGGTCTCTGAGCTCACCTTCTGCTCACGCTCAGACTCCCATTAGCATCAGGCTACTCCCATGGGGGCCCACGCACATTACAGGCGGTGGGGGGTGAGTTCATCTATGGGACTTACGCAGGGCCGGGTGGGGGGGTGGACCACAGGCCAGACCACAGTAGAGTCATCCATTCAGCCATTGAATATGGGATCGTTTTTAGATTAATTGAAAGTGATCTTTTTTATTTTTTTCAGTGTCTGCTTTGGCCATTTTCATCCAAGTAATTTCTGTGAAGCTAAAATTTCAAACAGACTGTCTCAACCCTGGGAGGGTAATGGGATCCACGCGAATACCGCGTTAAAAGGGTCACATGGCAGTGATCTCACAACAAACGCCTCTCCACTCGTGGACAGAGCCAAACAGTTGCGCGGCCGCTAACGGGATATGGTTTCTGGCATACTGTAAAACATAAACGCTTTCTCTGCGTCTCTTTCTGTGATGCCGTGAAAGCCTCTAGTCTATTGATCCTGAGCGCAGTCTAAATGCTGCTGCCTCCGGCCCCCCTCCCTGTGAGAGACGCAGAACACACACACTCTCTGTCCTGCCATGTGTGTGCCAGTACCGCTTATGATAATTATAGGGGATATCTATTCATTAAAACCAGTTGTAGGGGCCCGCTTTTACCAGCTTTGTTTCAAACACCTCACAAACTGTAGCATCTCTCTCTCTCTCTCTCTCTCTCTCTCTGTCTCTCTCTCTCTCTCTCTGTCTCTCTCTCTTTCCTCCTCCCCTCCCTTCCATCTGAACATCTGTCTGCTTTTAAAGCCCCTTTTTTGCGATTCATGCGGCCAGATGAGAGCTGGATCTCAGAGAGGCAGCAGTGACTCGACAGGTTTCTGTGCTCCCGCGGGAAAAAAGAGAAACCGGCAGAGCCGCACGGCCCTGGGTTTACCAACACATTTACATTCACTCTCCTCAGCGGCTCTGGATGTTTTGTGCGTGTGAACGGCACAGAAGCCGGCAGTAAAACATCTATCATGTTGAGCAGTCAGTTTCACATGGGAGAGAGGGGGATAGGAATGCTGCACATGTAAGGCCAAAAATGGTCCCATAACCATTACAGATAAGCAGCTGGGTCTAATACCTACCTGTCCCCAGTGCTTTCAAACAAACAACATAATGGCAGCGAGAGGGAAAAATCAATGTGCTATCAAATAAAACAACAAGATGCCTTCAAAAGTTCAAAGCGGGTCTTTTGTATGGTAATGGAGGCCTGGGTTGAAGGTTTTGGAAGTGTGTTATTATTCCAGTTTATATTTTCAGAGGTTCAAATCTTCCCATGACAACCATTATTTTGGAATTATTATTTGGCTGTCGGGGAAGATTCATAACCTCCCTCTGAATGGCAGAGATGTGTAAGTGTGTCTCTGTCACTCAGTGTGTGTGGTACAGTGTGTTCGGTGAGAGAAGCAGCCTAGAGACCATACTGTAGCCAGACTGTTTACTGAAATTACCAGTTTGCTCTTTATTTGTTGCAATGAGCTATTTTTACTGACAAACAATTAGTCTCACGCCCAGCCACTTTACTCCACCTGGGGCTCTGCCGACGGGTACCTGACAGTGCTAACGAAAGCCACAACACCTGCACTGACTGCCATGTGACAGTGAGAAAGAGAGACACTTTAGCTCTGTCCCTTTTGTACTTTTGTCTGGAGAAAAAATAAACCAGTTACAAAAAACACGTCTAAGAGTGGGTCCAAAGCAGCTTTACTACAAGAAAAAGGACAAATGTAAATCATACCAATGACAAATAAAAATAAAATTAAATTAAAAAAACTTGAGAGAGAGCAAGATAAGCTGAAGCAGAAATATATATATATATACACAGAGAGAGAGAATTAAATGTGTCCAAAACCTTAAAACAGATTACAAATTGGCATCTCTGAAGGACCTTAGACAAAGGAAGGTATTGAAAATGTACAGACCTGGTGAGGATTGCCTGGCCGCTGAGACAGACTGGCACAGCGGGCTGGAGTGGTCAGGCAGAGAGGAGAGACTCCACACACTGTGTAGTCTGCGCCTCTGCAGAAATATAGAGCAAAG
The DNA here is from genome assembly GCA_022829145.1 of Albula goreensis. Taxonomy (NCBI): domain Eukaryota; kingdom Metazoa; phylum Chordata; class Actinopteri; order Albuliformes; family Albulidae; genus Albula; species Albula goreensis. Next base: position 992,033 of record CM040745.1, on the reverse strand, counting down.
AGAAGTTTTCTCTGCTCCTCCTCAATGGATCAATCAATCAGAGAACTATACATTTTCTGAAAAACAGATACTTATAAAAGTGGAAATACATGAGATGCATTCTCCTTGTGGAAAAACTGGGAATAGAAATAATTGAAGTCAGTATAAAATTTGTCATGCTTTGCCATATTCTAAGAAACAGATCAAACATGTAAATCCTTCAAGTTGTGAATTTATGTATTTATTATGTTTGTATTACTTTGGCTACATTGTTACCATGCCAATAAAACAATAATTTCTGAATTTGAATTAGAGAGAGAGACAGAGAGATAATGAGAGGCAAAGAGAGAGAGAGGGAGGGAGAAAGAGAGAAAGAGGAGACAGAGAGATCTAATGAGGGAGAGAGAGAGAGAAGGAGACAGAGAGGGAGACATAATGAGAGACACACATAGTAAGCAGAGGGACCACACACGTTCGCATGGGAGACAGGCAGAATGTCCCAGCAGGCCGAGGGGCAGCCTTATTCATATTGGAGAAACGCACACGCACACACACACACACACACACACACACGCAGCCCATACGAGAGAGGGAAGACGGGTCCTAAATGTATGTGAGAAAAAAGCTTGTTCCTGAAAATCAGTGCCCCATTGCTATGCCGGTCTGCGCTGCCGGTCTGCACTGCCGGTCTGCGCTGCCTCGTTTATTGACCGATGCTGTAAAAACACGCTCTCAGTAATTACACTCTCGACTCTCTGGACCCAGCGCCTGGGAGGGCCACACACAAACGCCATATGAGAGAACATCCCTGCGGATCAACATCTTTATGGTTTTTATGAAAATGCTGCTTGATGAAACAGACAGACCCTGTGCAGTGAGCTGTGTGTGTGTGTGTGTGTGTGTGTGAGAGAGTGTGAGTGAGTGTGTGAGTGTGTGAGTGTGTGTGAGTGTGTGTGAGTATGTGAGTGTGTGTGAGTGAGTGTGTGAGTGTGTGAGTGTGTGTGAGTGTGTGTGTGTGTGAGTGTGTGTGAGTATGTGAGTGTGTGTGAGTGTGTGTGTGTGAGTGTGTATATGTGTGTGTGTGTGTGTGAGTGTGTGTGAGTGAGTGTGTGAGTGTGTGTGTGTGTGTGTGTGTGTGTGTGTGTGTGAGTGTGTGCATGTGTGTGTGTGTGTGTGTGTGTGAGTGAGTGTGAGTGTGTGTGTGTGTGTGTGTGTGTGTGTGTGTGTGTGTGTGTGTGTGTGTGAGTGTGTGTGTGTGTGTTAAGCGTGTTAATGAAAGGTGACATCATGATAAAAGATGGGAGTGGGGGTTTCAGACGCTCTCATTAGGCTGCCTGGAGGGATGTGGGTGTGTCTCTCGGTAACTACTGCCACACTTTTAACCACTCACCTCCCCAAAAACAAACACTACACACGCTCAACTCGTACCTTCCCACCAAAAACAGAAAAACAGTTCTGCTTACACAGGTCTGAGTCAAGAATTCATAATTACTTCATTTTTATTTGTTTTTTCCCCCACATTTCAGTGAGTTCAGCAAACACCAGAATGAAACTGAGAAACTGTGTTTGTGAAGTTTGCAGAAGAAAAGGCTGCTGTCTTTGGTAAATCAAACTTAACAATTAATTAAAGCCAAAAGCTGTGGTGCATATAAAAGAACAAGGAGACAGGGTAAAGGGTTACTTACTATGGCTCTGACTCACTTATCAATCAGTTACTCCAGAGAATTAATTCATTAATGCTTAATAAAGCATAACTGTCACACCGCTGAATGGTGATGGCTGTCAAATACACCTCTTGAATGTACAGAAGCTCTTGAATGTGTTGCTTTATGTTTAATGTGGTTCTGCAGAGAGCCTGCAGGTCTGCTGGGTGCGGAGGTCTGAGTGTCTCCAGATGCTGAAGTCCTTGTGTGTTTATGGAGGTACATCCCTGCTGTCACTTCAGCTATAATTACACCATAAACAATTAAAAGCTGCAGATCCGACAGGCCTGTCAGGCTCCAGTGAACTGAGCCTGGGTGATGCGCTCGTATCACTGGCTGTTTTTCTCAGATCCTGACATAAAAGCACACAGCTATCGTGCTGCAATTAACCCCAGTCACAACTTGAATGCGGCACCTGTGGCCCCTGGGGGCCACCGCAGCTCAGGGGCCCCTCTGTGTCTGCCCTCTCGCTGGGCTAACTCAGGGGCCCCTCTGTGTCTGCCCTCTCGCTGGGCTAACTCAGGGGCCCTCTGTGTCTGCCCTCTCTCTGGGCTAACTCAGGGGCCCTCTGTGTTTGCCCTCTCGCTGGGCTAACTCAGGGGCCCCTCTGTGTCTGCCCTCTCGCTGGGCTAACTCAGGGGCCCCTCTGTGTCTGCCCTCTCGCTGGGCTAACTCAGGGGCCCCTCTGTGTTTGCCCTCTCGCTGGGCTAACTCAGGGGCCCCTCTGTGTTTGCCCTCTCGCTGGGCTAACTCAGGGGCCCCTCTCTGTCTGCCCTCTCGCTGGGCTAACTCAGGGGCCCCTCTGTGTCTGCCCTCTCGCTGGGCTAACTCAGGGGCCCCTCTGTGTCTGCCCTCTCGCTGGGCTAACTCAGGGGCCCCTCTGTGTCTGCCCTCTCTCTGGGCTAACTCAGGGGCCCCTCTGTGTCTGCCCTCTCGCTGGGCTAACTCAGGGGCCCCTCTGTGTCTGCCCTCTCGCTGGGCTAACTCAGGGGCCCTCTGTGTCTGCCCTCTCGCTGGGCTAACTCAGGGGCCCCTCTGTGTCTGCCCTCTCGCTGGGCTAACTCAGGGGCCCCTCTGTGTCTGCCCTCTCGCTGGGCTAACTCAGGGGCCCCTCTGTGTCTGCCCTCTCGCTGGGCTAACTCAGGGGCCCCTCTGTGTCTGCCCTCTCGCTGGGCTAACTCAGGGGCCCTCTGTGTTTGCCCTCTCGCTGGGCTAACTCAGGGGTCCCCTCTGTGTCAGGGGCCCTCTCTGCTCGCTGGGCTAACTCAGGGCCCCTCTGTGTCTGCCCTCTCGCTGGGCTAACTCAGGGGCCCCTCTGTGTCTGCCCTCTCGCTGGGCTAACTCAGGGGCCCCTCTGTGTCTGAGGTTGTATGTATCAGTAAATATCACTGCAGACTGCTGTCAGTTCACCAGTATTCATAACATAATTCATCTTTTGATGAGAATGATATTTTTTTAAATAAAATTCAAACTAATTCATTATTGATCCTAGTACAAAAATGTTTCCTGAAAGTGAAGGAAATTTCAGCATTTGGTAGTGAGATGACAGAATGATAAGATTGCTTGTTGTGTTGTAAGACTTCTGAGTGTTTAAAATGAATCTTTTTACCACACAAAGTAAATTATAAATAATGTAAATGTATTTAAAAGTGCCATTGAGAGCACGGCAGTCAGGTTTGTGTTTGAGGCAGGCGGAGGAGAGCTCTCTCGCTGTTCGGCTGTGGTTAATTTGGGTGTTTGGGGCTGTGGAGCCTCCTCATTCAGCAGTTTTTTGAGCAGTTCTGCAATGAGCACTGTAACGTGTAGCAGAGCAGCTCTTTAAAAGGTTAAATGCTTAGAGAGCAGCTGCAGAGACACAGGGCGGGCGTGTGAGTCATGCTTAAAACGTTAAACCACGCAGCATCCACACACTGCAGGCACGGCTACACCACTGCCCCAACACTCAGCTCTCAACCACAGCCCCAACACTCAGCTGAAAACCACAGCCCCAACACTCACCTCCAACGCCCTGCTCTTTCATTTTCACCCCCAAATCACTTCAAATGTGCTGTTTTTCTCCTCACAAAGATTGAAGAGTTCACCCTTCACCAAAGCTAACGAAGCAACATTTCTAATGAAAAAAAATTCTGCAAGTGAAAGTTCTGCACAAGTTCTGTACTCTTTCCACAGAAACTGTGAGATTTCAGTTAGCCATGCTCAGTCTTGATGAGGACAACACAATTACATCAAAACAACCTTAAGTCCTTTTAACTACATATTTTATTTTAACATGAAAAGACACCAGTCAAAAGGAAATGTTTCCGTATCTCTTAGTAAGGGATAAAACACAAGGGGGTGAACAGTTGTACGGAATTAATGTACCCTGCGGAGGTAAAGAACATACTGAGGTGAAGCCAATAGATGTTCCCTCTGCAATGCTCATTAATTTCATATAACACACTTCAGAGTGTGTTATCCTGCTTATACTACTGCAGCTTCACAAACAGAAGTGTTCCACCGCAGAGGTGCAATGGAAGCTAATGTCTTTAAATATATTCGCAGGACAAAAACATTTTTATTCACATACTTACTAGTTTTGTAAAGTTGGCATGGCAACCAATCGAAGAATATTTTCCCCTCTAACATTATTTATAAATGTAAAAAATACTATCTTCACCCTGGCCGACATCTAAGCACAGAACTTGTCAATTATGAAGAAATTTGCCTGTTGAATACATTTTATTCACAGATTAAATGGTTTTGCAAAATACTATAGCAACCAGTCGGCAAGTCGCTAATGCTAAATCACCAACATTAATATCTATATATGGAGTGGATACTGCTTGCCTATCCAGAAAAATGGTCTACCAGATTAAACTTGTTGTTGTAACTAAGATATTCACTGTATGCAACCTTTTTTGTCTTCAAATTTTACGTTAGCTAACTGATTTTCTTCATCAGCTATTATAAGCTGTTGCTATGGTTACTGTTCATAGCAACCATAGCCCCAGTAACAGATACTATAGCTGGAGGATCAGTTTTAAATGGTGACTAAAAAAATCTTGGCGGGAATTACTTCACTGGTGTCTGGTTATCAAAATTTAATGTACTCCCGTCAGCCAATTAGAAATGCAAATTTAACATGGCAGTAATACAATGAAAATGTAACATGCTAAATAAGGTGATGTTGTCATGTAAAGTCAGTGTGAGTGTGTGTGTGTGAGTGTGTGAAAGTGTGAGAGTGTGTGTGTGTGTGTGAGAGAGAGAGAGAGAGAGAGAGAGAAAGAGAGAGTGTGTGTATTTTTTGAGGCTTTCTCAGAGTGTGTGTTTGTGTGTGTGTGTGAGAGAGAGAGGCGTTCCCACAGTGTATCAAGTGTGGTCACACAGTGACACAGTGCTGTTTGTTCTCTTATCAGGAGTATTGGGGGGAGGCTGGGGGGGGGGGCAGGATGCAGGCTCATGGAGAGGAGGGAGAGGAAGAGGGCACAATGGAACAGAAGGAGAGCAGGTTCTCTGCTGCCCCTCCCTGCAGCTCTGAGTGGAGTCAGCCTGTCTCCGCTCCGCACTGTGTTTTCAGCAGCTGGGTCTAATGTCACAGCAGAGTCCCCACACTCTCTCACTCATACACACACACACACACACACACACACACACACACACACACACACACACACACACACACACACACACACACACACACACACACACACAATCTCACACACACACTCCAATTGTTGTCACACACTAACAAATGCACACACACTCATACACTTATGTTTGCACACACACACATGCACACTCTCTCTCCCTGTGGTGAGAACAGACACTCTGCAACAGGAGGAAGCTGAATGTGACACAGAATGTAGAGAGAGGGAGAGAGAGGGAAAGAGAGGAGAGGAGAGGAAAGGAGGAGTGGAGAGGGAGAGAGGAGAAAGGAGAGGAAAGGAGGAGTGGAGCGGGAGAGAGAAGAGAGAGGAGAGGAAAGGAGGAGTGGAGAGGGAGAGAGGGAGAGTGTTTATTACTGTTTTAATTGCCATAACATTAAGCACAGTGATATGCAATTTAATGTGATTTTAAAATATGTAAAGCACCAATGAAACTCGTGTATTACATAAATTGAATAGAGAGAGAGGGAGACAGAGAAAAAGAAAAAGAGGGAGAAAGAAAGACAGAGAGAAAGAGAGCAAGGCTGCAAAGTACACAGCAGAAAGTGAGGCTGGTGAGATGTGAAGGATGGGAAATGATTTTGTGTGAGTGTGAGTGTGTGTGTGTGTGTGTGTGTGTGTTTGTGTAGTGTGAGTGAATGTGTGTGTGAGTGTGTGTGCATGTGTGTGCATGTGTTTACGTGTGCATATGTGTGTATGTGAGTGTGTGAGTGTAGTGTGTGTGTGTGTGTATGTGTGAGGGTAGGTGTTTTTCTTCAGCCGCTACCTCCAGTCCAGCGGAGAGCAGGCGGAGAGAGCCAGGCTTCATCGGGGAGAGAAAAAAGAAATGAAATGAAATTTTGTGCAAACAGAAAGAGTTCACCCCAGCGGAAGATTCCGGCTCATTTCCTCTCCCCTGCATTACAGATCAGCCCACAGCCCCACTTCAAATACACAGGCCTTTGAGCAGCCCAGACCCTCTGCACTAAAAGACATCTAATAATTCATTACATCGGCAACGCTGAATTCTGCAAATTAGGACAGGGAATTACAACTCTGTACTGCATGAAGATCCACAGACCTAATTTTATGACTTGTTTTTTTTTTTTAGAGAATAGTTAATATATGTGTCAGGAGTTATTGACAGAATTTATTAATGGCAATTATTTGCTTACATACAGCTTCATAGATAGGGCTATGACCAAGTGTATGTGCGTGGGAACATGTGGGTATGTGTATGTGTGTGTGTGTGTGAACATGCAAGTATGTGTGTGCGTTTGAACATATGTGAGTGTGAGAGAGAGCGAGTGTGTGTGAGTGAGTGTGTGTGTGTGTGAGTGTGTGAGTGTGTGTGTGAGTGTGTGTGAGTGTGTGTGTGAGTGTGTGTGTGTGTGTGTGTGTGTGAGTGTGTGTAGGTGTGTGTGTGTGTGAGTGTGTGTGTGTGAGTGTGTGTGAGTGTGTGTGGGTGTGTGAGTGTGTGTGTGGGTGTGTGAGTGTGTGTGTGTGTGTGAGTGTGTGTGAGTGTGTGTAGGTGTGTGTGTGTGTGTGTGCACGTGTGTGTGTGTGCGTGTGTGAGTGTGTGTGAGTGTGTGTGGGTGTTGGAGTGTGTGTGTGTGAGTGTGTGTAGGTGTGTGTGTGTCTGTGGGTGTGTGTGTGTGTGTGTCTGTGGTGTGTGTGTGTGTGTGTGTGTGTGTGTGTTTACGTGGGAACGTGGGTAATGAAGGCTCATTGTTGATTAAGCTAGCAGGCCCCTGCTGGAGATTCACAGGGACTGTAGGCGCTGTCTCCAGCGTGGCCCCGATGGTCCTCTGTGTACTGACTTTCATTTCTGAACAGGGGTGGACAACAGCTTAATGCACAGCACTTAACTCAATTCTGAATACCAAATGCAGATTTGTATTAATTAGAAAACGGTAGCCTTTTATGTCTCTGTGTTTCTCTTAAGTGTGCTGATACTCTTGCACACTGGTGCTGCTGTTTCCCTTATAATGTTAGCCTTTTCGTTACTCAGCCTTGCTTCGTGGCAGTTTATTTCTTCAGAAAGACCCCTGAGCTCTGCGCATGGGCTGTTATGCAGGTTTAGTCTGCTGGGTGGAATGAGGATGTTACAGTGGAGGACAGCTGGGTGAACAGCGCCCACAGAATCCAGGGAGATCACTGATGAAAGCTTCACATTAAAGCACACGCACACGCCCAAGACCAAACAGCCAGGAGCATGCTGCAGATTTAATGCAGGAGCTGGGAAATTTTCAGAAAGAGTGCAGAGTTTGACGTAGCTGGAGAACACAGGTCCCCCTAACCCTAGCCAAGGCTGTGACCCCTGCATTCACGCAACCAACTCAAGGATAAAACACTCCTGCAAAAAACAATCCCACATTTATGTACTCATGGTTTTTCTGGTTCCAGTTAGACTGCAGAGTTTTTGGGAGCGTTCTGCAGCTGTGGCACACACACCCAGACAGAAGCAGGAGTTAATACCTCGGTCACTGTCCATCATTATTGTTTCAAACGTTCGCTGACAGGCCACATTTCTGGCTCTGCGGAAGAAGGGAAAATAAACACCAGGAGAACAATGGAGCGCAATGGAAATATTTCTGTCCAGTTTCTGATTATTTTTTCGTTTTCAGAACTCTGACCTGCATGAGTCCTTGGGAATGTGACGGAGCTTACGCATATTTCAGTACAGTAAAGTAATAATGTCTCTGTTAGAGCTGAATTATTAAAAATAACTCTACATGCACACGGCCACACTCACACACACTCTTACGGTTTGTGTGTGTGTGTGTGAGAGAGACTGAGTGTGTGAGTGAGTGTGTGAATGTGTATGTGTGTTTGTGTGTGTGTGTGAGAGAGAGACTGAGTGTGTGAGTGTGTGAATGTGTATGTGTGTTTGTGTGTGTGTGAGAGAGTGAGTGTGTGAATGTGTGTGTGAGAGAGAGAGTGAGTGTATGAATGAGTGTGTGAATGTGTGTGTGTGTGTGTGTGTGTGTGAGAGAGTGAGTGTATGAATGAGGGTGTGAATGTGTGTGTGTGTGTGTGTGTGAGAGAGAGTGAGTGTATGAATGAGTGTGTGAATGTGTGTGTATGTGTGTGAATGTGTGAGAGAGTGAGTGTGTGAATGAGTGTGTGAATGTATGTGTGTGTGTGAGAGAGAGTGAGTGTATGAATGAGTGTGTGAATGTGTTTGTGTGTGTGTGAGAGAGAGTGAGTGTATGAATGAGTGTGTGAATGTGTGTGTGTGTGTGTGTGTGTGAGAGAGAGTGAGTGTATGAAATGATGTGTGTGTGTGTGTGAATGTGTGAGAGAGTGAGTGTAAGAATGAGTGTGCGAATGTGTGTGTGTGTGTGTGAATGTGTGAGAGAGTGAGTGTATGAATGAGTGTGTGAATGTGTGTGTGTGTATGAGTCTGCGTGTGTGTGTGTGTGTGTGTGTCTGTTTGTCTTTGGCCTGAGCAGTATTAGTATTCTCTGGGCTCAGCTGCTGCTCTGAAATTGGTCTAGAGATGGGCTCTTCATCTCAGCTCAGGGACAGACCTGCTCACTCTCACAGGCGGAGGAATAAAGAAGAGGAGATGGACAGACCTGCTCACTCTCACAGGCGGAGGAATAAAGAAGAGGAGATGGACAGACCTGCTCACTCTCACAGGCGGAGGAATAAAGAAGAGGAGATGGACAGACCTGCTCACTCTCACAGGCGGACGAATAAAGAAGAGGAGATGGACATGTTTGCTACTTTCTCAGCCCCACTCTGTGCTTGACAATATGTTACTAGCTCAGAGCATTTCCCTGTTAAAATCAATAATAAATGCTCTTATGTATGAAATTTCAGTTTACAGATGGTTTCTCAACAACAAATTGCATCTACTTTGCAAATGGAGATTTACCTGAGACTGACATAGCCATTCCCCAGCTTGGCGGCCAGCGTAGCGGCAGTAATAAAGCACAGATCCAAGATGGCTGCCACCCGGGTGCCGTTCCACTGAAGGCTGGCGAGCAGACGCCCAGCTGAAGACGTGTGTGTGAGAGAGCTGTCTGTTCCACCGCTGTCTAAAAGCCTTTGTCAGCCCTGAACGGTGCGGACATTAAAATGCAGCAGTGTGCTTGATAACGAGGGCCTCCGTATTTTAAGGGGAAGAGAGGGCCATGCATATCGACCTATGCTTTATTTGTTTGGTCCTCACAGACCTGGCAGGAAAAAGTATTATTGGATGCATAATGCAAAGCAAAGAAGAAGGATCTGGGCAAGCGTCGGCCCCTCAGCCCCTCCCCCGGGCCCTGCAGCTGGACGGGGGCCAGACTCTGCTCTGATTGGCTGGCGAAGCCCATCATTCTGACTTCGGGGCCTTTATCCTCTGCCCCCTGGTCTGCGTGTTTCCCTCGCTCTACCCAGCATGCCTCTGCACCGTGCTTTGTCCGACGTTTTGTTTTGCATTTTGATGTTTCTCTTGGCTCCTCACCCACATATTAATTTCGTGGCCTGTGCTCAAACGCTGGAGGGATGTGGGGGTGGGGGGCGGAGTCCGGCCCAGGGGAGAGGATACCTCCTCCCTGTCTCCGCCCACTCACTACCCTCACTGTCTGAGGATCAGGGGCCCCAGAGCAGCATGGGAAGGAGAATTCCTCCGCAAAGAAACAAAAGTTCTGGTTGGAAACACTTGCAGAAACTGTGCAGGTAAAACACACCACCAGCAGGAAATTAAAACACAACAATAAATATAATTAAAACTCATACAACTCATACATATATGCAACATACACACTAAAATAGATGATGACTTTAAACCTCTAAAAGTCTCTTTTTCATTTTGTTTCTATTTCACACGCAAAAAATACATTCACATAAACACAGACTCTCTCAGTAAGACAAAGAAACACACACACACACACACACACACACACACACACACACACACACACACACACACACACACACACACACACACACACACACAGTCTTGTGACCATGATGTATTGGATAAAATATGTGGATCTCTACAAAAGCTAAGCCAGCACCTTCAGACAACAGCAGTACTGATGTATGAGCACAAACCTGAGGCTACAGACAGCAGCATTACAAACGTAGGAGCAGCGCAGAGCAGCGCAGAGCAGCGCTCATGGACTGACACCACGCAGGAGAGCTGGGCTGCAGCGACGGCTCAGAAACAGCTTTGGTCATTAAACTGCATTAGCCTTTACACTGACACCAGAGAGAACATGACAGAGTGGGAGAGAGATGAGGGCAGAGGGTGCAGAGGAGAGGAGACACTGAGAATGAGGGAAGGATCAGTGAGAGGAGGATGGGCAGGAAGAGGGGGAGAGGGGAGGAGGTGTGAGGGAGGGTAGATCAGGTCTGACCTTAGCTGAGCAGCAGGGCAGACGCACAGTAATGAGAGGAGCTGCTGAAGGAGTGGCAGGGCTTTGAGTCTGCACCGCCCAACCCCTCTCATCTGTAACCCAGCTAACCCAGCCCCTCACACCTCTAACCCAGCTAACCCAGCCCCTCACACCTCTAACCCAGCCAACCCAACCCCTCACACCTCTAACCCAGCTAACCCGACCCCTAACTCCACTAAACCAGCTAACCCAGCCCCTCACACCTCTAACCCAGCTAACCCGACCCCTCACTCCACTAACCCAGCTAACCCAGCCCCTCACACCTCTAACCCAGCTAACCCAACCCCTCACACCTCTAACCCAGCTAACCCGACCCCTCACTCCACTAACCCAGCTAACCCAGCCCCTCACACCTCTAACCCAGCTAACCCAACCCCTCACTCCACTAACCCAGCCAACCCAGCCCCTCACACCACTAACCCAGCTAATCCAGTCCCTCATACCACTAACCCAGCTAACCCAACCCTTCACACCTCTAACCCAGCTAACCCAGCCCCTCACACCTCTAACCCAGCTAACCCAGTCCCTCACACCAATAACCCAGCTAACCCAACCCCTCACACCTCTAACCCAGCTAACTCAGTCCCTCACACCACTAACCCAGCTAACCCAACCCCTCACACCTCTAACCCAGCCCCTTACACCACTAACCCAGCTTACCCAACCCCTCACTCCACTAACCCAGCTTACCCAACCCCTCACTCCACTAACCCAGCTAACCTAGCCCCTCACACCTCTAACCCAGCCAACCCAGCCCCTCACAACTCTAACCCAGCTAACCCAACGCCTCACACCTCTGACCCAGCTAACCCAGCCCCTCACACCTCTGACGCAGCCAACCCAACCCCTCACACCACTACCCCAGCTAACCCAACCCCTCACACCTCTTACCCAGCCCCACAACTACCTTCACACCTTCATATTCCACAGCCCAGTTAATGAACACCCTCTTTACCACTGGAGTGTGTTTGTGTGTGTGTGTGTGTGTGTGTGTGTGCGCGCATGTGTTTGTGAATGGGTGTGTGTTTGTGCTTGGTATAACCTCTATTCCCATGAACCCATGGTATCTGTTTAAAGAGATGAGGGCTATTTACTTCAACAATGGATATGTGAATTAGTTTGCCAATGGCAATTTCAATTTCAAGTCACTATGCATTGTTAGCATCTACTCCGTCTTCTCTCTCTCTCTCTCTCTCTCTCTCTCTCTCTCACACACACACACACACACATTCACAGTATAAATAACAGCAGACATTTTTCCAAATCCATTTAGCAAATTATGTCCTTCCTGCCTTTTAACTAAGGACAAATAGCCGTGGTAGCATTATCTATGACATTAACTTTGGTGATTTCTCATGGATTGCCACTGGGATGAACAAAATTACTTTATTGTTGTTTACTGAGATTGCAGCTCTCAGTTTCCCTCTTATATATGAATGCCAATGAAAGGCAAAATTATTACTTCAATAAAAAATGCATCGTATTCGTTGCCAATGAAACCCCTGAGCTAAAGTCTGCTTTGGGGAATTTGACGACGGTCATCTCATTTCCCAAATACGCGCCGTTAGGGCCCATCACTCAGGTTTCCCCGGGGGGGGTGGGGTGTATATTGAAAAAGCAATATGACTGTAATAGAGAACATTATCTAATTGCAGAATGTTCTGTGTTTCCCTGGCTGCGGCAGGGTGATGAAAGCTCGGATAACGGGAGCGTTTCACCTCTCACTGCCTTATATTTCCAGCATAACGACCATGTCAAGCTAACAGCTAAAGGTTCAGCAAACAGCTTTTCAAACCACCATGTCCTCCGACTGAATGACAAACACTCGAGTCTCCAAGGGAGCGGTCTTGTGCAGGAGCCTTCATCCCTGCGCTTATCCCTGTTTGTTTCACTTCAAAGCCGTGTGTACAGGGCCCTCCCAGCCGCAGCGTTCGCAGCGCGCCCGTTAAGGGAAAGGTCTAATTACCTGCTGAAGCAGGACACGTTCATTAGCTCTCCATAGGTGCCCTGATTGGCATCTGCGTTCATTAATCCACAGCACTGCGCTAGTAAAGTGAGGGCCGAAGAGGGATACGTTTTTTAATTTGTTTCCTGTACGATACATGATTTTCTGAGAAACACGTGTGATTAGGCGGCCTGGTAACTGACAGAGAGATTAATGCGTTTTAAATTTGCTTTTGATTTTTTATTTAGCAAACTCAAGTTTTCCATTTTGACAGTTTCAGAAAGAGCTGTTTCAGAACCTTGTCCAAACCATTCCTTCCATTCTGCTGACATCAATTATGAGTTATAAACCGGGGTGTATAAACTGAGATAAGACTGATAAGATGCCACTTTCCTGGAAGAAAACTCAGAGAGGCTGCACCAGTCGTGGAGGATGTGGCCAACAGCTAGCACGACTCCAATGGTGATTGGTAGATTCTACCCACCAGGACCCCTGAAGTACAGCCAGTATTTTTGGAGTAGTTCAACTGGCTTTAAACAACACACTCCATGATTGGTTGAGCTCAACTCCATTCTCCTCTGATTAAGTGACATCACACACACACCCAAAACACACACACACACACACTCACATGCATGAAACACACAAATTCACACAGACAGACAGACACCCTTGCACACGCCACACATGTGCACACACACACACAAACACACAAACACAGACACACATGCCCACACACAGACACACACACACACACACACACACACACACACACACACAGACACAAACACACAGACACACAGACACACAGACACACACACACACAGACACACACACACACACACACACACAGACACACACAAACACACAGACACACACACACACACACACACACACACACACACACACACACACACACAGACACACACAACACACACACACAACACACACACACACACACACACACACACACACAGACACAGACTCAGGCACAGACACACACAGACACACACAGACACACACAGACACACACACACACACACACACAGACACACACAAACACACAAACACACAGACACACACACACACACACAGACACACACACACACACACACACACACACACACACACACACACACACACGCACACACACACACACACTCATCTCCCCCTGTGCTGCAGTGAGTGTGTGTAACAGGATGAGAGTGGTAGCTGATGTGTGAAAAAGGCAGCCTTACTATGATGGATGACTGGGCTATCCTGACATGTTCTTGGAAGCCAAAGTCCTGTTTTCCTACCTTCGTTTTACTTTGTTGAATTGCCAAAACGATAACCCCGATTCTCTTTCACAACCAGCCGAAGAAAGCAGCGTGTCTTCAGTCCCATTGCTGAGTGGTGAGTCACATCAGAAACTCTCTCTACTTTATTAACCACAATTATTACAACAACTCTCATCTCCTCTTTCAGCTTTCTGACTTATCCCAAATATATAATTAAGGAACTATTTGTCCAAAAGTAACTTTCATTGGGCACAGTCTTGAGGCGTGGGGGCATGGGGCGGGACTTAAATATTTCTTTCCTTCAAGGAATTTGTGTTCCATTCTGTCTGATCCTTACCCAAAAGAGCCCTGTTGCTTATAATCTATTTTCTTTATGCTATATATGTGTATATTTTCAATGTACTGTCATCTTCTTATGTCTTTCATCTGTGGCTCTGAAAGAATCTTCCTTGTGATAATAGAACCATCAGAGTCCCGTCAGGTCCTGCAGCATCCTCTGAAGAGCCGGAGAGGGGGAGATCTATCCCAGAGCAGAGAGGACAGATTCTGAGAGCCGGGCCGGCTGTGGCCCACTGAGCGCGCTCATTTACCCATGCTCCGCAAGCTCTGCCGCTGCGTATACTTCAGCCTCATTATCGTATCCATGGTGACTATCCAGGGTTCATGAAGATGCAGCCATTCATTACTAAACAGAAAATAAAATCATAACTCACAATTACTCAACACCAAAGAGAAGTACAGCAAATAAAATCATAACTCACAATTACTCAACACCAAAGAGAAGTACAGCAAATAAAATCATAACTCACAATTACTCAACACCAAAGAGAAGTACAGCAAATAAAATCATAACTCACAATTACTCAACACCAAAGAGAAGTACAGCAAATAAAATCATAACTCACAATTACTCAACACCAAAGAGAAGTACAGCAAATAAACACATACATTTCAATTACTGAACACAAAACATCAAAACAAAAGTACAAGTACAGCAAATTTATTATGGTTATGATGATGATTTATATTATTATTATTCACAATGTGAAATTCAAAAATATATGAATATATAAAAAATATAAATATAAAATATATAATATATAAAAAAAAAACTGACGGAGAAGACCAGGAAAATGATAAAATTTAGTTGTAAAACTCATTGTTCATTTATGCAATCTCTACAGAGATAACATCTTAGTTCTTTACATTAGAAACTTCGTCTGGGTGATAATCAGAGATATGCGCAGTGCTTTAAACAGACAGAGTTTCCCTCAAGGTCTTTGAAGGGAAAGGGGAGGATTCACATGCTGTAAGCTTCTTTCCCCTCCGCCTTTTGAAAAAGTTATTATTAACCTCATTAAAGGGAATAAAACTACCGCAATCTAAGAAACTGTTTTTGATGTAAAGAAAAAACTAAAATAAATAAATAAAGTCCTTGCCCTAAAAATGTTCCTCGGTTCCCGTGTGTTTTTGCTGTGTTTGTTTTGCTCTGCATTTGAGCGAACCAGCTCAACTCTAAAGCGTGAAGCTGTGAAATTGCTTTGTAAATTATTTAATCAGATGAATTGCCGATTTCAAAGGGAAGAACCTGGCTTCTTTCTGAGTCAAGACCTGCGAGATCAGACAGGCCCAAACCCCGAGACACACAGAGACATCTCAGAGGAAAAAAATGTCAAACAGATAACAGCTCGTGAATTCATTAAAAAAATCATAAATAAATAAAATAAGTGAAATAAATAAGAGTTTGAATGCTCTTTGGCCTGCTTCCCTTCCCCTCCTGGATATTGGCAGGCAGTGAAGTGTATTTATGATTCCTGTCCGAGGCGGAGGAGATCTGGCGTGGTTTAAAGATGGCAGAGATGTGTGCTCAGGATCAGAGGGATTATGGGAGATGGACATCCATCTCTCTCCTCCTGCCAGCGCTGCTGGGGTAGCGTCACGCTGATCTCACCACACTGCGTTCATTATAAGGTCATGGAACTTTCGCTATCTCTGCCGCAATGAAGTCGGTCACCATTTGTGACCCACTCTCCATCTCTCTCCTCCTGCCAGCCAGCTCTTATCACATAGCCCCTGGGGTGCTGCTGGTCTCTGAATATCACATAGCCACTATGACTGGGGCTGATCTGTGAATATCACATAGCCGCTATGACTGGGGCTGATCTGTGAATATCACATAGCCGCTATGACTGGGGCTGATCTGTGAATATCACATAGACTATGACTGGGGCTGATCTGTGAATATCACATAGCCGCTATGACTGGGGCTGATCTGTGAATATATGACTGGGGCTGATCTGTGAATATCACATAGCCGCTATGACTGGGGCTGATCTGTGAATATCACATAGCCGCTATGACTGGGGCTGATCTGTGAATATCACATAGCCTGATCTATGACTGGGGCTGATCTGTGAATATCACATAGCCGAATATCACATAGCCGCTATGACTGGGGCTGATCTGTGAATATCACATAGCCGCTATGACTGGGGCTGATCTGTGACTGACTGGGGCTGATCTGTGAATATCACATAGCCGCTGAATATCACATAGCCGCTATGACTGGGGCTGATCTGAATATCACATAGCCGCTATGACTGGGGCTGATCTCTGGGGCTATGACTGGGGCTGATCTCTGAATATCACATAGCCGCTATGACTGGGGCTGATCTGTGTGAATGACTGGGGCTGATCTGTGAATATCATATAGCCGCTATGACTGGGGCTGATCTGTGAATATCACATAGCCACTATGACTGGGGATGATCTGTGAATAACATATAGCCGCTATGACTGGGCCTGATCTCTGAATATCACATAGCCGCTATGACTGGGGCTGATCTGTGAATATCACATAGCCACTATGACTGGGGCTGATCTGTGAATATCACATAGCCACTATGACTGGGGCTGATCTGTGAATATCACATAGCGGCTATGACTGGGGCTGATCTGTGAATATCACATAGCCACTATGACTGGGGCTGATCTGTGAATATCAGATAGCCGCTATGACTGGGGCTGATCTGTGAATATCACATAGCCGCTATGACTGGGGCTGATCTGTGAATATCACATAGCCGCTATGACTGGGGCTGATCTGTGAATATCACATAGCCGCTATGACTGGGGCTGATCTGTGAATATCACATAGCCGCTATGACTGGGGCTGATCTGTGAATATCACATAGCCACTATGAATATCACATAGCCGCTATGACTGGGGCTGATCTGTGAATATCACATAGCCGCTATGACTGGGGCTGATCTGTGAATATCACATAGCCGCTATGACTGGGGCTGATCTGTGAATATCACATAGCTGCCCCCCCAGCATCTCTGGCCTGGGAAACCATTATTTCCAGACGTTAAAGATAACATAGGATAGAATACTTTTTCACATGACATTTTCCCTACAGCCATGAGATCGTTGATAGGGAAGCAAAGAAGGAAAAAATGTACTCAGAATATGTACAGAATCTCAGCATTTTATCTGTGGATTGGATACATTTGAGGAGATAGCTGGAGCACACACGCTCTCAACATGCCCCTCATTAATTTTATATTAAGAGCACTTTATGCCAGGGAGTGGCAATGGGAAAATTTCTCCAGACTCCTCGATTGTCCTCTGAAAACCGCCTTCTGTATCACAGAGACAGCCAGACATGGGAACCGTCTGTGCATGATAACCAGAGGAACCACAGGGTAGTATGTGTCAGAATTTTACATCTGGATTCAATTTTATTTCAGGTTACAGTGCGCATTAACAAGGTTTCAGAATAGTTTAGAATTAGTGCGCATTTTATGGCAAGCTTAGGACATGTCAAGATCCCCCTGGATAAGGAGCGTTCTCACTCAATACACAGCATTCCCAATCATTATGGAGCATTCCCACTCAATACACAGCATTCCCAATCATTATGGAGCATTCCCACTCAATACACAGCATTCCCAATCATTATGGAGTGTTCCCACTCAATACACAGCATTCCCAATCATTATGGAGCATTCCCACTCAATACACAGCATTCCCAATCATTGTGGAGCTTTCCAACTCAATACACAGCATTCCCAATCATTATGGAGCATTCTCACTCAATACACAGCATTCCCAATCATTATGGAGCGTTCCCACTCAATACACAGCATTCCCAATCATTATGGAGCATTCTCACTCAATACACAGCATTCCCAATCATTATGGAGCGTTCCCACTCAATACACAGCATTCCCAATCATTATGGAGCGTTCCCACTCAATACACAGCATTCCCAATCATTATGGAGCATTCTCTCTCAATATACAGCATTCCCAATCATTATGGAGCATTCTCACTCAATACACAGCATTCCCAATCATTATGGAGCATTCCCACTCAATACACAGCATTCCCAATCATTATAGAGCATTCCCACTCAATACACAGCATTCCCAATCATTATGGAGCATTCTCTCTCAATATACAGCATTCCCAATCATTATGGAGCATTCCCACTCAATACACAGCATTCCCAATCATTATGGAGCGTTCCCACTCAATATACAGCATTCCCAATCATTATGGAGCATTCCCACTCAATAGGGAGCCTTCCCTCTCAGTAATGCATTCCTTCATTTTTCCAAAGAACATCTCCCCCATCTTTTTCTTCTTTATGAAAAAAAAACTTCCAAAAGCTTCAGGTCCGTTACTCTGCCGGTGTCTTTTGTTTGGTAGATAACAATTCATCTCTTCTTCTGTTGGCCCTTTCTAAAGTGGCTGACCATGAAGAGAAGAGAAAATGCATCTTATCAGGTTATTCCATTCCCCCGATCTTTGCGCTGTCAATCTTCCCCTCACTTCAATACGGTGCAGGGAGGCGCAGCCGCTCCCCCGCTCCCCCCTCCCCCTCTCCCCCTCTCCCTCCTGCTTTCTTTAGCAGATTCTTATCGGGGGTGATTGAATGTGGTGGCTTTAGTGATCCATTAGTGGCTGTTGTGCTTAGCGAGAGCCCGTGTAATGTTAGGCGCTGTATGTAAACAGAGCTGCTGAGAGACACCCGGGCTGTCCCACTGTGGAGAGAGAGGGGGGAGGGCTCAGAGACGCCCGGGCTGTCCCACTGTGGAGAGAGAGGGGGGGCTCAGAGACGCCCGGGCTGTCCCACTGTGGAGAGAGAGGGGGCTCAGAGACGCCCGGGCTGTCCCACTGTGGAGAGAGAGGGGGGAGGGCTCAGAGACGCCCGGGCTGTCCCACTGTGGGTGGGGGGGCTCAGAGACGCCCGGGCTGTCCCACTGTGGGTGGGGGGGGCTCAGAGACGCCCGGGCTGTCCCACTGTGGGTGGGGGGTCTCAGAGACACTAGTTAAAACAAATCTGTGGATTAATAAGCTTGTATACTGTGAATCTCAGCTGCAACAGTATTCATCTAGTACACCATTTTATCGCTATATTTCACATAACCTAGAAATTAACTTCCACTGCACAGACAGTATGAGGTGAATGTTTAGCTTTGGAAAGTGGCTTTTGGAGTAAGCAGGATAACATACGATGAGGCGCACAGTTACATTGAGTTAATACACTCAGTGGAGGGAACGCCTCTTGGCTTCGTCTCCGAAGGCCCTTCATCTCCACACTGTACATTAATTTACTTTAAGCGAACACCTCATTCTGTATAACCCCTAACATATGAGCTATGAGCTAATGGGGAATCCTAAAACAAGAGTTATAATGCTCTTATGTGAGCCATACTATAGAAAGTGCATGATAATGAATAGAGAGTGAATGGTGCTGATGGATGAGTTAGGAGCTGCACAGGGGTTCATACTCTGACTATAGGAGCTGCACAGGGGTTCATACTCTGACTATAGGAGCTGCACAGGGGTTCATACTCTGACATTAGGAGCTGCACAGGGGTTCATACTCTGACTATAGGAGCTGCACAGGGGTTCATACTCTGACATTAGGAGCTGCACGGGGGTTCATACTCTGACATTAGGAGCTGCACGGGGGTTCATACTCTGACTATAGGAGCTGCACAGGGGTTCATACTCTGACATTAGGAGCTGCACAGGGGTTCATACTCTGACTATAGGAGCTGCACAGGGGTTCATACTCTGACTATAGGAGCTGCACAGGGACTCTGACTATAGGAGCTGCACAGGGGTTCATACTCTGACTATAGGAGCTGCACAGGGGTTCATACTCTGACTATAGGAGCTGCACAGGGGTTCATACTCTGACTATAGGAGCTGCACAGGGGTTCATACTCTGACTATAGGAGCTGCACAAGGGTTCATACTCTGACTATAGGAGCTGCACAGGGTTCATACTCTGACTATAGGAGCTGCACAGGGTTCATACTCTGACTATAGGAGCTGCACAGGGGTTCATACTCTGACTATAGGAACTGCACAGGGGTTGATACTCTGACTATAGGAGCTGCACAGGGGTTCATACTCTGACTATAGGAGCTGCACAGGGGTTCATACTCTGACTATAGGAGCTGCACAGGGGTTCATACTCTGACTATAGGAGCTGCACAGGGGTTCATACTCTGACTATAGGAGCTGCACAGGGGTTCATATTCTGACTATAGGAGCTGCACACGGGTTCATACTCTGACTATAGGTTCAGGGGTTCATACTCTGACTTTAGTTTTTTCCATACCCTCCCTTACCGTGCTCACATCCCTCATCCATCTCCACATGCTGTGTCTGTCTGCACTCATGCCACCCTGTCCAAAAGCAAACAAATAAAACACCAGAGAAAGTAGTTCAGTTCCCCCTCTTTCCCTCACCGGCTCAAGGGTTATCAGCGAGCAGTCCGGCCTGCTCTGTTTGGTTTATAATCACCGCAAGAGAAACAAACAAGAGCTCCCACGCCACCCCCTCCACCCAAACACCCTCATCCCCGCTCTCCCTCTCGCTCCCTAACCCCCCATTCTCTTCCTCTCTCTCTCTCCCTCCATTCTATCTCTCTCTCTCTCTCCATATCTCTGTCTCTCCCTTGCTCAGTAGGAGGGAATATTTCCTGTGTATTTGTTTAGTTCCTCTCTTGATGATGATAATGGTGATGATGATGATGATGATGATGATGATGATGGTAATAGTGTCATCACGTCTGGGGCCGTGGGAACAACATTAGATGTAGTTTTGCTGTTCACGCTGACGTTGCACTGGGCCTAGCACTCTCTGTCTCTCTCGTTTGCTGAGTTTCAATCTCTCCCTCGTTTTGCTGTTTTTTGATACTGATGAGACACCATTCTTGTGGAAGGAAAGATGGAGCGCGGTGTGGAATGTAATCACACCCGAGACGAGGTGCAGGTCTGACAGCATTTTGTTAGGGGTTTCAGTCCTTTGTTTTACTCAGCTGTGAGTCTGGCGGTCAGGACAGTCTCGCTTATCTAGATTGAGTGGCGAGACAAATGTAAAATCTATATAAATCTAATTTTCCATCCAGACTGTCATCTGATTGTGTGTGCACAAACTGAGCAGCAGCAAGCCGCTGTGGTTCTGTAAGATGTCATCCTAATTCCAAAGCCTTACAAATCCCATTTCCATTTTCAACACGGGATTTTTTTATTCATTTCTTCCGGTCTTTGCTGATGGAACCATGCAGTAGCATAGATTGTTATGGACACATTTGACATCTAAGTTTACAAATTTAGTGGATGATCTTATACAATCACACACAACATTGCACAACTGAGTATTTCACTGGAGCTATAAACACGGCTAGCCTTTTACACATTAACCAAGTTCACAAATGGCAAAAAAAATGAGATATGAGATATTTCAGCAGTGGTGACGACATGCGAAACAGTTATATTCCAGCCAGACTTGTCCTCTAGACAATGCTGTTCATTTATGCTAAAAAAATTGTTTCGGTGACTAATCATCACAGACAGGTAATTTGTCAAACTCACTAAAAAATGATTAGACTTTTATGCAAGCTGAAACATCCATTTCTAAAAGGACCGGCTAATTTTTGTACCTCTTGACAGATGTACTTCCTCTCTGGGTATTTCTCGGTCTCTCTCCCCTGATCATGTCGCTCCGACCCCAGGGCAGGGTGTGTGCAGCGCAGGGTAATTATCACTGATGTAGACGTGTTTATCTCCTGTCGTTTCCTCTGTGTTTCTTCCACACTCTATATTTAAAATAATTACATGAGAAGCTGCCTTCTGTGGTTCCTGCCCTTTCATGATGGCTCTGTGTCATCTCAAGCACCCCTGCGCTGTCCCTCATCCCGTTCCCATGGCAGCCCGAAACATACATATTACCCTCTCCATTTTAACCATGATCGTTCTCATTACATTAGTCTGATCTCAAGCACATACCAGTTCAACCCTATACATTAAACAGCCGTGCCATGTGACCTGCCAAAGTGTTTAGTAACCTGGAGGCCTGGGCCGAGGCCTTGCGCTGTCGTGGTGTTGAGTTAACGTGGCATATGGGGTATGGGGAATAAGCTCACCTTAAATATATTTATATGCGACTAACTGTGGCAGTGCAATTATTTATGTTTATTATCCAATTAATACATAGTGGGTGCGGATATTTGTTTTACAGCCAATTGTACAGAAAGGTCTCTTTCATGTGTGAGAGGCCTGGTGTTATATATGAGGCAGTTAGGAGGGTCTGCGCCCGTAAATCTGCTCTTTTGCTGACAAATTCCCAAATCTGATTTATAGGTCTTTCCCTCGGAAACCTTGATTTGGGTCATAAAGAGTCACATAAAGCAGCTATGGAAGCATTTCCCCCCTAATGGAGTTATGTTTGCGCAAACACCATTCACTCTCACTCTGACACTAATGCTCATCACCATAACAGCATGCTCACATTTTCCCTTAAAAAGGGAAAAGAAAGTTCTCTAAAGCACACAACAGCAATAGACTTTGTTTACTCCTGTTTCCTCTGCATTTCCCATCGGTTAAATTGTCAAAACATTTCTTCATATGAACAGCGGAGACCTTTGAGCGCACAGTGTGGGGAATTATTCATTTAAAAAAAAATCACACCAACATTTTCTGTAATTTATGTTTTTCGTAAGTCCGCTTATTATTATTGTTATGATTTTTTTCTTTGGCATTTGAGTTTGGTTTGATCTGACTAAAGCACAGATTTCCATCCTGCCCCCCACACCGTGCTGTAAATTGAGGTCAGTCTGCTGTGTCCCCTGCCTTTACGACGGGCTGCTAATTTAAACCACACAATGTATCCGCTCTGATTGTTTGCTGAACAAACTAAACTCTTAAGTCAGGAAACGAGCTCTCTGCTCAGAGATCAATGATTGGAGTGTCAGAGAGGATAAACTCAAACAGTGAAGGATGGAGGGACTGCGCTTGTTTACCAACACTGGTGGGTGCTCTTCGGCAAAATAAGAAGCTGTCCTGGCCGTCTCCCAGCCCGTCACTGAGCTCTGATCAGAGTTCATTAGCACATCGTCATTAGAAAGATTATTACCTCATCGCCACCAGACTGAAACCTGAGGACTGCTGAGGTAGGCGTCACTTCCCCGGCCACACAGCGCTGCCGCAGGGCGTCTGCCCGGCCCGGTGAGGCCTCACAGCGCTGCCACAGGGCGTCTGCCCGGCCCGGTGAGGCCTCACAGCGCTGCCACAGGGCGTCTGCCCGGCCCGGTGAGGCCTCACAGCGCTGCCACAGGGCGTCTGCCCGGCCCGGCGAGGCCTCACAGCTAACAGGGTGTGGTGCTCAGACAGTTTGGGTAAACGCTGTCTGCACATCAATGAGAGAGCCGTCCAACTGCAGCCAGCTGCATTATCCAACTTTATAATACAAAAACTTTGTGTTTAAAGTATTCTGTGTGTCTCTGTGCTGTCTGGCTCGCTGTGCGTAAGCACCATTACCCTGGCAGAGTGTTAAAGATATCTAAAGTGTGGGGGTGTGGGGGGGACATAGATTCTGCTCTCAGAACGTCCAGTCCTGTTAACATTTCCATTCTATATAATCCATGAAAGAGCCCTCACTGATTGCGTCTTGATGGGATTTTTACTACACAGGCATGTAAAGTAGAAATCAATAAGAGCTAAGTGCAGTGAAACTGGATATTAGATTTAAGAGAGCACCAGCACCAGCACATTGCACTGCTCTGAGAACTGCTATGCATGTGCAGGCTGAACTTAGTGACGTGTGCTAGGGCCGTG
Organism: Albula goreensis; assembly: GCA_022829145.1. Classification (NCBI taxonomy): domain Eukaryota; kingdom Metazoa; phylum Chordata; class Actinopteri; order Albuliformes; family Albulidae; genus Albula; species Albula goreensis. Next base: position 967,967 of record CM040745.1, on the reverse strand, counting down.
CTGAGCAGTGTGTGTGTGTGTGTGTGTGTGTGTGTGTGTGTGTGTGTGTGTGTGTGTGTTAGGGCCGTTCTGAGTGTGTGTGTGTGTGTGTGTGTGTGTGTGTGTGTGTTAGGGCCATGCTGAGCGGTGTGTGTAGGGCTGTGTGAGCGGTGTGTGTGTGTGTGTGTGTGTGTGTGTGTGTTAGGGCTGTGCTGAGCGGTGTGTGTGTGTGTGTGTGTGTGTGTGTGTGTGTGTGTGTGTGTTGTGTGTGTGTGTGTGTGTGTGTGTGTGTGTGTGTGTTAGGGCCATGCTGGCTGTAGGCATGCTGAGCGGTGTGTGTCGGTGTGTGTGTGTGTGTTAGGGCTGTGCTGAGCGGTGTGTGTGTGTGTGTGTGTGTGTGTGTGTGTGTGCTGTGTGTGTGTGTGTGTGTGTGTTAGGGCCGTGCTGAGCGCTGTGTGTGTGTGTGAGGGTGTGTGAGCGTGTGTATGTAAGCATTTTATATAGGGCTTGTCACATGTTCAGACACGTGGGTCCCTCCAGTCCTCCAGCTTCCACATGGGCTTTCCCAGAATCCCCCAGGTCGCTCTCCCATCAGAGAGAGGCTGTGGCTTGGTGCACTCCGGGTGGCCCAGGGGTCCTCGGCTCTCTGAAGCTCCCTGTCCCAGGCAGTCGCATCCCTCCAGACCCGTGGGGCTTGGCTTTAATTACATACGGACTGCAGTTAGCCTCTCGCCTCACTGACCACCTTCATTCTCAGCCCTTCATACAGCCTACCTGCGTTTCAACACCCGCCCATTCACTGCCACTTTTCTTTTCTTTTTTCGGTTTTACATTCAAGATTCTGATCCAGGTAACCTTGTAGCTATTATCCAGGTAACCTCATAAATCTTGATGGACAAGGCGATAACATGAGGCACTTTCTTCTTGTCTTTTTCATCTTTTTTCAAGAACAGATGGGTTTGATGTTTTGGTGTCCCTGTGACTCAGTTTCTGTCCCACATTATCTGTACTTATCAGTGTGGGTGGCCAAAGTCAATTCAGACAAAACACACTGTTTAAGAGCTACAGAACTGCACACAGCACAGCCTGTGAGAGCAAGTACAGAAACACACACAGCACAGCCTGTGAGAGCTACAGAAACACACACAGCACAGCCTGTGAGAGCTACAGAAACACACACAGCACAGCCTGTGAGAGCTACAGAAACAAACACAGCACAGCCTGTGAGAGCTACAGAAACACACACAGCACAGCCTGTGAGAGCTACAGAAACACACACAGCAGTTGGGTCGGGGGCTCTGTGTTTATTAGCATGGCCCTGTTTCAGCCCCCTGCCTAGCTGGGAGGGGGTTGATTGGCCCTTTGTGTCTCTCCCTTTGAGATAGACGTCAGACTTCTGACCCCTTCTGCTTTAAACAGGAAAATACTGAAAGAGTTCCAAATTGTATTGCTTTCTAAGTCACCCAATCTCTCCCACTCTGTTTCCCCTCTCTCTTATCTAGTTTGATTTCAGAGAGCTCTATTGTATTGCATTAAATAGTGCTGGAAAGACAAAGGTGACAAATAACAAAAATAACAAACAACAGGTAACAAACTATCACCATAACACTGCTATACTCTGCAATTATGCAGAAAAACTATGATCAAAAGATAAAAAATTACATAGCCAAACTCTCATCATTCAGGTAATAAACAATTCCAATTACACTGCTAAACTGTGCAGTTTCACTGCTTAACTGTGCAGTTTCACTGCTTAACTGTGCAGTTTCACTGCTAAACTGTGCAGTTTCACTGCTAAACGCTGCAGTTTCACTGCTAAACTGCTCAGTTTCACTGCTAAATGCTGCAGTTTCACTGTTTAACTCTGTTCAAAGTAATACGGACTGAGATAACAGAACATGACACAATCCATCACTGTATACTCACAGAAACGCACATACACTATAACTTACATACATACACAGGGTCAGACATACACTATAACCCTTACATACATACACAGGGTCAGACATACACTATAACATACATACACAGGGTCAGACATACACTATAACCCTTACATACATACACAGGGTCAGACATACACTATAACCCTTACATACATACACAGGGTCAGACATACACTATAACCCTTACATACATACACAGGGTCAGACATACACTATAACCCTTACATACATACACAGGGTCAGACATACACTATAACCCTTACATACATACACAGGGTCAGACATACACTATAACCCTTACATACATACACAGGGTCAGACATACACTATAACCCTTACATACATACACAGGGTCAGACATACACTATAACCCTAACCCTACTCTTCTACATCATACATACACAGGGTCAGACATACACTATAACCCTTACATACATACACAGGGTCAGACATACACTATAACCCTTACATACATACACAGGGTCAGACATACACTATAACCCTTACATACATACACAGGGTCAGACATACACTATAACCCTTACATACATACACAGGGTCAGACATACACTATAACCCCTTACATACATACAGGTCAGACATACACTATAACCTTACATACATACACAGGGTCAGACATACTATAACTTTTACATACATACACAGGGTCAGACATACATAACCACTTACATACATACACCCAGGGTCAGACATACACTATAACCCTTACATACATACACAGGGTCAGACATACACTATAACCCTTACATACATACACATCTGTGTCCAGAAAGGTCAGACATACACTATAACCCTTACATACATACACAGGGTCAGACATACACTATAACCCTTACATACATACACAGGGTCAGACATACACTATAACCCTTACATACATACACAGACATACACTATAACCCTTACATACATACACAGGGTCAGACATACACTATAACCCTTACATACATACACAGGGTCAGACATACACTATAACCCTTACATACATACACAGGGTCAGACATACACTATAACCCTTACATACATACACAGGGTCAGGGTCAGACATACACTAAAATACATACATATAACCTATAACCTCTTACATTACATACATACACAGGGTCAGACATACACTATAACCCTTACATACATACCTTACATACATACACAGGGTCAGACATACACTATAACCCTTACATACATACATACACATACATACACAGGGTCAGACATACACTATAACATACATCACAGGGTCAGACATCTATCTCATACATACACAGGGTCAGACATACACTATAACCCTTACATACATACACAGGGTCAGACATACCTCCTCTCTACACACAGGGTCAGTCTGTTTGTGGGGCCATAGTCCCTCTCTCTTCAGGGTCAGACATACACTATAACTATCCCCTCTCCCCCTCGTGCCCCTGTCTGTTTGTGGGGCCATAGTCCCTCTCTTTTGCTCCCCTCTCTCTCTGTGCCCTTGTCTGTTTGTGGGGCCATAGTCCCTCTCTCTTCTGCTCCCCTCTCTCTGCCCTGTCTTTTGTGGGGCCATAGTCCCTCTCTCTCCCTGCCTGAAATGCCACTCAGATAGAAAAATACATTTAATGAGTAATTAAGAGCCTGATGAAAGCATGTAATTACTCCACCATGCTGTTATGGTTATACTCAGCATTATTTTCCATAAGATCCATTATAATGTCCCTGTGGACAGTTGCAGATTGAATTAGCATCACGTTTAGGTTAGCTTCTGAGCTTTGGCAGGCAGAGCCTAGCCTGACTTAACCTGGAGTTTGAGTGACTTGCTCATGCCGTTTGTTTCCTGCTTAACGCTGACACTTTCGCTAAAGCAGAGGTGATCTGACACTTTCACTAAAGCAGTCAGGTGATCAGTGTTACAGAGCACATGGTCAGTCCTGCGTCCGGTGCAGCTCTCAGCAGTTACAGAGCACATGGTCAGTCCTGCGTCCGGTGCAGCTCTCAGCAGTGTTACCTCACCATCCTGGTGAGGTAAGAGACCCGCCCCATGCTGGCTGTGTTTGTGCTTGGAAGACCCTCATTGGTATTTGTGAATGGAGCTCCTTCCTCCCCGTATGTGCGCAGCGTCTACGTGCCTGTAAAACAATAATAAAACGCTGCTCTGAAATACGACACACGCGCAGTACATCACCTGCATGGATCAGCTTAATCTCCAGAACCCTTCCAACAATCACCACCTGTCATCACATATCATGCAGTACACTGAACTGCTGTTTATTTGCTCATTTATTTATGTTCACATTTTAGAAAATGTATGGCTTCCTAATTACTGTATTTTCATTAGTTTATTCTTTTTCTTGCTTATTGTCACATTCTTTGAATTTTTGTGTATCACTGTACGTTTGCTGTAATCAAATTGCCCTTAATTAACAATATGGATGAATTTTATTATGTTCTTTATAGTGCACATCACTGGAATTTGTGAAGTTTTACCTCACAGTAGAATGGAAACCTAGTCGGGCTCATATTACAGTAAATAGAGAGTAGTAATATTCCAGAGTAATATTACAAATGAAGGTCAAAGTCTTTAATAATCAGGTTTTATGTGGCGTTCCGTGCATGTTCTCTGCCTGCATTCGTGTTAGACTCTGTCGCATTGATGAATGCAGTCTTTTAACAGGCCCAGAGCTGAAATGAACAGAGCATTTTGTCTTCATACACATTTAACAGCCTTTATGGTATTTATTGCTGTAATAACATTAAAACAGGATGTGAGATAAATGCCTTTTTCTCCCTCCCAGCAGCTCGGTCTAAATCAGGCAGTACTTAGAGACGCGATGCGGGCAAGGGTAAGGTCTAAGGGCTGCAGGTTGCGGGCTGTGGGCTGTGGGCTGCAGGTTGCGGGCTGTGGGCTGTGTGCTGTGGGCTGCAGGTTGCGGGCTGTGGGCTGTGGGCTGTGGGCTGTGGGCTGTGGGCTGTGGGCTGTGGCCTGCAGGTTGCAGGTTGCGGGCTGTGGGCTGCGGGCTGCGGGCTGTGGGCTAAGGTCTGTGGGCTGCGGGTTGCGGGCTGTGGGCTGCGGGCTGCGGGCTGCGGGCTGTGGGCTAAGGTCTGTGGGCTGCGGGTTGCGGGCTGCGGGTTGCGGGCTGTGGGCTGCGGGCTGCGGGCTAAGGTCTGTGGGCTGCGGGTTGCGGGCTGCAGGCTGTGGGCTGTGGGCTGCGGGCTGCGGGCTGTGGGCTGTGGGCTGTGGGGTAAGGTCTAAGGTCTAAGGGCTGCAGGCTGCAGGCTAAGGGCTGCAACACATTGGCGGGAATCAGCATGGCGGTGTCTGATCTGGTGCGGTCCGCGACATCGGCAGAATCAGCCCTGTTTCCAGGCGGGGGCCGGACGGAGGAGAGCCCAGCTGCGGGTCCAGGCTCCTCTGAGTCAGGCGTCTGCGCCGGCTTTTCAGCGGAGATGCTGAAAGGTCGCCCAGTGGCTGCGTATTTTAAGGAAAGGCCAGAATTGACCCACTCTGCAGGACAGTCCAGGCCTCTGCCAGGCTGAGCCGCTACCTGCGCTCCCTCACAAAGATCAACACCTGGCATACCCCACTGCACAGGAACAGGTAAGCCTGCTGCATTTTTCTTCCTCTCATCTTCTGTTTCCCCGGTTTTGTTTGTGTCGATCCGATGGAGTTTTAGACACTGCGTATCCCAGCGGAAGCTTCGCTGTGGAGTGTAAAACAGAGGGATCGATTTAACATTTTATGTGTGGAGCTGTGGAGTGAAAATCAAAAACTGAACATATTTCCCAGTGAGAAAAAAGGGAGGAAAGATTTTGAAAGAAGTAGGACTGAAAGAAAAGTTTATTGTTTTGTGTTCATTCGCAATGAAAGTTCAATTCAATCCAAAAACTGAAATAATGATTCATTCACTGCAGTTAACCTGGCTGTCACCACAATGTAGTACCTAATCTTCACTCGTGCTGGCACACACACACACACACACACACACACACACACACACACACTCTCTCTCTCTCTCTCTTTCTCTCTCACATACACACACACAATCTTTCTCTCACTCTCTCACATACACACACTCTTTCTCTCACACTCACACACACACACACACACACACACATACACACACTCTTTCTCTCACACACTCACACACACTCACACACACACACACACACACACACACATACACACACTCTTTCTCTCTCTCTTTCTCTCTCACATACACACACACAATCTTTCTCTCACTCTCTCACATACACACACTCTTTCTCTCACACTCACACACACACACATACACACACTCTTTCTCTCACACACTCACACACACACACACACACACACATACACAAACTCTTTCTCTCTCTCACACACACACACACACACACACACACACACACACACACACACACACACACACACACACACACACACACACTCTCTCACACTCACAATCAGAATCAGACACAGCTGATCATGCTCAGGGTGGCAGCCATGTTGGTTAATGGGACCTGCTGTCCTGCTTTAGCAGTAACACGGCTTCACACACACATCAGGGGACACGACTGGCCAGTGATCTGACATATAATTGTGCAAGTTAAAAAAGAGAGAGTAAAACAGAGCGATGAAGGGGCTGTGGACCAGGGGAAAGAGTCAGAGAGCACTTTAGCTGGGCCTGAGTCCTGTGCTCACTGCTCTCTGTGTTTCAGCAGTGCCCAATAAACACGCTGCTCACCCTGTATGTGTGAACAGAGAGGGATTTTCCTCTGCTACTCCGCTTTAACTGCCCAATAAACACGCTGCTCACCCTGTGTGTGTGAACAGAGAGGGGATTTTCCTCTGCTACTCCGCTTTAACTGCCCAATAAACACGCTGCTCACCCTGTATGTGTGAACAGAGAGGGGATTTTCCTCTGCTACTCCGCTTTAACTGCCCAATAAACACGCTGCTCAATCCTTTAACGGCCCAATAAACACGCTGCTCACCCTGTATGTGAACAAACACTCCGCTGCCCTCACCCTGTATGTGTGTGAACAGAGAGGGGATTTTTTCCTCTGCCCAATAAACACGCTGCTCACCCTGTATGTTGAACAGAGAGGGGAACTTTAACTGCCCAATAAACACGCTGCTCACCCTGTATGTGTGAACAGAGAGGGGATTTTCCTCTGCTACTCCGCTTTAACTGCCCAATAAACACGCTGCTCACCCTGTATGTGTGAACAGAGAGGGGATTTTCCTCTGCTACTCCGCTTTAACTGCCCAATAAACACGCTGCTCACCCTGTATGTGTGAACAGAGAGGGGATTTTCCTCTGCTACTCCACTTTAACTGCCCAATAAACACGCTGCTCACCCTGTATGTGTGAACAGAGAGGGGATTTTCCTCTGCTACTCCGCTTTAACTGCCCAATAAACACGCTGCTCACCCTGTATGTGTGAACAGAGAGGGGATTTTAGTGAGCGGTGAATGTGCTCTGCAGCTTTAACTCCAATAAACACGCTGCTCCATTGGCATAGCTTGTGTTTGATTGTGCTCTGAACAGATTTTCTCTGTCCATTAACTGCCCAATAAATAGCTCACCCTGTGTTAGGATTGTGCTCTGCATATCTCTGTCCACTCCGCTTTAACTGCCCAATAGCTCACCCTTGTGAACAGAGAGGGATTTTTGATTGTGCTCTGCAGATCTCTGTCAATTAGCATAGCTTGTGTTAGATTGTGCTCTGCAGACCTAGGTACATTAGCATAGCTTGTGTTTGATTGTGCTCTGCAGATCTCTGTCAATTAGCAGGGCTTGTGTTAGATTGTGCTCTGCAGACCTCGGTACATTAGCATAGCTTGTGTTTGATTGTGCTCCGCAGATCTCGGTACGTTAGCATAGCTTGTGTTATATTGTGCTCTGCAGATCTCGGTACATTAGCATAGCTTGTGTTAGATTGTGCTCTGCAGATCTCTGTCAATTAGCATAGCTTGTGTTAGATTGTGCTCCGCAGACCTCGGTACATTAGCATAGCTTGTGTTGGATTGTGCTCCGCAGACCTCAGTACATTAGCATAGCTTGTGTTTGATTGTGCTCCGCAGATCTCGGTACGTTAGCATAGCTTGTGTTAGATTGTGCCCTGGGTGGGGTAATTTCTTGTGTTGCCATCTGAGTGGCAGAGCTCAGAGGTCTGAAGAACTGCCTGCATCCTGTGGCTCTGCTGATTCAGTTGCCATGGCAATTTAACCAAAATACCAAAGATGGCAACGGCATGCTAATAAGAGTGATTATGGGTACTGTGTCCCTGAAAGCCTGAATGCTCCTTGCATGTTCTGCTCTTTCTCAAAGGAAATCATATAAAAGTGTGGCCTGAACCATGCTGAGACCTGGAAAATCTGTCATCCGCTAATAACAGTGTTTAAAAAATCATTCGTTCACTTTGCCGTCCAGCCAGCGCCCTGTAGCCTGACCCTTGAGTTTCTCTACTCTGATATGCTAACGTCTCACAAGCCCAACTTATGAGGGGAAAAACATGCTTTGCTTTGATTGGCAGTAAAGCATTTTTTCCTGTCCATCTGTGTGGGGAGAGATGCAAAGGTGATTTTACAAACGAAACATTGCAGAAAAACAGCCTCCCGGTAACAAGCTCTCAGCAAAGTCTAGAGATTTGCTCCAGCGCGATCAATATTTTTCTAAAGGTAGTTTTAATCCCTATGTCCTCTTAGTGCAAATGAGGCAGAAAGCACAGACTCTTGGACTCACCTCCAGCCACAGCCTAAGGCAGAGCCTCTAGTAATGGCCCTGTAATGTCCCATTAATGTCTGTAATATAACCTTTCAGTGAACAGCCATGGCCACATTTTGATAATGTACTATTAATGTCCACCACATAATGTTCCATGTCAATAATGTCTCGCTCACGGAAACATCCCAGTAGCATCCCACAAAAGTATACTGCAATGCAATGTCCCAGTAATGTCCTGGGAGTGTCTGTACCGTAACAGTGTCACACTGCAATAACACTGCAGTGTAATGTCCTGGGAGTGTCTGTCACACTGCAGTAATGTCCTGGGAGTGTCTGTACTGTAACAGCAGTGTCACACTGCAGTAATGTCCTGGGAGTGTCTGTACTGTAACAGTGTCACACTGCAGTAATGTCCTGGGAGTGTCTGTACGTAACAGTGTCACACTGCAGTAATGTCCTGGGAGTGTCTGTACCGTAACAGTGTCACACTGCAGTAATGTCCCAGGAGTGTCTGTACCGTAACAGTGTCACACTGCAGTAATGTCCTGGGAGTGTCTGTACTGTAACAGTGTCACACTGCAGTAATGTCCTGGGAGTGTCTGTACGTAACAGTGTCACACTGCAGTAATGTCCTGGGAGTGTCTGTACCTGTAACAGTGTCACACTGCAGTAATGTCCTGGGAGTGTCTGTACCGTAACAGTGTCACACTGCAGTAATGTCCTGGGAGTGTCTGTACCGTCACACTGCAGTAGTGTCACACTGCAGTAATGTCCTGGGAGTGTCTGTACGTAACAGTGTCACACTGCAGTAATGTCCTGGGAGTGTCTGTCACACCGTAACAGTGTCACACTGCAGTAATGTCCTGGGAGTGTCTGTACCGTAACAGTGTCACACTGCAGTAATGTCCTGGGAGTGTCTGTCACACTGCAACAGTGTCACACTGCAGTAATGTCCTGGGAGTGTCTGTACCGTAGCAGTGTCACACTGCAGTAATGTCCTGGGAGTGTCTGTACCGTAGCAGTGTCACACTGCAGTAATGTCCTGGGAGTGTCTGTACCGTAACAGTGTCACACTGCAGTAATGTCCTGAGAGTGTCTGTACCGTAACAGTGTCACACTGCAGTAATGTCCCGGGAGTGTCTGTATCGTAGCAGTGTCACACTGCAGTAATGTCCTGGGAGTGTCTGTACCGTAACAGTGTCACACTGCAGTAATGTCCTGAGAGTGTCTGTATCGTAGCAGTGTCACACTGCAGTAATGTCCTGGGAGTGTCTGTACCGTAACAGTGTCACACTGCAGTAATGTCCTGGGAGTGTCTGTACCGTAACAGTGTCACACTGCAGTAATGTCCTGGGAGTGTCTGTACCGTAACAGTGTCACACTGCAGTAATGTCCCAGGAGTGTCTGTACCGTAACAGTGTCACACTGCAGTAATGTCCTGGGAGTGTCTGTACCGTAACAGTGTCACACTGCAGTAATGCCCTGAGAGTGTCTGTACCGTAACAGTGTCACACTGCAGTAATGTCCTGGGAGTGTCTGTACCGTAGCAGTATCACACTGCAGTAATGTCTGTAGTGTCTGTATCGTAGCAGTGTCACACTGCAGTAATGTCCTGGGAGTGTCTGTACCGTAACAGTGTCACACTGCAGTAATGTCCTGGGAGTGTCTGTACCGTAACAGTGTCACACTGCAGTAATGTCCTGAGAGTGTCTGTACCGTAACAGTGTCACACTGCAGTAATGTCCTGGGAGTGTCTGTACCGTAGCAGTGTCACACTGCAGTAATGTCCTGGGAGTGTCTGTACCGTAGCAGTGTCACACTGCAGTAATGTCCTGGGAGTGTCTGTACCGTAACAGTGTCACACTGCAGTAATGTCCTGAGAGTGTCTGTACCGTAACAGTGTCACACTGCAGTAATGTCCTGGGAGTGTCTGTACCGTAACAGTGTCACACTGCAGTAATGTCCTGAGAGTGTCTGTACCGTAACAGTGTCACACTGCAGTAATGTCCTGAGAGTGTCTGTACCGTAACAGTGTCACACTGCAGTAATGTCCCAGGAGTGTCTGTACCGTAACAGTGTCACACTGCAGTAATGTCCTGGGAGTGTCTGTACCGTAACAGTGTCACACTGCAGTAATGTCCTGGGAGTGTCTGTACCGTAACAGTGTCACACTGCAGTAATGTCCTGGGAGTGTCTGTACCGTAACAGTGTCACACTGCAGTAATGTCCTGAGAGTGTCTGTACTGTAACAGTGTCACACTGCAGTAATGTCCTGAGAGTGTCTGTACTGTAACAGTGTCACACTGCAGTAATGTCCTGAGAGTGTCTGTATCGTAGCAGTGTCACACTGCAGTAATGTCCTGGGAGTGTCTGTACCGTAACAGTGTCACACTGCAGTAATGTCCTGAGAGTGTCTGTACCGTAACAGTGTCACACTGCAGTAATGTTCCATTAATATCTGTAACATTACAACATTACTCTGCAGCAGTACCCCATGCTATGCCAATTTGGTTAATGTCTGTAATGTACTGTTACTTTTCAATGCCTTAGTAACCTGTCAGAGTAAGGTCTGATTAATGTCCAGGTACTGCGCCAGTGATTTACCAAAGGAGGAGAGATGCAGAGAGAGAGAGTATGTGGGTACTTCACAGCGCCTGAAAATGACAGCCAGCCAGTCCTCAGGACCAGTGTGCTCTTCAGCCCTGCTAATTAAAGCAGGCAGGCAGGCTCTGTTTCTATAGCGATGCAGTACTCCATAAGCAGCCCCCCCCCCCCCCGCCCCCAGTAACACAGATGCTGGATGTCATTTTACAGCTAGGTCCTTGGTCAGGTTCAGACTGTGTCATAACTAACATCTCACGGCTCCAAGGATGCGACCCCTTAGGGAGATGTACCATATTGATTTCCAATGGCAGTCTGAGCTTTTATTCTTTTTGTACATTTTTAGATATTTTCCTCCCCTTCCCTCTTTCTTGGTCTTTTTCTTTTTCCCTTGAAGAGGTGTTGAAATGGAGTCTGTTTCCAAGAGCAGCAGACGTCTTCAGATGAGAAGAGGGTGGAAACAGGAACTTGGGTCGAGTTGACCAGAGTCCAAGAGGGAATTTTCTTTCTGTGGTTTTGAGGAAAATAAAAATGTTTTGACCCTTAAATGTAACACTCCGACACTGGAGTATGTTGTGGGCCAAGTCCTTGAGCGGAAGGAGACAGTGACTCGATGTTCAGGCTCCAATTAGCCTTGTCAGCTGGGACAGGACTATAATTCCTCCGTCTAATGCTTCATTCTTTCTAGAACATAGAGAGGGCTTTTGTCTCTCTGCTGGAGTGGCTGTGTGGTCAAACACACCCTGTGGTTACCCTGGACAACAGACAGGAACCTCAAGTGGCTGAATTGTACCACACATAGAGTCTCAGAATCACAGTGAGAGGTCAACCCCTGCTTGCGCTCTGAAAAATGCGAAGAGACAAGCAGAGAGTCCCACAGAGGAGGGCAGCTCTGAATCAAACGGCTCTCGGGTGTTTAACTTTTGTAATTTAACTTGCTTTGCAAGCGTGTCAGGTGTCAAGTCCTGTTCAGACTCTTTTGTTCAAAAACCTGATACACACAAACTCAGAAACGCTCAGAGCAGCACCACAGATGAACGTTCACTTTGTAATCTCTGAAAAAAAAACAAAAAAAAAAAAAACAAGTGGGAATAAAACGGCAATGTACTCAAAGGCCAGTCTTTTGCACTTACACATTGAATGAATGAATGGATGGATGGATGAATGAATGAATGAATGAATGAATAAAGAGAACATTATGGGGCATGGTATTATTGAGTGGGCAGGGTCCATCTGTACTTGATGAAGCTGAACACATCTGGAGTCTGTCCTCTGCGCTGTTTCTCTTTTTCACCAAGTCATAAATCAGGAACATCTGTTTCAGTCATGGTGACAGGATGAAGATGGGGGGTGCAGGATTTGGGCCCTGTTTCAGTCATGGTGACAGGACAGAGATGGGGGGTGGAGGTGCCGTCAGAGGGTGATTTATCACCGTTGGTTGAAGATGTGTTAGATGACTTTTTCCTCAAAGACATCTGGTGTTGCTGTCTGATACTCGATCGCGGTGCTTGCGTGTTTCTGACAGGTGTAGAAACACAAAGGATGCATTATGGTCTGGTTGTGATGGGCTTTGCTTTGGCCACCTCTGGAGTTAGAGAGGGAAGCAGTGTGTTCACTGCTCTGACGAGTGCAGAAGCAGCTGGGCTACTGAAAGTGCAAACAGTCAGATAAACCATTTAGAAAAACTTCTGGAGATTACTACTCTTTCAAGCTTTTCATTTTTTTTCTCAGATTTTGGAGTGCCCAGTGGTAAACATAATCATTGCTATAGTCTTTGCTGTCAGTTTCTGAGAGCACACAAACACATTCACCCTCCTCCAAAATCATACCTGAGTTGCCACATCTTTTCACCAGGCAGTCAGCAGCCTAAGATACCACAGATTTACAAGACCCTAAAGCAGCGCCTTAGCAGGATGATCCGCCCACAGCCTGAAGGGCAAGACGAGGACATATGGACATGCATGTCTAAAGTGGCCTATAGCATTATGGAGTTATAACCATTCGTAGCTGATGTGTTGGGGTATGCTAATGGAGGCTAGCATGCTAGGGTTATAACCTAATGGGGGTATGTAATGGAGGCTAGCATGCTAGGGTTATAACCATACGTAACTGATGTGTTGGGGTATGCTAAAGGAGGTTAATATGCTAGGGTTATAACCATACGTAGCTGATGTGTTGGGGTATGCTAATGGAGGCTAGCATGCTAGGGTTATAACCATACGTAGCTGATGTGTTGGGGTATGCTAATGGAGGCTAGCATGCTAGGGTTATAACCATACGTAGCCGATGTGTTGGGGTATGCTAATATCTATCCCCTGTGTGGCCAGTCTGTGCTGTTCTTTCTGAGGAGAGTAAATACTTCTGCACTCAGGTTGCAGTCCGGGGGAAACAGGTGCTGAGGGAGACGAGTAATACTGTTTTCAGAAGCTGTAGAAAAGCTGGGGGACTGATCCGTGTCGGTCTGATTACGCTCTCTCCCCCTTGAGAAAAGGGCTACACTCTGCAACTCCGAGGGAAATCATCCAGGGAGACAGAGAATCCCCACAGAGAAGCACAAGTGTTCACTCGTCTCCTCAGTCCTGAAAATATGACCCGATTTTCCATCATTAAAATATCAGTTATTATGAAATTACCAATATTTGGGTAAGTATGATATCAACATGTTTACACGTGAGTAAGTATTCTGGTGATGTTGTTGTATCTCTGTCACTGTGTGCGTGTCTGTGTGTGTGTGGGGGTGTGGGGCCCCATACTCCCAACCCACCCCAGCCCCACCCTGCCCGTCCACCCACCCCCAGCCTCACCCTGCCAACCCACCCCCAGCTTCACCCTGCCCACCCACCCACCCCCAGCCCCACCCTGCCCGCCCGCCCCCAGCCCCATACTCCCAACCCCCAGCCCCACCCTGCCCACCCACCCACCCCCAGCCCCACCCTGCCAACCCACCCCCAGTCCACCCACCCCCAGCCCCACCCTGCCCCATACTCCCAACCCACCCCCAGCCCCACCCGCCCTCCACCCACCCCAGCCCCAGCCCCACCCTGCCCACCCACCCACCCCCAGCCCCACCCTGCCCCCCAGGCCTGCCCCACCCTCTGCTCCCAACCCACCCCCAGGCCCGTCCACCCACCCCCAGCCCCACCCTGTCCTGCCCGAGCCCCCAGGCCTGCTGGCCCTCCCATCCCGCCCATCCCCCGAGGCCTAAATTTTATTCCAAAATTTGCCAGACCCACCCAGACCCCCCACCGTCCCGATTCCACCGCCCGTGCACTGCCACATTTGTGTTTTCATTATTATGTTTAAATGTGGATGAATAATGAATAATGCAGATATGCCAAAAAGGCTCTGGTATTGATTAGCTTTATTCCCTCAACAGCGGGCAGAACGGAATGAGAAATACTATGCACTGTCGAAAATACCCACATCTGAAACTCAGAACTAGCTGAGGGAATAACAGAAACTTCATTACCATTTAGTATCTCTCTGTGGTGATGACTCTGCAACAGCGGAATCACACTCAGATCAGGAGATTACGCTCTGCACTCACACTCATAACCCTTACCCTTACCCCTAGGACAGTACAGCACTCACACTCATAACCCTCACCCTTACCCCTAGGACAGTATTGCACTCACACTCATAACCCTAACCCTTCCCCCTAGGACAGTACAGCACTCACACTCATAACCCTAACCCTTCTGCCAGGGCGTAATGTGGACAGCAATGTGCTCAAACTCACATTCTGCAGGCATGCCCCAAGCTGGGGAGAAGTAATTAAGCAAGCTAAATAATTTACCCACATTTGAGAAAACAAAACAAAATTATCTTCCACTTTTAATGTAATAACCATGGACTGAAAATGTAATACAATTTGTTATGCGTGTGTGGATTATTGTGGATTTTGTCAGTATAATTGTAGGGAGGAAAGAACTTCGACTCAAATGTCATGTGACTGAACGCAGGGGAAGCCGTCACTGTGAGGACAGTACGGACCTTATTTGAGCTCCTGTGGGTCACAGCCTGTGATCCTGCAGGAAAAAGCGCAGCATTCAGGGTCATGTGACATGAGACGGACACATTCCTCACACCGACATGCAGGGACTGCGCTTGATCGATGATGTCATTTTAAACTGGTGAATGAAAGGGTTATTGAGGTTGTCGTCGGCAGGCACAGGCATGGGCATTGTTAGCTGTAATCCAGTCTTACAGGGGTTCAGTCAGGAAGTTGGGCGGCGCATGAGAGCGGCCGGGGGGGGGGCAGTTACTGCCTGAGTTTGGCCATGGTCTGGAGCCCCCCACCTCCAGCCTGGCCCCATGCTGTACAGAGAGAGAGAGAGAGGTTACTGAGACATGGGGGAAAGAGTGAGACATAGGGGGAGTGAGACAGAGAGGAATGAGACAGATGGAAGAGAGAGTGAGACAGAGAGGAATGAGACAGATGGAACAGAGAGTGAGACAGAGAGGAATGAGACAGATGGAAGAGAGAGTGAGACAGAGAGGAATGAGACAGATGGAAGAGAGAGTGAGACAGAGAGGGGGGAGAGTGGGACAGAGAGGGGAGTGAGTGAGACAGGGGGACAGAGGGGGGAAAGTGAGACAGAGGGGGGTGAGGCAGAGGGGGGAGAGTGAGATGGGGAGAGTGAGACGGGGGGAGTGAGAGGGGGGGAGTGAGAGAGAGGAGGGAGAGTGAGACACAGGGGGGAGTAATTGGGGAGATAGAGGATGAAATTACCCTTTCCTTAGCTTCATTCTCTCTCTGTCTGTCTCCCAGCTCTCTCTCCATCTGTCACTCTCTCTTTCTCTCAGTAAGTGCTGATTCTCTAGTTTTCAACCTGAAGCCGTATTGTGCTCAGCCAATCAGAGTGGAGCGCAGATATGAGCACTGAAGCCGTATTGTGCTCAGCCAATCAGAGTGGAGCGCAGATATGAGCACTGAAGCCGTATTGTGCTCAGCCAATCAGAGTGGAGCGCAGATATGAGCACCTCCCAGGGTGAGGCTTGCTCTCATTTTAATTACTCAAAATTATATTGTTGTTCACATTGTCATAATTGTTTTGCAGTTATTTTTCTGTCTACGGTTAATTTTAATGTATTTGAATATATGTCATGCCAATGCAGCATTTCAATTGAATTAATTGATTGAGAGAGAGAGAGAGAGAGAGAGAGAGAGAGAGAGAGAGAGAGAGAGAGAGAGAAAGAGAGAGAGATCAGGACAAGAAAAGAGAGATTTGTCTTTGAAAAAAATAAAAACAATCTGTTCAAATTTTGAAACACTCTGTAGTATAAAAATGACCTAATTGTACTGGGCGAAGGACACACAGCTGCTTTGCATGCAGCAGCTTGTCATCACCACAGAAGCACAATAACCGCCAAACTGTTACTTAATCATCATTTACATGAGCTGCTGTGTTTTTATGCATGTGATATGGGGTGTGATGCATGTGGATTGTTTTTTCTGTTTTATTGTTGTTATTGTGTGAGAGAGATCAGCCCTCTGCTACTGTCCAAACCTATGCATCTGTAAGCAGGAACAGAAATAACACTCAGGCCCTCTCTGCGCAACGTTTCCACGGCAGCGTCTCTGTTTCCATGGTAAGAGCACTTTCCTGTTTGGTCGCTTATAAAAAAAATATTGCACCGCAAACTGAGTTTATTTCAAAAACATATGAATATAAATAATTAAAAGCAGTCAGTGTGTAGATGTGTGTTAGCCAGAGGGACATGGGTTTCAGCCCCACAGCTTTAAAAGTGTGTGTGTGTGTGAGTGTGTGAGTGTGTGTGTGTGTGTGTATGTGTGTGTGTGTGTGTGTGTGTGTGTGTGTGTGGCGTGTGTGTGAGTGTGTGTGTGGGTGTGTGTGTGTGAGCGTGTGTGTGAGTGTGTGTGCGTGTGTGTGTGTGTGAGGAAAGCACAGTGCATGAAATAATAACACACTTTAGTCATTTCTGGTGACAGAAAATTTCATTAAATAAGACATAAAAACACACAATACACTGAGGGAAATGAAAGTGAGCAAGTGAATAAAATTATTGCTAACACACACACACACACATACACACACACACACACACACACACACACACACACACACCACTTCTTCAACCGACAGTAAGCCCAGAATAAGGAGGATAATTGAAGCTTGGCTGCCAGTACATCTGTCTGCTGATTTATTTTATTCAGACGGAATCTTTCCATCTGCTGCACACAGAGAGAGAGTGGAGATGAGGTGAGCGCTGTGCTGTATGGCAGGCCCATATCACAGCGGAGGAAAGCGCCTGGTCACTCAGTACAACCGGCGCAGCATCACTAAACAGTAACACTGGAGAGTGTTCAATAACTGCAGCCAAACACATGGGCTGTGTAGTGTTACTGCCCTTTTACACCGCATTTTACATTACATTGCAGTGTATATGCAGCACATAGTTTTCAACACAGCAAGCTGTACCCCTGTTTAAAGCACAGCAGCTGATTTCCAAGATAACAGCAGCTGATTCTGGGACCAGCTCAGATACGGCTCAGTGCTGGGACCTGTCATCAAACTCTAGTGCTGGGACCAGTCTGTACACATGCATGGATGCTGGGACCAGTTGTACATGCCCACGGCTCATTGCTGGGACCAGTGTGTACATGCATGCATGTGGTTCCCCACGGCTCAGTGCTGGGACCAGTGTGTACATGCATGCATGTGGTTCCCCACGGCTCAGTGCTGGGACCAGTGTGTACATGCATGCATGTGGTTCCCCACGGCTCAGTGGTGGGTCACTCTGAGATTACTAAAACTCTCAATAAACTGTCTCCAGAGCGGCCTCCAGCGCTCTGGAGGCAGCGCTCTTGTGACCAAAATGCCAGGTCAGTTGAATGGCTATGCTATTTAAATCATTACGGCCAGAATCTGGCATGGAACCAGCTCACTCCTGCGTCGTTTTAACCTGTGTGTCAGATTTTGTACATTTGAATTTATATTTGGGCATTCAGCAGACACTCTTATCTGGAGTGTTTAACACAGCTCACCCTGTTTGCCTTCTGCTAAGTAATGCAGCTAAATATTTACTCAGGATGTTCAGGTTGTTTATCATGGTAAAATAGATTTTTAAAAAATGATAGTTTCCGCATGCCTTCAATCGAACTCGCAGCAGAGTTTTTCTGAGCTTGAGAGTTCTGTTTTTTGGCATGACACCAAAGGTATAATGCATTTTGAAATCGAGTAGTACACAGGCCTGAAGTCAGAGGAAATTTAGATTCCAGAGAACATATCAGTCAGTCTCATTCTTAAGAGAGTAAGTAGCTTTGCAGCTGGGGAAAAATAAACATCTCAATTTAGTTTTCATTCCTCCAGTTTTGGTATATTTTTTGAAGACTGAGCATGTTTAAGCTCCTTCAGTGGCAGTCCTTTCAGACGGTGTCAGTGTACCTGAGTGCACCTTTTTTAAACAGAAATTGAGTAAAAAGGTGCCAGCTATAGGAAAAGGGCAGGTTTTAGACCTGATGTGGACTGCTGTGTGTATTTATGTTTTTGCAATCATCAATAATAAAAAAGGTTTACATTTGCTGAATGGAGTTCTGTGCTTTCTCCATAGTTCAGGTTGGATGCTAAGAACATTACATTAGTTTGTAAGCCCCAGATACCTCATACTGTTCATGAGAGAGTTTTCATTTTCACCTTAAATTCAACATTAGATCAAACTTTCAAAAAACATGTGGAATAAGTTGCATAATTAACATATTCAATAGATCAATGTTTTGCTTGTAAAAAACAAATCCTAACGCATCCAGTGGTGGGAGAGGACCAGGACAGGGTAGCCACTGCTGATGGAGATGTAACTGGTGGTGGGCTTCATCTGTGGAGCCCTGAGGATGGGGCCCTGAGGATGGAGCCCCAAGGATGGGGCTCTGAGGATGGGGCCCCGAGGATGGGGCCCTGAGGATGGAGCCCCAAGGATGGGGCTCTGAGGATGGGGCCCCGAGGATGGGGCCCTGAGGATGGAGCCCCAAGGATGGGACCCTGAGGATGGGGCCCTGAGGATGGAGCCCTGAGGATGGGGCCCTGAGGATGGGGCCCTGAGGGTGGAGCCCTGAGGATGGGGCCCTGAGGGTGGGGCCCCGAGGATGGGGCCCCGAGGATGGGGCCCTGAGGATGGGGCCCTGAGGGTGGGGCCCTGAGGATGGGGCCCCGAGGATGGGGCCCGAGGATGGGGCCCTGAGGGTGGGGCCCCGAGGATGGGGCCCCGAGGATGGGGCCCTGAGGATGGTGCCCCGAGGATGGGGCCCTGAGGGTGGAGCCCTGAGGATGGGGCCCCGAGGGTGGGGCCCTGAGGATGGGGCCCCGAGGGTGGAGCCCTGAGGATGGGGCCCTGAGGGTGGGGCCCTGAGGGTGGAGCCCTGAGGATGGGGCCCTGAGGGTGGGGCCCTGAGGATGGAGCCCTGAGGATGGGGCCCTGAGGGTGGAGCCCTGAGGATGGGGCCCTGAGGGTGGGGCCCTGAGGATGGGGCCCTGAGGATGGGGCCCCGAGGATGGAGCCCCGAGGATGGGGCCCTGAGGGTGGGGCCCGAGGATGGGGCGAGGATGGGGCCTGAGGATGGTGCCCGAGGATGGGGCCCTGAGGGTGGAGCCCTGAGGATGGGGCCCCGAGGGTGGGGCCCTGAGGATGGGGCCCCGAGGGGCCCTGAGGATGGGGCCCTGAGGGTGGGGCCTGAGGAGGGTGGGGCCCTGAGGGTGGGGCCTGAGGGTGGAGCCCTGAGGATGGGGCCTGAGGGTGGGGCCCTGAGGATGGAGCCCTGAGGATGGGGCCCTGAGGGTGGAGCCCTGAGGATGGGGCCCTGAGGGTGGGGCCCTGAGGATGGGGCCCTGAGGATGGGGCCCTGAGGATGGGGCCCCGAGGATGGAGCCCTGAGGATGGGGCCCTGAGGATGGGGCCCCGAGGGTGGGGCCCTGAGGATGGGGTGGTGTTAATGCAGTTACACTACTGAGCCTGGCGTGTGCAGTATCACCAGCCAGACAGTGCAGTTATTTTTGCAAAAGGGATTCAGACAAAGAGAGTGGAGCGGTGAGGTCCCGGCTGGCTCAGGCACGGGTGCTTAACGTGCGCTTGAGAAGGACACTCTGAGCCGCGCCAAAGGCTCTTGTCTCTGCTCCGCACTTGACTCCTCTAAAGAGGGCCAGGCGGCTCCATGCTGCTTGACGCGCTCCGTGTCTCTAGTCAAGGTTGCCGTGAGGCTCTCGAAGCCGGAGCTATGCTGGTGTCCGCCGCCTCCGGATTCTCTCGCTGAAAGAGCTGTGCAGGCCCGCGATTCTGCATTTCTGTGGATTGTGCATAAAGGCACGTCGGGTGCGAGAGCTGCTTTCAGGGAACGCAGGACGTGTTTGTTTGCAGGAGAAGCAGCTTTGCCATGGTGTTATTCATGAGGCCCATTTCCATTTCCTCGTCTGCCACAAGTTCCTTTTGAGGCGATACTAGAGGCAGAGTGTGGAGTCAGCAAACAGAGCCCACAAACACTCCACAGGGTGTTTTCTTTTCTGTGTCAGTGAGAGAGACATCAGAACCTGGGGGGGGGGGTAACGTGGTACTTCAGGAAAGAACTTGACTGTACAACATCAATTCACTAATTAATATTACCTTGATGTAAAATAGTGCTCTGGATAAAATCATCTATAGCAAATATCTCTATTTGACATGTTTGGTATGCAAAAACATAAGGGCCATTTCTAAAGCATGGCCACAGTTATGTTGATACACACAATGACCTGACAAATATTTACATCTTCCAGACATATTATGCATTGTCAGGAAATGATATGTGACAGATATGAGAGACTTTCATTAGACTGGATGCCTTTGTTTGGTGGAGGCTTATCTATGGGCTGCTTGTTTGTGTGTTTGGTGGAGGTTTATCTGTGGGTTGTTCGTGTGTTTGGTGGAGGTTTATCTGTAGGTTGTTTGTGTGTTTAGTGGAGGTTTAATTGTGGGTTGTTTGTGTGTTTAGTGGAGGTTTAATTGTGGGTTGTTTGTGTGTTTGGTGGAGGTTTATCTGTGGGTTGTTTGTGTGTTTGGTGGAGGTTTATCTGTGGGTTGTTTGTGTGTTTGGTGGAGGTTTATCTGTGGGTTGTTTGTGTGTTTGGTTCAGGCTCCTTGGTGGGGGCGGGTTCCAGAGACAGGGGTGTGTCTGTAGGAGCAGGGGCTCTGAGACGGGACGTCCCATGAGTGAGGGGCCTGCAGAACTCTTTCCGCTGTAAGATGGAGTAGATCCTACTCTGGGGCAGGATTAGCGTATGGAGACTCGCAGAAAGCCCAGTTTATTTTTATGCTGCAGGAGCTGGTTGGCCTCAGGAGAGCCTGGGGCTCGTCCTGTGACAGGCTGGACGGAGTCCGGCAGCCTGTCCTCTCTGAGCGTCAGCTTTACCCACACACTGTGTCTAAGTTCTGACTCCAGTGCGTGACAGTGGCTAAAGAGCTGGGCTCGAGGTTAGCGGTCCTGGGCTCAGGCGGGTCCATGCCGGGCTCAGGTGGGTCCATGCCGAGCTCAGGCGGGTCCATCCCGGGCTCAGGCGGGTCCATGCCAGGCTCAGGCGGGTCCATGCCGGGCTCAGGTGGGTCCATGCCGGGCTCAGGCGGGTCCATCCCGGGCTCAGGCGGGTCCATGCCGGGCTCAGGTGGGTCCATGCCGGGCTCAGGCGGGTCCATGCCGGGCTCAGGCGGGTCCATGCCGGGCTCAGGCGGGTCCATCCCGGGCTCAGGCGGGTCCATGCCGGGCTCAGGCGGGTCCATCCCAGGCTCAGGCGGGTCCATGCTGGGCTCAGGCGGGTCCATGCCAGGTTCAGGCGGGTCCATCCCGGGCTCAGTATGATAAAGTATGATAAATATGGTACAAATATAACTACCAATAATAATAATAATAAACTCCCTGACACACTTGTAGAATACCAGTGTATTAGTCAGTGCTCAGGTGTGGAACGCAGGGCTGGATGTTTTCTGTCCTTTCTCGCGCTTAATGGAGACGACTGATAATGAAGTCTCCTCTTTCTCTATCATGAAACACTTCTGACAGAAATTAGACAAATTAAACGTCTTGATTTTGTCCTCTTACAGTTCCAGTGATGGGAGTAATTGGAATGAATAGGCCTTTTCAGATTTGGCAGAAACTGAATTTGAGCCATTTCAGCGCGGCACATCTAATCCAGAGCAGCACAATGAAAGAGCACGTAATGAATGCTTCTGTTCAGAGGGTTAACTGCAGGTTAAATGCAGCTTATTAAAACTGAAACAATCCCTTCACTTATTACAATAATTCATACGCTTACAATTAAATTGTCATTTCGCAGAACGATTATTTAAACTCTTTAATAGTTATCATTTGTTGATAATTTCAGGATTTTTTTCGCTGCCTTTGTTTAAACTCCTGAGTTGCATTGATCAGCTCATCTGAAAAGTAAATATCTGTCTTTGTGGTAAGCTATCATTTCCATCCCAGTGTGTCTGACTTTTCCATGACTGATCATTGCTATTAACTGTTATTGCAGCTGTCTGCAATCCAGAGTTACATCTTCAAAGGATACTGAATATGGATATTTAGGGATTCATGTACTAAATGTTTGAATATATAAATCAAGTTCTAAAGTGTTACTGCATGCAACAATTTCCGAGCTGTCCACCTAACAGACTGCAAAGAGGACTATGTGTCAGTGCTGCAGGACACATGAATCCTTCATCTCTATGTGTCAGTACTGCAGGACACGTGAATCCTTCATCTCAATGTGTCAGTACTGCAGGACACATGAATCCTTCATCTCTATGTGTCAGTGCTGCAGGACACGTGAATCTTTCATCTTCAGGACACATGAATCCTTCATCTCTATGTGTCAGTGTTGCAGGACACGTGAATCCGTCATCTCTATGTGTCAGTACTGCAGGACACGTGAATCCTTCATCTGCAGGACACGTGAATCCTTCATCTCTATGTGTCAGTGCTTCAGGACACGTGAATCCTTCATCTCTGTGTGTCAGTGCTGCAGGACATGTGAATCCTTCATCTGCAGGACACGTGAATCCTTCATCTCTATGTGTCAGTGCTGCAGGACACGTGAATCTTTCATCTTCAGGACACATGAATCCTTCATCTCTATGTGTCAGTGTTGCAGGACACATGAATCCTTCATCTCTATGTGTCAGGGCTGCAGGACACCTGAATCTTTCATCTTCAGGACACCTGAATCCTTCATCTCTATGTGTCAGTACTGCAGGACACGTGAATCCTTCATCTTTTCATCTTCACTGGTTGGCTTGAAGGAATATGCAAAATATGGGGTCCCTAAATTCATTTACAAAATCATGGGTGGAGGTTGTGGAGGTAGATAAGTTTAATACGTCTAATGTGATTTGCTAAGCATTAAAACAGTTTTAGACAGGTTATTTAATGTGAGTTTTGTGAGAATTGGAAACAGGTATGAACAGACATCAGTAAGAAAACTGCTGTCTTTGTAGCAAGGCGGAGACCACGATGTAGAGGACTATTTTCCATTGATGTAAATCTTTGTTGAACATCAGAGGCAAAATATAAACGATTTTCTTATTTAAATGACTTAAAATTGAAATTACATTTAGTCCTTGAAATTGTTTCAAGGGACTGCCTGTAGGTGTCCCGCCTCTTCCCCCCGCGCCAAATCGGTGCTCTCTCCTCCAGCCTCCCCTCTGATTGGTGCTCTCTCCTCCTGCCTCCCCTCTGATTGGTGCTCTCTCCTCCTGCCTCCCCTCTGATTGGTGCTCTCTCCTCCTGCCTCCCATCTGATTGGTGCTCTCTCCTTCTGCCTCCCCTCTGATTGGTGCTCTCTCCTCCTGCCTCCCCTCTGATTGGTGCTCTCTCCTCCTGTCTCCCCTCTGATTGGTGCTCTCTCCTCCTGCCTCCCCTCTGATTGGTGCTCTCTCCTCCTGCCTCCCCTCTGATTGGTGCTCTCTCTCTAAAATCCCTCTGGGTTATTCCCCTCATGCCAGGTGATGGCCCTCTGAGGCCAGTCTGCCCCCACCGCCCCCAAGCCCACAGTCTCCTGGGTCACCTGAACCTGCAACTCCTGCACTGCAAATGGTACTTTGAGTTTGTCCCCATCCACTCAGACAATCTGCTCTCTGTTCCTTTGAATCTCAGTTATTAAGTCCTGGCAGGATGTCCTGGAGCTCAGTAAGAACAGATGAGCTGCTTTACCAAAAGTCTGTGAGAATTCCCTATGCCATAAATATTACATTACAATACATTACATTGCATTACATGTATTTGGCAGATGCCCTTATCCATATCGACTTACAGCTCATCCACTGTGAGTACGATGGAGAGGGTGCTCCTAAGACTACCTTACTCCTTGTAAGATGGAGTGGACATCCTTGAGGATGCCTGCTCCATGTCAGATAGAGCGGATGTGTGAGAGAATTCCCTCATCTGTATCTGATTGTTCCTGAGAATTCCATGTTCTGTGTGGATGTTCCTGAGAATTCCGTGTTCTGTGTGGATGTTCCTGAGAATTCCATGTTCTGTGTGGATGTTCCTGAGAATTCCATGTTCTGTTTGGATGTTCCTGAGAATTCCGTGTTCTGTTTGGATGTTCCTGAGAATTCCGTGTTCTGTGTGGATGTTCCTGAGAATTCCATGTTCTGTGTGGATGTTCCTGAGAATTCCATGTTCTGTTTGGATGTTCCTGAGAATTCCGTGTTCTGTTTGGATGTTCCTGAGAATTCCGTGTTCTGTGTGGATGTTCCTGAGAATTCCGTGTAACTTGTAAGATGGATGCAGAGTAAATTGTTGGCTGTGAACCTCTCACAGTGTAATCATCCTCTCCAGCTAGCTCTGACAGGATGAAGCATTTCCATGAATAATTAGCAAATGTGGTGACAGATGGCAGCGTCTCTGTCCTGTTGTCACAGAGGTCAGGACAACGCTCTTTTGCACACCCAGCTTTCGGCTGAGAAGTTTCATCTGAGATTCACTGCCAGTCCTTGTTAACAGATGTATGCGATGGATTTCTTACTCATTAGTTTTTTTTCTTTTCAGACTAGGGCACAACCTCTCTGTTTAGAGTTTTATTTTCTTCAAGTATGTTAAAAATAACTTTTTGATGTACTTGAGAAAAAGAGGAAAGACAGAGGGGGAGACAGAGAGGGAGAGTTAGAGAGAGAGAGAGAGAGAGAGTTAGAGAGAGAGAGAGGGAGAGAGAGGGAGAGTAAGATACGGAGCCATCTGTTGCTCTGATCTGAAGGCTGCCATCTCTGTGATGTGTTTCGTGGCTCTAACACGATCAGCACAGAACCCATCTCAAACTCCAGCTCAGCGCCGCCACTCAACTCTCACAGCCAATCAGGCATCTGAGGGGGCTGTCCCACAAAGGCCATCACATAGGCCAATAAGAAGGGCCCTGGAGGAAACAAGCCCCACCTGCTGTTAGGCATGAACTCCATGGCAACAACCATGTTCTACACACTGCTAGTGTCTTCAGACAGAGAGGATTTTGGGAGCTGGGTTGTTTTCCCCACTTTGCCATTATACCCACACACACACATACACACACACACACACACACACACACACACACACACACACACACACACACACACACACACACACACACACACACACACACACACACACAGAGTCACACTCACATACACATACACACACACAGTCACACTCACACATGCACACACGCACACACACACACAGTCACACTCACAAACACACACACACAGAGTCACACTCACATACACACACACAGTCACACAAACAGGCACGCACACACACAGTCACATTCACATACACACATGCACACACACACACACACACACACACACACACACAGTGACATGCACACACACACACACAGTGAAACTCACATACACACACACAGTGACACTCACATACACACACACACACACAGTCACACTCACATACACACATATACACACACACACACACACACACACACACACACTCTGCCCCCTGACTCCCCACCTGTTGGGCTGTTGAGGATGGACATCCTCGCTTTGCTTTGTGTTTTTGTCCAAAGGCAGGAGGAGCCTGCCAGAGCTGCCCACTCACGCCTTACACATTTCAGTCTGAAGCATTTTCTGCCTCCTCTTTCATCTGGGAAAATATAAATACATATTGACACTGTTATATTTGGATTCACTAGAGGAGGGAACTTCTCAATTGAAAAAAAGCCCTGCTGTATTAATCCATATGATGCGTGATATCTTTTCTCTCTTGTTTTTACACTCACTTTGGACTGGTGGAACAGGTTTGAATGCAAGCTGTAAAACAATGTCTCATGCATAATTTAAATGACTTCTCTTACATCATAACACCAAACATATGGAAAAGCATTGCGGTTCCAGTTAAGTTTGTGAGCAAAGTTCTCAAGGTGCCATGTGCAGAGCAGCCATGCTTCATATCTCCCATATCTTTGGATTATCCACACTCTCTGTCTCTCTGTCTCTCTGTCTCTCTGTCTTTCTGTGTCTCTCTGTCTCTCTCTGTCTCTCTGTCTTTCTGTGTCTCTGTCTGTTTCTGTCTCTCTGCTCTGGCTCTCTGTCATCTCTGTCTAGAAAGTCCTAATGTTCCACCTCCTCCTGTCTTTCTCTGGTCTCTCTGTCTCCTGTCTTTCTGTGTCTCTGTCTTTCTGTCTCTCTGCTCTGGCTCCGCATCTCTGACTAGAAAGTACCCTAATGTTCCACCTCCTCCTCTGGTCTCCCTGCGTGTGTGTATGTGTGTGTGTGAGTGTGTGTACGTGTGTGTGTGTGTGTGTGTGTGTGTGTGTGCGCATATGTATGTGTGTGTGTGAGTGTGTGTATGTGTGAGTGTGTGTGAGTGTGCGTGAGTGCATATGTATGTGTGTGTGTGTGTGTGTGTGTGTGTGTGTGTGTGTGTGAGTGTGTGTGTGTGTGTGTGTGCATATGTATGTATGTGTGTGTGTGTGTGTGTGTATGTATGTGTGTGTGTGAGTGTGTGTGTGTGTGTGTGTATGTGTGTGTGTGTGTGTGTGTGTGTGTGTGTGTGTGTGTGTGTGTGTGTGCATATGTATGTGTGTGTGAGTGTGTGTGAGTGAGACTCTTGGCAGATCCTGTTCTAAGTCTGTTAGCCTTCATCTTGTCCAACCCCTCATGTCCACTGCACTGCTGAGCCTCAGGGGCTAACGCTAACTCAGCCCTAAGGCTATTAATACAAATGACCTTATAAATAAATTATAAATGCTTATTTCAAAATTAATCGTATACCCAAATGGTTTGAAAATAGAAAACGTGAAATTAACTGTGTGTCAATGGGTAATATAACTGTGCTGCTGCCCATAAATCATTCATATTAATTCATAATGTTTCATAAAGCATCCCCAAATCCCATTAGCAACCTTTAATCTAAATATATTTGATGGGCTTTTTGATGTTGGCCTCATATGTAAAGATTATCACCATTGTACGGCTGGGGATCACAGGAGGGATTTGCTTTTCGGGAGACTAATTTGCTGCAGCCAAGACGCTCTCCCCGTGTTGAGTGTTATGACTTGTGTAGCAGGAGTAAAAAGGGTCATGCTTCCTCGTTCATCATGTGGCATTATTTATGCGCTTAAAACACGCTCAGCCTGGGAAACATCAAATATTTCAGTTTGCAAACCCCACAGCTAATTTTTGGAGGGTGCTTTATTTCACAGTGGGGGTGGGGCTTCGGTCCAGGATTTGAGCTCATGACCTGCTGATGCAGAGCTGCTGTCTGTCAGCCCTGCGCGCCATGAGCTGCTGAGCTTGGCACGCATGCAAATCAGAAAAATATGATCAACGCTGACATGGGTTTCCCTCAAAAGTCCACCCTGCGCTTCACATCTCCTCTGGTTCCCATTTTATGTCTGTCCTCTGTGTAAAGTCTGTGCACAGTGAGGTCTGTGTATGTGTGTATCCTCTGTGTGAAGTCTGTGCACAGTGAGGTCTGTGTGTGTGTATCCTCTGTGTAAAGTCTGTGCACAGTGAGGTCTGTGTGTGTGTATCCTCTGTGTAAAGTCTGTGCACAGTGAGGTCTGTGTGTGTGTATCCTCTGTGTAAAGTCTGTGCACAGTGAGAGGTCTGTGTGCGTGTGACGTGGTTAAAATGAAGCACTTGCGCTGTCAGTGCAGCTGGGTGAGGACAGGAAGCAGCAGAAACTCAGCCCTCAGATTCGCACGCGTTGCCAGGCACTCTCATTCCTGCAAAGTTGCAGCTCTTTTTTTCCCTGCAGAGTGTTAATTAGCGTATTTCTTAATCCTGCTAATTAACTTCTAACGGCACTCTTTTACATCTCTCCAGTCTGTTTCAGCGTGAGGCTGCGCCGGAATAATGAAGGAGGAATTCATTGGTTTGAGCATTACGGCTCACCTACTCCTCAGACAGCTGGAGGAGGCGAGGCTCTCACACTCACACAATCAGTTCCACCTCATACCCCACCCTTCCTTCAATCGCAAACATTTTGTTGAAAGAAAGAACGGCAGGGTACATTTTCTCTCAAAGACTGAAGAACTGAAATTGTTGGCACAATATCTCATGTGTTTTAAAATTACTCAACTCTATTAAGGGCCTGGTGTACTTTTAGAATGTTCCATGCTGTTCACAGCGGAGTGAATGTTTTCACATATTCTTATGTTTTATTTAAGATAATTAAAACATTGTTGAGGTGCAATTGAAATGTCTTGCCATGCTCATACCTGCCTTGTTTCATCTTGCTTAGAGGCGGCTGAATAAATGTAGTCTGATCTAAATTTAATTTCCTCTTATCTTTATCTGAGATCCAGATCTCCCTGTTTTTTCACCCCTGTCTCAGCCTCAGATATTTCACTGCAATCAATGGATGTTATTTCTGCTGTCATTGATTTTGTGTCCTTTCCCTTTGTTCTTACTGAAGCTATTAGGCTTTTATGGTGTTTTTATGGCCCAGGGTGAACTGCTGATCAACAGCAATCTGTACAAACGTCCTCTCCTTCCCCCCTCTCTGCTGTAACTGTGCCAGTGTTCAGTCTGTTTTACTCAGTCTTACAGTATGTCACATCTTTTTTTATCTTATTTTCATTAAAGCACATTTTAAACAGCACATGTTTATGCCTTGGGTTTCAGTTTCAGTGGCAATTTATAAATTATGAACATTCATGTTGCTATTTTTCTTTTGTTTGTTTTACTGCTCTTATACGCTGTGAGACGTGGGGCTCTGAAGGGCTATAGGTCTCTTGATGCAGGAAGCTCCACTTCCTCCAAACGCTCCATCTCACCGATGCTGGAAGCTCCACCTCCAAACGCTCCATCTCACCGATGCAGGAAGCTCCACCTCCAAACGCTCCATCTCACCGATGCAGGAAGGTCCACCTCCAAACGCTCCATCTCACCGATGCAGGAAGGTCCACCTGCAAACTCTCCATCTCACCGATGCAGGAAGGTCCACCTCCTCCAAACGCTCCATCTCATCTCACCGATGCAGGAAGCTCCACCTCCTCCAAACGCTCCATCTCACCGATGCAGGAAGGTCCACCTGCAAACGCTCCATCTCACCGATGCAGGAAGGTCCACCTGCAAACTTTCCATCTCACCGATGCAGGAAGGTCCACCTGCAAACGCTCCATCTCACCGATGCAGGAAGGTCCACCTGCAAACTCTCCATCTCACCGATGCAGGAAGCTCCACCTCCTCCAAACGCTCCATCTCACCGATGCAGGAAGCTCCACCTCCTCCAAACGCTCCATCTCACCGATGCAGGAAGCTCCACCTCCTCCAAACGCTCCATCTCACCGATGCAGGAAGGTCCACCTGCAAACGCTCCATCTCACCGATGCAGGAAGCTCCAACTCCAAACGTTCCATCTCACATTCCAAAAACTCACTGTGGATCTGTTTTGCCCACATTGCCACATGCAGACCGTGGGGCCCATCCACACACTGGAGCCGTGCCTTAACAGGATGCAGACCATGAGTGCAGTCTACTGTCCCCCAAATCTATCAGCTTCATCCCCTTTTCTTGGGTCATGGCTATCTGACCCACCTACTCAGCTACTTACATACATGTATAAGTATACAGTATACATATATCTGTTTTTAAACATTTCAGTGATGCTTAAAAAATGAAACAGATGCTTCATATTTTGGAGCAGCAAATTTTATTTTATGCCTCAGGTATTGGGTATTAATTTATGAAGTATCTTACTGCACATTTATTCACCTGAGTTTTACTTCATTGTTGTAATCATCATAAAATGAGTGCTGTATCTGTAGTGCTGTATTTGTAGTGTTGTATTTGTAACTGTAGTGCTGTATTTGTATTGCTGTATTTGTAACTATAGTGCTGTATCTGTAGTGTTGTATTTGTAACTGTAGTGCTGTTTCTGTAGTGTTGTATTTGTAGTGCTGTATTTGTAGTGTTGTATTTGTAACTTTGTAAGTGCTGTAGTGCTGTATCTGTAGTGTTGTATTTTTGTAACTGTAGTGTTGTATTTGTAACTGTAGTGCTGTATCTGTAGTGCTGTATTTGTAGTGCTGTATTTGTAACTGTAGCTGTATTTTTAGTGCTGTATTTGTAACTGTAGTGCTGTATCTGTAGTGTTGTATTTGTAACTGTAGTGCTGTATTTGTAGTGCGGTATTTGTATCTGTAGTGCTGTATTTGTAGTGTTGTATTTGTATCTGTAGTGCTGTATTTGTAGTGTTGTATTTGTAACTGTAGTGCTGTATTTGTAGTGTTGTATTTGTAACTGTAGTGCTGTAACTGTAGTGCTGTATTTGTAGTGCGGTATTTGTATCTGTAGTGCTGTATTTGTAGTGTTGTATTTGTAACTGTAGTGCTGTATTTGTAGTGCTGTATCTGTAGTGCTGTATTTGTAACTGTAGTGCTGTATCCGTGGTGTTTTATTTGTAACTGTAGCTGTATTTGTTGTGTTGTATTTGTAACTGTAGTGCTGTATTTGTAGTGTTGTATTTGTAACTGTAGTGCTGTATCTGTAGTGCTGTATCTGTAGTGTTGTATTTGTAACTGTAGCTGTGTTTGTTGTGTTGTATTTGTTACTGTAGTGATGTATTTGTAGTGTTGTATTTGTATCTGTAGTGCTGTATCTGTTGTGCTGTATTTGTAACTGTAGTGCTGTATCTGTAGTGTTGTATTTGTAACTGTAGCTGTATTTGTTGTGTTGTATTTGTAACTGTAGTGCTGTATTTGTAGTGTTGTATTTGTAACTGTAGTGCTGTATCTGTAGTGTTGTATTTGTAACTGTAGTTCTGTATCTGTAGTGTTGTATTTGTAACTGTAGTGCTGTATCTGTAGTGTTGTATTTGTAACTGTAGTGCTGTATATGTAGTGCGGTATTTGTAGTGTTGTATTTGTAACTGTAGTGCTATATCTGTAGTGCTGTATTTGTAACTGTAGTGCTGTATCTGTAGTGTTGTATTTGTAGTGTTGTATTTGTAACTGTAGTGCTATATCTGTAGTGCTGTATTTGTAACTGTAGTGCTGTATCTGTAGTGTTGTATTTGTAAGTGTAGCTGTATTTGTTGTGTTGTATTTGTAACTGTAGTGCTGTATCTGTAGTGTTGTATTTGTAACTGTAGTGCTGTATCTGTAGTGTTGTATTTGTAACTTTAGTTCTGTATATGTAGTGCGGTATTTGTAACTGTAGTGCTGTATTTGTAGTGTTGTATTTGTAACTGTAGTGCTGTATCTGTAGTGTTGTATTTGTAACTGTAGTGCTGTATTTGTAGTGCTGTATTTGTAACTGTAGTGCTGTATCTGTAGTGTTGTATTTGTAACTGTAGTGCTGTACCTGTAGTGTTGTATGAACCATTCTGGACTGAAGTCTGGGGAATTGATCACCCTTCCCCTGCCCCCCCGTGGGCATGGCTGAGTGATGCCCAGGTTACTGCCAGCTGCAGGTCCTGGCAGTCTGGCTCCTCTACTGCCCCCCTCCCATGAGTGCCAGTCGTTCACACCAGCATCCTGGCACCATGCCCCCTCCACACCCCCCTGTACCAGCACAGCCTCCAAAACATGCTGTCCAGTACACCCAGCGTGGCTTTATGAAGCCCCCCCTGCCCCCCCACCCCGTCCCCAAACCTTTTCTGTGTGCCAGACCCCCACCTGTCTGCTATGGGCCAAGAGAGCAGCCGCTATTCAGAGCTATGAAACGTCACCACTCTCAGGAGACAGGCCATATTTCCGATGACATCCGCTCTGATGGGGGGATAGTTCCACCCCTCCATGAGCCATCCAGTGCATGAGCTGCCCATGTCCTGTGCTGCTCACCGCTACAGGAAGTGCTGCTCACCGCTACAGGAAGTGCTGCTCACCGCTACAGGAAGTGCTGCTCACCACTACAGGAAGTGGTGCTCCCTGTCAGACATGGGTTGAAAGGCGAGTGTATCTTAATGGCATATCACATGACCACAATGTCATGGAGGGGAGGGGGCGTTGGAGACAGGGCGTGCTGTTCTCCATCAGAAAGGCACTGTGTTTTAATGATATGTGGCCGAGGTTGGGGGGGTGACAGGAAGTGACACTCTCCTCACAGTAATCACAGCTGAAGAGCACCCTTAGAGGCGGATAATGAGGGGCTGTTTGGTCACTTTCCCTGAGTGAGGGGGTATTTCTATTGCATCTGACATTAGCACTGTGCAGTCATGGGAACAACACACACGCACACACACACACACGCACACACATGCACACACACACACACAAAAAATCCGGGTAACAAAACAAACCTCTCAGATACAAGAAACATGTGGCAAGGCTACAAGTTCAAGTTCAGACCAGCACTGACAGGTATCTACAGTACAGGCCAGTGCACACATATCTACTATACAAGCAAAGCTCCACTGGCATGACTCTATAGTACAGTGTGTCACTGTACATTTCTGAAGGTATCCCCAGCGGTGTGGGATAAACAGTGTGCATGTCATCTTATTGCAGAAACACGTATAAGAAGCTGCCTCTTTGCTGCCACCTTCAGAGTTTGCCTTATTTTATTTCATGTATATACAATGCTGCTTTATTCCTTATATAATGCTCCTTATCTTACATGCTGTCTGTTTATACAACTGAATACTTAAGTAAGAAAGTGGCTAAAGAGTGCTGTAGCATTGCATTACCTGGGAATCAAGCCTGCAACCTCTGAGCTACAAGCCCAGCTCCCTAACCATTATACTACACTGTAACCTCTGAGCTACAAGCCCAGCTCCCTAACCATTACACTACACTGTAACCTCTGAGCTACAAGCCCAGCTCCCTAACCATTACACTACACTGTAACCTCTGAGCTACAAGCCCAGCTCCCTAACCATTACACTACACTGTAACCTCTGAGCTACAAGCCCAGCTCCCTAACCATTACACTACACTGTAACCTCTGAGCTACAAGCCCAGCTCCCTAACCATTATACTACACTGTAACCTCTGAGCTACAAGCCCAGTTCCCTAACCGTTATATTACACTGTAACCTCTGAGCTACAAGCCCAGCTCCCTAACCATTATACTACACTGTAACCTCTGAGCTACAAGCCCAGTTCCCTAACCGTTATATTACACTGTAACCTCTGAGCTACAAGCCCAGCTCCCTAACCATTACACTACACTGTAACCTCTGAGCTACAAGCCCAGCTCCCTAACCATTATACTACACTGTAACCTCTGAGCTACAAGCCCAGCTCCCTAACCATTACACTACACTGTAACCTCTGAGCTACAAGCCCAGCTCCCTAACCATTATACTACACTGTAACCTCTGAGCTACAAGCCCAGCTCCCTAACCATTACACTACACTGTAACCTCTGAGCTACAAGCCCAGCTCCCTAACCATTATACTACACTGTAACCTCTGAGCTACAAGCCCAGCTCCCTAACCATTATACTACACTGTAACCTCTGAGCTACAAGCCCAGCTCCCTAACCATTACACTACACTGTAACCTCTGAGCTACAAGCCCAGCTCCCTAACCATTACACTACACTGTAACCTCTGAGCTACAAGCCCAGCTCCCTAACCATTACACTACACTGTAACCTCTGAGCTACAAGCCCAGCTCCTAACCATTACACTACACTGTAACCTCTGAGCTACAAGCCCAGCTCCCTAACCATTACACTACACTGTAACCTCTGAGCTACAAGCCCAGTTCCCTAACCATTATACTACACTGTAACCTCTGAGCTACAAGCCCAGCTCCCTAACCATTATACTACACTGTAACCTCTGAGCTACAAGCCCAGCTCCCTAACCATTACACTACACTGTAACCTCTGAGCTACAAGCCCAGCTCCCTAACCATTACACTACACTGTAACCTCTGAGCTACAAGCCCAGCTCCCTAACCATTACACTACACTGTAACCTCTGAGCTACAAGCCCAGCTCCCTAACCATTATACTACACTGTAACCTGAAGTACGTGCTCAAAGAACTGAACCCAAAGAGCCGTTCACTATCACGGTGTGTGATCATCGCCAAGCTGAACAGCACAACAATCCCAGCGGGCAGTGCGTGGCGACTGCTCTCTGAGTGCCACTTTAGAATCATGGGAAAAGAATGTTCGGCTTTGCTTTCCGATTCATATCATGAGGAAATGGAGGGGGTTTGGGAGGGTGCCAGGGCTCTGGACCCAGGGGGGGGGGGCCCACTGAGTCAACAAGCAGGGCCAGAAGGGCTGGGAGCGGGTCGGGGCTGGGGGGGTTATTTGGGGGTGGGATTGCTGTCAGTTTATGACTGGCATTAACATTTGATGTGAAATATTTATTATGAAGAGAAAAACATGGGAAATGTCTTAATTTTAATTGCATACAGTGCCCTGACGGAGCTGGCCTCTAACTGAGACTGCGTGCTGTTCCTCATCATGACCCTCCTCATCCTCTGCATCCTGACATGACGGTGCAGAAGGGAAGAACGCCCTGCTGGCGGAAGGAGAGGGTTGCTCTTCGTTTTTGGGGCAGGGGCGTTGTGTCTCGCGTACGTCCCTGGTTCTGTAACCCTGTGGCCACTTGCTTTGCGCTCCCCTCGGACTGAATGTGTAACGCTTGCATTTGCATGTAGATAAAGCTGATAATCACAGGGACTCTGCACAGCCAGGCGGAGCGCTGACACTGACAGACTTGGCCAGGGTCTGTCCCTGTAACGGAGGGGGAAACACAATGAGCCAGGCGCCCAGGCAGATATGTGATCTGGAAATGCAGCAGTGTGAGGGAAAATAGATACCGTGCTATAGATGAGGAAGTGTGGTATGGGGGTTATGGGGAGGGGTTTTCTGAGTGCTGAGCGCAGGGTCACTGACTGAAGCATTCCTCAGTGTCAGTGCAGGATCTCAGGGTCTGTTACTCCTCAGAGAGACTCCACTGGACACACTGAGACTTGCAATCAACTGGACACACTGAGTTTCTTTAAGAGCATTTGAGTCAGTGTGTTACATTCCACTGGAGAAGAGCAAACCTGCCCTTTAATATGTGTTCAGCTTATTTTAAAATAGAATACAATTTGTCCATTAAGTGGCTGAAGTGATTAAACTAATCCAGTTAATCCAGATAGGTTACATTTTTTTACGTTATGCTGCTATCAGACAAGGGAAATGCAAGATCTGTTACACTGTTATTCAACCAATGAGAGACAACAACAGATCTGCTACACTGTTACTCAACCAATGAGAGACAACAACAGATCTGTTACACTGTTATTCAACCAATGAGAGACAATGAAAGATCTGCTACACTCTTACTATCCTAACAAAAACAAAGACAAAGCCATACACCCCTCTTACTATACTAACAAACAAAAAACAATCTTCCTGTAAAACTTACAACAGCATATCTGTTACACAGTTACAGTCCCGATGAGAGATAAAGACAGATGGGTTAAACTGTTCCGTTACAAATCAGAATGGGACGCTCTTACTGTAATAAACAGAGCAGCAAAGGGCCGATGTGGAAGCCACAGAATGCTGCAGGGACCGCAGAGGAGCGGCTGGGGTGTTCTGATAGTCATCAGTGAGCAGGCAGAGCGATTCTCCATGCTCTCATTTCTGTACAGTCAAATGGGACCCCGCGATCTCATTACGTCTGCTGTAATTAAGCAGCCACAGACGCTCGGCGTATCTGTCTATGGAGTACACATCTACAGCGTCACGGTCCTCTGCTATAGGAGGATTTACTCTGATACAGTTTATCCAGAGTGTCATACAGCATACTGCGATTCACAGCGCAGTTACATCAGTACAGATGTATGGAAATGCTGGAACAAAATTACAACAAGGCTTAATGTAAAGAAAACAGCATTAATAAACATAAACATATCACTTTTTATGTATGTGCCGTTGTTAAGTTGAATATTTTTGCAATTGTTCAGAGGTGGGGTTTTGGTCCTGTGGGTCTCTGGGGGTGGGGTTTTGGTCCTGTGGGTCTCTGGGGGTGGGGTTTTGGTCCTGTGGGTCTCTGGGGGTGGGGTTTTAGTCCTGTGGGTCTCTGGGGGTGGGGTTTTAGTCCTGTGGGTCTCTGGGGGTGGGGTTTTGGTCCTGTGGGTCTCTGGGGGTGGGGTTTTAGTCCTGTGGGTCTCTGGGGGTGGGGTTTTAGTCCTGTGGGTCTCTGGGGGTGGGGTTTTGGTCCTGTGGGTCTCTGGGGTGGGGTTTTAGTCCTGTGGGTCTCTGGGGGTGGGGTTTTAGTCCTGTGGGTCTCTGGGGGTGGGGTTTTGGTCCTGTGGGTCTCTGGGGGTGGGGTTTTAGTCCTGTGGGTCTCTGGTGGGTTGGTTTTTGTGAATGTTAACTCTGGAGCAGTGGTTTCAAGCTCAATGGGCTGCATGTACTTTTCATTCCTACGATATAATGGTGTATTAGCTGGGTCGGTAACTTATTCAGCCAAATATGACTTTACTGCCCCAGAGAGGCTGGTGTGAAAGCTAACTCTAATGTAACTTTCCATGAAGCTGAGTTCTTAAACTCTGCTCTGGAGTGAGGATCACACGCAGGAACAGTCAAGAGGGCATGCAGTCTCAGATACAGAGAGTGAAACACACACAGGAGCACTATCCGTGGAGCGCACGCCTGGCCCCTGCGTTGTGCCTGGCTTGTTTTGTGTTCGTTCCTGAGGCTGATTTGGGGGCGTTAAACGAGGGAAGATGGGGCGCCGTCTGAAGATCCGCCCCCACGCTGGGTGTCCTCCCTTTCCATAATGAGGAGTTTGTCAGAGTGACTAACCCAGGGCGACACCATGACAACCATCCCATAATCCTGCATCCTGGAGGCCAGTCCAAACAGCCCATATAATGACCGGGGGCAGTAACAGAGAGAGAGAGAGACAGAGAAAGTGAGAGTGAGGGAGAGAGAGAACAACAGGAAAAGAAAGAAAAAGCTGAATTTAAACGTGGCTGACACTTTCGTTTTTCCCCCTTTATGTAGATGCGCTCACCCTGCATACTCATTACAATGTGACAAGGTGATAATTAAAGTCACAGGATCTGTAACGTCAGCATCTGTGGGCCTCCAAGACATTTCAGCGCTCACTGGAGCTAGGCGTAATACCATCAAAGAAAGCAGCCCGTCTGTGCGTCTTCCTCCTCCATCCTCCCCCTCTCTCCCAGTGTCAAGCTGTCTGTAATACTCGCAGGCGCAGGTTAAGAGATGCAGCCGCAGGGGACGCACGCTGCATATAAGGACATGTCTGGTAAGCGCATACGAGCATACGTGTGTAAAAACGGAACACATGTGTGATAAACGTGTGTAAATGTGTAAAAACAGGAGTGAAAAAAGGGTGAAGCAGAGACAGCTTTCCCACCATGACAGACAAATAAACGAGATGAGGCGCAATGGCGGACTCTGCCCTGCTGTCTGTTTATTATCATTGGCCATTAAAACAATCCGCTCTGCGCAGGAATGTTTGCGACAGTCTCCAATGGAATGGAATGCAGACTGCATGTGTGACGCCACAGAAATCTCCTATTGGCACTCAGCATGGTCAGAAACTTCCTATTGGCCCACAGCATGGTCAGAAATGTCCTATTGGCCCACAGCATGGTCAGAAACTTCCTATTGGCCCACAGAATGGTCTGAAATGTCCTATTGGCCCACAGCATGGTACATTAAAGCTGGTCACACCATGGTCTGCAGTGAATGTTTTATCAGGCTCCTTCACTGTGGGACTCCACTGAAAGCCGTCACATCATACTTTTTGGCACAGAAGGCGAAGGTCAATAACATTTATTGGTAATTTATTTATGACTTTATTTTACCTGTATTTTACCTTTACTTAATTAGATAGACTGGCTAAGAACCCAGTTCTCATTTGCCCACACAGCCTGGGGCGTCAGAGCAGACCGTGTATCCACAGAGATGGGAAGAGCCCGCTCTCAGGGGTTCCTGGGAGAAAAAGTGAATAATAAAAACAAAATTAAGAACACATTCGCAGGGAAAAGTGTGGCAGCCAAAGGTTGGTAACCTTTTTAACGGTGTGCCAGCCGTCTCTGTGAGTGTAAACACTCGCCGGAGGTGAGACGGACGTGGCGCGTTTAGCGAGTTAAGCCTCGGGTCTTATTGCTTATTGGTGCACGGTTTTATTGCCGTGGTCCTAATTCAAATAACCCTGCTGTCCTAATGGATTAGTGGAATGGCCCAAAGTATTTAATGGTCCACAGTGAGCTTTACAGCCTCTCTGCTTCTCCAGCCCTCCTTTATTTCCCCAAACCAAGGTTATTCATATCAAAGTTCTCTGGTGGGCAACACTGTGCTTTTCTGCAAGCAAAACATCCACGTTCGAGAAAAAAAACACCCCAGACCGCTTTGTATCCATTAAAAATATACTGCGGTCAGGTTGAAAGGAATACATTAGCTGGACTGTAGCGCTGGTGGAGGACAGCCATAGCAAGGAAACCTGCCCCTCAGCCCTCCCTGTGGCAGTGATACTCTAAGAAGAATAGAACACAAATGAAACAGAAAACAATAGATGATGTACACATGGTTACAGTAAGGTTGCAGTTTGGTTGAGGTAACGTTACCATAAGTTTGAGACTGCCATTAGGCTGTAGTAAGGTTGTATAAGGTTGTAGTAAGGCTTCAGTTTATTGTGCAACAAAATAAAAATGTAAGGATATCGGATTATTACATTACTCCTACCTCATTCCCACCATGCCCCACAAAACCACAAGTTTTCAGCTGCTTATGTTGAGAATTTGTAGATATTAAACGTGTATGGACATACATAATTGTGTACAATATAATATTGCAAGGACATCTAAACATCTAAAAATATGGCATAATTTTCTCTGAGAAATCTGTCATATTTATCAGTGACAAGCAAATATGTCCTTTGGAATGTGTTCTTACTCTCCTAAAACAGAATGACATATACCCTTACAGAGATTACTATACCCTTACAGAGACTAATATACCCTTATAGAGATTACTTTACCCTTGCTGAGACTAATACATCCTTAAAGAGACTACTGTACCCTTAGAGAGACTAATATACCCTTACAGAGACTAATATACCCTTACAGAGACTAATATATCCTTACAGAGACTAATATACCCTTACAGAGACTAATATACCCTTAGAGAGACTAATATACCCTTAGAGAGACTAATATACCCTTAAAGAGACTAATATATCCCCTTAGAGAGACTAATATACCCTTAAAGAGACTAATATACCCTTAGAGAGACTAATATACCCTTAGAGAGACTACTATACCCTTACAGAGACTACTATACCCTTACAGAGACTAATATACCCTTAGGGAGACTAATATACCCTTACAGAGACTAATATACCCTTACAGAGACTAATATATCCTTACAGAGACTAATATACCCTTACAGAGACTACTATACCCTTAGAGAGACTAATATACCCTTACAGAGACTAATATACACTTACAGAGACTAATATATCCTTAGAGAGACTACTATACCCTTAGAGAGACTAATATATCCTTGCAGAGACTAATATATCCTTACAGAGACTAATATACCCTTACAGAGACTAATATATCCTTAGAGAGACTACTATACCCTTACAGAGACTAATATACCCTTACAGAGACTAATATACCCTTACAGAGACTAATATATCCTTACAGAGATTACTATACCCTTACAGAGACTAATATACCCTTAGAGAGACTAATATACCCTTACAGAGACTAATATACCCTTACAGAGACTAATATACCCATACAGAGACTAATATACCCTTACAGAGACTAATATACCCTTACAGAGATTACTATACCCTTACAGAGACTAATATACCCTTAGAGAGACTAATATACCCTTACAGAGACTAATATACCCTTACAGAGACTAATGCATCCTTAAAGAGAAATTATGTTCATGTTTGTGACCCAACAGAGGACACAGGATTTTCCCAGCTATCCTCCGGCTAAAAATAAGAGTCTATTTGGGCTGTATGGAGCAGAAGTGCTGAATGTGGATTTCTGACTGCATAGGGACGCCTACGGGGGCGTGGGGGGGGTGGTTGGTTCCTGCTCAACATCATCTGTCATCACCTGGGCACCGTCCTCCCCCCCATGCAGACTGTCAGGACCCAGACACCACACACCCCACCTCCCCCCTCCCCCTGCCCGGGCCTAGTTAACACTGACAGACACCAGTCAGCACGTTGCCCCGGTAACAGTGTTCTGTTCCTCACGCAATGATCACCAGCACTACCAATGCTCCACCCACTAACTCACCAACAAACTCACTGAAAATCACCAAGTGCTCTGTGCTGCCTGGTGCTCTGTGCTCTGTGCTGCCTGGTGCTCTGCGCTCTGAGCTGCCTGGTGCTCTGTGCTCTGAGCTGCCTGGTCTGGTCTCTGTGCTGCCTGGTGCCTGGTGCTCTGTGCTCTGAGCTGCCTGGTGCTCCGTGCTCTGAGCTGTCTGGTGCTCTGTGCTGCCTGGTGCTCCGTGCTCCGTGCTCTGAGCTGCCTGGTGTGCTCTGAGCTGCCTGTGCTCTGTGCTGCCTGGTGCTCCGTGCTGTCTGCTGGTGCTCTGTGCTGCCTGGTGCTCTGTGCTCTGAGCTGCCTGGTGCTCTGTGCTCTGAGCTGCCTGGTGCTCTGTGCTGCCTGGTGCTCTGTGCTCTGAGCTGCCTGGTGCTCTGTGCTGCCTGGTGCTCCGTGCTCTGAGCTGCCTGGTGCTCTGTGCTGCCTGGTGCTCCGTGCTCTGAGCTGCCTGGTGCTCTGTGCTCTGAGCTGCCTGGTGCTGCATGAGGTGCTGCCTGTTGCTTTGTGCTGCCTGGTGCTCTGTGCCCAACTCTGCTGTGTGCTCCGTGCTGTTGCAGTTTT
Organism: Albula goreensis; assembly: GCA_022829145.1. Classification (NCBI taxonomy): domain Eukaryota; kingdom Metazoa; phylum Chordata; class Actinopteri; order Albuliformes; family Albulidae; genus Albula; species Albula goreensis. The sequence goes on along the minus strand of CM040745.1, from coordinate 926,460 downwards.
AAATAAAAGTGTTGGCCTGGCGTAATTCACCCTGTCACCAGGGACCCAAATCCCCAATTTTTCACCAACCCTCTGTATATTAGCATTCCCCTGCTGAGCCCTGCAGCTCCACGCCGTCTTCCCTGATGAAAGGATGTGTAAATTAGAAAATAATAGGTGTGTGTATTTTATTTTCTTTTTTCACCACACATGGATCCCGATTCCCCTGGAAACTAGTGTTTTTTAATAGTTTGGCAGCATGTTCTTCAATTTGATCTCATTTATATTAACACTGAGATAAAAAACTTCTAACCATTGGTCTGTGATTCTTTACTGGTTTTGGATCTATGGCTTGTACACACACACACACACACACACACACACACACACACACACACACACACACACACACACACACACACACACACACACACACACACTGACCTCTTACCTTACAATCTCCTCCTGTGATTTTTTCCTCTTTTCCAAATTGCATTGAATTTGCTCAGTGAACTCAATTTCTCCTCTAGTCATTATCTCTTTCACATTGACTCCCTCTGTCTCCCCATCTCTCCCCAGCTCTGGCCCATTCCCCCTCTCTGTGCGCAGTAACCCCACTCTCTGACTGTGTGAAGCCCGGCAGAGGGAGTGTGGGTAATCGTCTCAGCACACGGCCTCTTTCTTTTTACTCTATCACTTCATTTACTCCTTTCTTTCCTCTTTTCTTCTTTTCCTACACAGTTGTTATGTACACACTATGCACAAGAGCCAGTGTTGGTGGATGTAGTTCCTTAGATTAATGAGACAGATTAATAAGTAGAACCTAAAACACACAAACACACACCCTGATTCTCCTGGCTTTGGATTTTCTTTTTTTATAAAAATGTCTCATTTTTCATTTCCATTGGCAATCCCAGTTCTTCTCCTGCAGATGTGTCTTGTTTTCCTTGGTCCAGCATAGTGTATATATGTGTGGATATGTATGTACAAGTGCAGTAAATGCTTATAGTTAAAGGTCAGGGTTTATTTTATCTTATACACATCCAATGGAGCATATTTACTTCTGTCTGAATATATAGCACTGTGACAACTCTGATACCAATAACAAAACCACAAAGAGGAAATGTTCCTGAGAGGAAAAGTATTTACAGTAAAAGCTGAGTTTAAAAGCAAAAAAGGACAGGATTTATTTAGATGGTGGTAGTTTTGTGCACTTGGTGCCGGGGTCAGTATACAAAATACACTCATTTATACAAAACAGAACTTTAAGGAATAAAGACTTTAGTTACCTGGAAGAGGAGTCACTCAGAGACGGCTAACCAAGTAATCTTTCATTATTTTCAGAAACGCTTCACTAAATATATGCACAGAGCAGCCAATACATTTGAAGCTGACACTAAAGGTCTGTTCCCATGGGAACAATAACTCTAACTGTAATGATAATCTATACGTCCTTCACAAGAGTCTGCACCAGAGAGCCTTTTACCATGCAACACACCTGTCAATCAACACACACACATCCCTTCAGGACAGACAGCACTCAGCTCTGATTGGATGGACAGACAGCGCTCAGCTCTGATTGGATGGACGGACAGCACTCAGCTCTGATTGGATGGACATGTTCTATCAGATGCATTTTTAAAACCACTCTGAGATCAATTTAAACAATGAAAACACTTTTTTAAACTTGAGTGGATTCATCATGTTATAGTCATCATAATAGTGTAACTGACAGGTATTTTTTTACCATTTGAACTGGGAGATGTGTGTCATTTTTCCGTTCTCTCTGTGGTGCCATTTATTGCTGGCACTGGAGGATCGGAGCGGTGTGTTAGTGTTTGCTCAGAGCTGATGAGGCAGGTTTGAAGCGAGAGGAAATGGACGGGTGTGGCTCCCATGACAGGCAGATACCGGGCGCAGACTGAGCTGCCCTTGTGCTCCTCCTCCTCCTCCTCCTCTTGCAGGACGGTCGGCGCTGGGGGCTCTGTGAGGACGTAGAGAGGGTGAATGAGCCGGCATTACTCCGCCGTTTCTGTGCGGCACAGCTCATCTGTCACACAGGATGTGACGCAGAATGTTTTGCCTTTTGTTTGGTTTCCCCTGTGCAGCTCTGTGATAGCTCTGTGCTCAGCTCTGTGCTATGGCCTGTGCTCTGTGCTACGGCTCTGTGCTCTGTGCTACGGCCTGTGCTCTGTGCTACGGCTCTGTGCTTATGTGCTACGGCCTGTGCTCTGTGCTACGGCTCTGTGCTTATGTGTTACGGCTGTCTGTGCTGCGGCTCTGTGCTCTGTACGGCTCCTGTGCTCTGTGCTGCTACGGCTCTGTGCTCTGTGCTACGGCCCCTGCTACGGCTCTGTGCTGTGCTACGGCCTGTGCTCTGTGCTGCGGCTCTGTGCTCTGTGCTGCGGCTCTGTGCTCTGTGCTCTGTGCTACGGCTCTGTGCTTATGTGCTACGGCCTGTGCTCTGTGCTACGGCTCTGTGGCTCTGTGCTACGGCCTGTGCTCTGTGCTGCGGCTCTGTGCTCTGTGCTACGGCTCTGTGCTTATGTGCTACAGCCTGTGCTCTGTGCTGCGGCTCTGTGCTCTGTGCTACGGCCTGTGCTCTGTGATACAGCTCTGTGCTCTGTGCTACGGCTCTGTGCTGGCCTGTGCTCTGTGCTGCGGCTCTGTGCTTATGTGCTACGGCCTGTGCTCTGTGCTACGGCTCTGTGCTCTGTGATACAGCTCTGTGCTCTGTGCTCTGTGCGGCTCTGTGCTCTGTGCTCTGTGATACAGCTCTGTGCTCTGTGCTCTGTGCTGCGGCTCTGTGCTCTGTGCTATGGCTCTGCCCTCTGTGATACAGCTCTGTGCTCTGCGCTTATGTGTTACGGCTCTGTGCTGTCCTGTCTGCGCTGCCAGGAGATGTGCTCAGTAGCTCTGGTGATAACAAGGACAGGCTTACTCATTTAATATATACTCTTATACCCTTTCTGTGGGCTAACCATCCACATGCTTGTGTATGTGTGAGTGTGTCAATGTATTTGATGGATCTCCATGGTGGATACCCAAGTAAAAACAAAGTGTTCATTTTTTTGATACAACACAAGTTTGACAAGCAAAAATTGTGAAAGTTTATGAAGGACAAAAAAGGCAACACCTGACTGTATTTGTGAGTGAGATGGTGATTGGATCCCAGCCATATTTTGCATTGATGAATGAAATTTAAATGTGAAAAGGCAGCATCAGATTCTCCATTTGTGCTGAACTGTCACTCTGACACCGTGATTGATCTGGCCCGTCCAATCACACAGCGGAGACACAGGAAGTGGCTGCCTTTCCTCCAGCATCCTTTCCCTTTGTCACAGAGTCTCACGCCAGCCTGCCTACCGCACTTCCAAAACATTCAGAGAAGAAAACCGATACAGACAATTTCTTAAAAGCCTTAGAAGGGACAGCAGAGAAAATTGTGAGGGGATTTATATCCATTATCCTGTTTCTGTGGGCCTGACGCACTGCAGGGTTAAAGAGACACACAGCACACCGCACTTTGCACTGTTAGAACCAGCGCCACAGTCTGTCTGAGAGACCGCCGAGCAAATTCACCCGCTATTCTCCTGCTAAACTCACCCAGACCCATTTCAGCCAAACACTGCAGCTCCAACAGTTTTACAGCAAACTGCAGCGGCGACTCTGCCCATCGCACACACTGTCTGTAAAACGCAGCGGCGACTCAGCCCATCGCACACACTGTCTGTAAGAATGAGTGATAAGGACGACTCCAGTTTTAACATTCGATTAATATATAAATGCCCTTTTAAACTTTTCCTGTACAACAGCCAAGATTATTTGCGCTGGCTGCCGGTTGGCCAGCCTAATGATGCTGAGCACTCGCAGGTCTTCCACACTGCAAAGCCAAAATGAGAAGAGCTCTCTGTCTCTCATTCAGCAGGGAGTGGGGTCTCCTGATGGCTGATGTTAGTGGAGGAACTGCGCTAATTAATT
>CM040745.1:915000-917500 GCA_022829145.1 Albula goreensis | reverse complement strand
ACACAGAAACCCATGCACAAACACACACATGTACACACTCACTCACACACACAGAAACCCATGCACAAACACACACATGTACACACTCACTCACACACACAGAAACCCATGCACAAACACACACACTTAGACATGCACACACTCACACACACACACACACACACACACACACACACACACACACACACACACACACACACACACACACACACACAGTCACACACTCAGTCACACACACACACATGCACATGCACACACTCACACACACACACACACGCTAAACTAGCAGTAGCTCAGTCTCTGCTTACATGAGTGGCGATCATTACACTACAGCGTACAGGTGTCATCACCTCTGTAAGCTCGCTACAGGCCAGTGGAGATATTGATTACAACCAAAGGTGGAAAATTATTTTCTGAAGCGGTGGTCAATTGTGCCATTTCCTCTGTCATTCAAAACGTCAGAATGAAAAGACATACAAATCAATTATTCCTGTCAAGCTTCTTAATTTATTAAGCATATTTATTTTGCATCAGAAGAGTACAGAGGGTCTGTGGTGCTTGGTTTGTGACACGTAAGCCCATTCATGCAGACATGAAGGCCTGGAATGATGTGGAAGAATGAATGTCTCAGTCAAATCTTCGCTAAACTACAGCCATGCACTCATCCATCAAATCCCACAATGCCTGTGACAAACCCCTTCATTACAGCCGCACCATTCACACTTTAAAAGCTGCAGTACAATCCAACGGAATCAGCAGCCCAATACAGTCAGAAACAGGTCAGAGTTAGCCTGGCTTCATGTTCAAGAAATACAGTATAAGAACATAAGAGCATATAATGACAATTAAATTCAATTTACCATTTAGTGTACAGTCTACAGAGTATCCAGCACTGCATCAAGCCCATTTACCTACAGTCTACAGAGTATCCAGCACTGCATCAAGCCCATTTACCTACAGTCTACAGAGTATCCAGCACTGCATCAAGCCCATTTACCAACAGTCTACAGAGTATCCAGCACTGCATCAAGCCCATTTACCTACAGTCTACAGAGTATCCAGCACTGCATCAAGCCCATTTACCTACAGGCTACAGAGTATCCAGCACTGCATCAAGCCCATTTACCTACAGTCTACAGAGTATCCAGCACTGCATTAAGCCCATTTTACCTACAGTCTCCACAGAGTATCCAGTATCCAGCACTGCATCAAGCCCATTTACCTACAGCCTACAGAGTATCCAGCACTGCATCAAGCCCATTTACCTACAGTCTACAGAGTATCCAGCACTGCATCAAGCCCATTTACCTACAGTCTACAGAGTATCCAGCACTGCATCAAGCCCATTTACCTACAGGCTCTACAGAGTATCCAGCACTGCATCAAGCCCATTTACCTACAGTCTACAGAGTATCCAGCACTGCATTAAGCCCATTTACCTACAGTCTACAGAGTATCCAGCACTGCATCAAGCCCATTTACCTACAGTCTACAGAGTATCCAGCACTGCATCAAGCCCATTTACCTACAGTCTACAGAGTATCCAGCACTGCATCAAGCCCATTTACCTACAGTCTACAGAGTATCCAGCACTGCATCAAGCCCATTTACCTACAGTCTACAGAGTATCCAGCACTGCATCAAGCCCATTTACCTACAGTCTGCAGAGTATCCAGCACTGCATCAAGCCCATTTACCTACAGTCTACAGAGTATCCAGCACTGCATCAAGCCCATTTACCTATAGTCTACAGAGTATCCAGCACTGCATCAAGCCCATTTACCTACAGTCTACAGAGTATCCAGCACTGCATCAAGCCCATTTACCTTCAGTCTACAGAGTAACCAGCACTGCATGATTGGGCAAACTGTACAGGTATCAGGGCCATGAAATAACGTAGAGATAATTTTTATTTTTAATCCAGTTTTTCATTCAGGATTGAATTTCCAGTAATAATTTACGAATTCAACATTATCAGTCAGGTCGTCACATGAGCCAATGGTTATTTATCACATTAATTATCCAGACACACACACACACACACACACACACACACACACCACACATATACATCCGCGCAGACTCAAACACACACACACACACACACACACACACACACACAGCACACACACACACACACACACACACACACACACACACACACACACACACAGCAAAGTTCCTTTCCCGAGCTTCATTCTCTTGAAGGACAAAGTCACTAATCTTCCAGATTTTCTGCAGCTAATGCAGGCCTTGCCTTGAGCCTGACACCTCCCTTAACTGTGCCATATTCATGATATACCACACGGCCGGCCCAGTGCCTTACTGCTTCCTTAAATATTTGTTTTTCAGTCATGTTTCCATCTCCTGGGCGCAGCTGTAACCAACAAAACTAATGTGGGCTTTTTCAGCGCGGAATACCGATATGCAGCAGGGCATTTCACTGGCTGGTGTCAGGATTGAGGGATTGTGCCATAACTGTCCGTCAGGAAGCAGCGGA
>CM040745.1:890000-895000 GCA_022829145.1 Albula goreensis | reverse complement strand
GTGTGAGGCAGATGTCAGACACAGTGGCGTCATTCTTTCTCCTGACGTCAGACAGGGGTATGTCATGATCAGCCGCAGTGTTGAGCAGAGAGGTCCATAATGAAAGAGTAAATCTCACTGTGCTCACGAGCTCCACTGCACACCCTTACTGTGCCAAACGACACCATTTCCACCCTGCGGGATCTAATTTCACACAGTGCCCACGTACCCACACACACTCTCAACTACACCACCTGACCGCAGGGCCTGCATGCTAAACACAGACTGTGAAGCACAGCAAAAAACACTGTGCTCGTTTATGTCAATGACAGGTCCAAATACAGGAATAGCTAAGGGAAAAGCACAAAAAACTATGTTTGAGGAAAGTGTAGTGAGACAACATGTTTAAAGAGAATGTGTAATCCAGCCAGCCTGGTCTGAGCCTGGGACCAGGAGAATGTCTGCTTTACACTGCTGCGTTGATTATTTATTCTCCTCTCCTCTCCTACGCTATACCAAAATGTGATTCAGTTGTTTAAATTCAACAAGCTGGGAGAACAAGGTAAACAGCGTTCACATGTGTGAAGCACGTCGCAGCTTCCATAATTTAGTCAGGGCAGAGATGTGGGATGATCTCTCTGTTGCACAGTAAATTTTGCCAGATGGAAGAGCCCTGGTCCCATTTAATGGCCAGTTAAACAAACTCAATAATGGCAGCAGAGAGACCTCACTAATGGGGATGATTTGGAGCAGCAGGGCCAGCTCTGTTTCAGGCTGTACACCTCATCAACACGTGGAGCGTCTCACATTCATCACCATCTCCAAATATAGCACTTTCTCTGGGAGATATGGAAAGCACAGGGTAAATACATTTGCTCCTTCTGAGATTGTGCATATTTTACTTTAAAAAGGCCTCTGTCTGAATGCTTTAGGTGTGTGTGTGTGTGTGTGTGTGTGTGTGTGTTGTGTGTGTGTGTGTGTGTGTGTGTGTGTGTGTGTGTGTGTGTGTGTGTGCCAGTTCTGCCACGCTGACCATCCCTTACACATGTGATACATGCGGGGCCTGCCCAGACATGCCTGTGCATGAAAACTTCCTCATACAAACACGTACGCAAACATACAAACACACACATACACATACACAAACATATATACACACACATACGCAAACACACAAACACACACATACACAAACATACATACACACACATATGCAAACATACAAACACACATAGACACGACCATACATACACACATACACAACCATACACACACACATATGCAAAGATACAAACACACACATACACGGCCATACACACACACATACACAAACATACATATACACACATACGCAAACATGCAAACACACACATACACAACCATACACACACACATACACAAACATACATACACACACATACGCAAACATGCAAACACACACATACACAAACATACATACACACACATACAAAAACATACAAACACACACATACACAAACATACAAACACTTATATGGGTAGTTAACTGTAGTTCTTTATCTGTCTTAGTTCATGTTAAATTAATTGTGAGTTCATCTATAGGTGAAAAATAAACATACATAAAAATGTAACACCTTCTTCACAAGAAGTGCAATACTAATAAACTTCAGAAAATAGAGAATTAATGAAATCTTAACAGGTGTTATAAACTTAATTTCAGAGTAACTTGTTTTCGTAAATTTTTCGAGGGTCATTTTAAATATTTCTTATTTTATGACATCTTGCTCATGCTCATGTTCTCATGTCATTGGCAGACCATTTTGCTTATTTTAAACATTTGTTTTTCTAATAATGAATGCTTTGCTCTTATTTTTAGGTTGTATTTTCTGTCAGTGCTGTGAAAGCTTTGCTTTGGCTCACACGTTTGTGTCTGACAGAGGAATTTGGTCTGTAGGTTGTGATTCGTCAGGAGTTGTGTTAGGGGTGTCTGTGTTCGCAGAAAACCCGCAGTGCGTGTGAGGTCATGTGCTCACTCTAATCACCATTACTCAAACACCCCCCAACACGGCCTATCTGCTCTCTGTCTGTCCAACTCCCGCTATCAGAATCCCGAGATAATCGGACGTGAAGCCAGACACTTCCTGACTAGACACGGAAATATTCAAGGAGCCAGGAATGGAGCTGTGCACCCCCACCCCCTCGGCCACGTCAGGAGACACATCAGATAACTTTATAAACCCCCCCAAGTCTCCCCAAACCTGATGCAGGGTTCCCCTTACATGTCATGCCCGCCCCCCCAACACACAACGCAAGGCCCCGTGTTCGCCCCCCACCTTCCATTCGCCCCCCCTCACCGCGCTGCGGGGCCAGATGGTGCTGACAGACTCGGCGCATGACCCACATGTAAAGCTTGACTTTCCCCCGCCCTGCGCTGCAGCTAAGACTGCTGGGAGATCGCTGAAACTCTGAAGCTCCGGTCCCCCTTCAGACGGCAGCCTAATTAATGGCTGATTAGTTAGATAAACATGCTCTGATTTCTGCTGTCCTTACAGCCAGGGTGATGACACGACGGAGGCGCGGGAGGGGGGCGGGCGGCGTGGGTGGCGTGGGCGGCGTGGGCGTGCTGAAGGTCATTAACCTTTGCTGTAGCACTCAAACCCAACATGGAGATACACTCTGTGTGAGTGTGAGGCTTAGCTACATGCCCTCCTGGAGCCGATACAGCCAGCCAGCACCATGCTACATCTTTACCACTGCAGTCTCAATGTATGCACCCAATCACAGCACACTCACAGAGTGACACACCCTTACTGAGCCCAATCACAGCACACTCACAGAGTGACACACCCTTTCTGAGCCCAATCACAGCACACTCACAGAGTGACACACCCTTACTGAGCCCAATCACAGCACACTCACAGAGTGACACACCCTTACTGAGCCCAATCACAGCACACTCACAGAGTGACACACCCTTACTGAGCCCAATCACAGCACACTCACAGAGTGACACACCCTTACTGAGCCCAATCACAGCACACTCACAGAGTGACACACCCTTTCTGAGCCCAATCACAGCACACTCACAGAGTGACACACCCTTACTGAGCCCAATCACGGCACACTCACAGAGTGACACACCCTTTCTGAGCCCAATCACAGCACACTCACAGAGTGACACACCCTTACTGAGCCCAATCACAGCACACTTACAGAGTGACACACCCTTACTGAGCCCAATCACAGCACACTCACAGAGTGACACACCCAGAGTGATACACTGAGCCCAATCACAGCACACTCACAGAGTGACACACCCTTTCTGAGCCCAATCACAGCACACTCACAGAGTGACACAGGCATTGCACCCAGGGGTCTGTACTAGTACGGCACACTCACAGAGTGACACAGGGAAGCCCCACAGTGAAACTTCCATTTGGAGTGCAATTATTTGGAGACAAATTGTACTGAAATGGAATTTTCAAATGGATGCATTATACATGGGGACCGAATTAGCATGACTCAGGGGTGTAAATAATTAGAGGCATATACAGTCAGTTTCACTCACAATTCCAGGGTATTCTCCCACTATGGGGATGCTGATAATGCGATGTGTGTGTGTGCGTGTGTGTGTGTGTGTGTGTGTGTGTGTGTGTGTGTGTGTGTGTGTGTGTGTGCATGAGTGTGTGTGTGTGTGTGTGTGTGTACATGTTTGTGTGTGTGTGTGTGCATGTTTGTGTGTGTGTGTGCACGTGTGTGTGTGTGTGTGCGTGTGTGTGTGTGCATGGGTTTGTGTGCCCGTCTGTACATATATGCGTGTATGTGTGTACATGTGTGTATATGTGTTTCAGTATGTGTATGTTTGAATGTGTATCTGTGTGAAAGTTTGTGAGTTTGTGTGTGTGTTGGTCATTGTGTGTGCAAGTTTGTGTGTGTGTGTTTGTGTGTGTTGGTCTTTGTGTATGCATGTGTGCTTGTGTGTGTTTGTGTGTGTGCTGGTCTTTGTGCGTGTATGTATGTGTGACTGTGTATGCGTTAGGTCTTTGCATAAGCGGTAGGAAGTGACCTCTCTCCATCTGTAAAGGAGTCCATGCCTCCATTGTCCTTTGAGTCGGTGTGTGAAATTCTGAATTCAGAAAAGTACAAATTCCTCTGAATCTGTTTTCAGGTTCCATGCATTATTCAGAGAGATTTTCCTGCCTAATGACATCAAATCCGTTGCCGTGGCAGCAGTGGCGAGCGCATGAAGGAGAGCGGGTCCCCGTGCGAAGCTGCCAGCCCATGTTCTGAGAGTGGCTGGATTTGGCGTAATCTGGGGAAAGAGGGGGATCAACGCCTGGGCAGACCGGCCAATCGCGCTCCCGTCACGTGCTACCCGATACTCCCAGGGCAACAAACCCCACAGTAATCTGGCGGGCGGTTTGGCGCAGTTTGCTGCTTTAGCGGCTTGCTCAGTGACAGAGATACTCATGGCCTAGTGTCCCGTTTGCTCTCAGCAATAATCAGAACCGGCCTGTGCCGCCAGGCTCCCATCCTCTCCGGCCAGATGTGCGCTTTCACCAGCAGAACAGCAGAACAGTGCCCCGCTGTTCACGTTTCATAATGAGCTCTTCTCTTCTTTCCCATCAAAAGGATTCAGAGATGGATTTATTCTTATGGGTATGAGATAAAAAAGGTCCATTTGAAAAAATTAATTGTATATTAGATTGCTTTTCCTTTCACCCTTAGCTTAAAATTTGTGAAATGAAAGAACAAATTTACAATCTATTTTCACTGACAAAACTTATGCTGTCAGGACTAAAACCAAGATTAAGGCTATGGCTGGGATTGATTAAGACTAAGACTAAGACTAATATTAAGATTAAGGCTAAGGCTAAAACCAAGACTAATATTAAGATTAAGGCTAAGACAGGCTAAGACTAATATTAAGATTGAGACTAAGACTAAGGCTAAGGCTAAGGCTAAGACTAAGACTAATGTTAAGATTAAGACTAAGGCTAAGGCTAAGGCTAAGACTAATATTAAGACTAAGGCTAAGGCTA
>CM040745.1:882500-885000 GCA_022829145.1 Albula goreensis | reverse complement strand
CTCCTTGGGATAGCAGAGAGCGCTAATTAATCCTTCCTGCCCATGTAAAAAACAGGCTTCTGCTACAGGATGCTAATGGGATCCCCCCCCGCCTTCTTCCAATTCAGCACGGAGGCCCTGCAATTTAAATGGAGGCGAAGAAGAAACAGATAATCATGAAAGAAACTGCAGCAAGCACTGGGAAAATGAGGGTCTCTGAACTCAGCCAAGTATTTGTTTAATTACAGTACATTAAGAAAATAGTGATGGGCCTTCATTTTGCCTGTTTCCATGGAGGAGAGATGGAGCACACTCTCTCTGAATTCTGCTACAGGACTGAAGTTCACAGGTAAACTAAGCCTGCTTCACCTTTACAGGTGCACTGAATCTGCCTCACCTTTACAGGTATGCTAAACCTGCCTAACATCAACAGGTACACTAAACCTGCTTCACCTTTACAGGTGCACTGAATCTGCCTCACATCTTTACAGGTGCACTGAATCTGCCTCATCTTTACAGATATGCTAAACCTGCCTAACATCAACAGGTACACTAAACCTGCTTCACCTTTACAGGTGCACTGAATCTGCCTCATCTTTACAGGTGCACTGAATCTGCCTCATCTTTACAGATATGCTAAACCTGCCTAACATCAACAGGTACACTAAACCTGCTTCACCTTTACAGGTGCACTGAATCTGCCTCACCTTTACAGGTGCACTGAATCTGCCTCATCTTTACAGGTGCACTGAATTTGCCTCAGCTGTAAAGATAAACTAAACCTTCCTCACCTTTACAGGTACACTAAACCTGCCTCACATTTACAGGTACACTAAACCTGTCTCACCTTTACAGGTATGCTAAACCTGCCCCACCTTTACAGGTACACTGAATCTGCCTCACCTTTACAGGTACATTGACTCTGTCTCACCTTTAAAGGTAAACTAAACCTGCCTCACATTTACAGGTATGGTAAACCTGCTTCACATTTACAGGTATGCTAAACTTGCCTCACATTTACAGGTAAACTAAACTTGCCTCATATTTTCAGTTACACTAAACCTGCCTCACCTTTACAGGTACACTGAATCTGCCTCACCTTTACAGGTATGCTAAACTTGCCTCACCTTTACAGGTACACTTAATCTGCTTCACCTTTACAGGTACACTAAACCTGCCTCACCTTTACAGGTACACTAAACCTGCCTCACCTTTACAGGCACACTAAACCTGCCTCAAAATAAATTTGCCTCACCTTTACTGGTACACTGTATCTACCTCATCTTTTCAGGTATACTAAACTTGTGCACGCACATTTACAGTATGCACTCATGTGCACACACACACACACACACACACACACAGGGTTTATCTGGTTACGCTGACATTGCTGGCATACCATCGGAGCACAAGCAGAAAGCTTAACTGGAAACATCACCATTGTTTCTAAAACATTTCTGGCAGTTATTGGAACCATATGAGAATCCCCTTATAGACCACATACTCCACATGCTTGTGTGTCATTGTTTTGCTTATTTTAAATCACTATACTCTTTTAAAGCAATTTTAACTCTGTGTCACATTCAATTTCTTTCAGCATCTGCACGATTGCATTGAAGGCTTTAATGTGAAGCTTTTGTAATGCAGTGTTTTGCACACACACACACACACACACACACACACACACACACACACACACACACACACACACACACACACACACACACACACACACACACACACACACACACACACACACACACACACACATCACTTTCACACACACACACACACACACACACACACACACACACACACACACACACACGCATGCATACACACCCCTATACATTCCATCCTGCCCAACATATGCTCTCCTCTGATTGCAGCCCTCAGATGAAGGCATGAATCTATTTTTCCTTTCATTCAGCGGTGACTGCAGGAAGACTCTCCGTCCCTCTGACCACTCAGTGCAGAACCTTCCAGAAGAACTGAGGAAGCGGCTGTGAGCACCAGAGCCCGTGAGGGTCCTGTTCCCCAGCGTAGACCTTCATCATGGCTGATTTACGCACATTCACCTCAAACTGCGCTGTGCGCTGCTCGGCCAGCCCAGGGGGTAACATAGCACACACCCTCTAGAGTTAAGGCTCATCATTCATTTTACCCAGAAAATCAGTACATATTTTAAAAAGGGGAAGGTCAGATCGAACCCATAATTACCTGAATGTTGTGTTTTTTCTGTGTCAAAGAAATTAGAAATGAAGGGTATGGTTCTGGACCACATTATAGAGAAAAAGGGGAGCTTCACTATTATGATATTATGACAGCTATCAGTATTTTTACTGGGTTAATTTTATTATTCTTCGTTGCTCATGAAGGGATGTGGACTTAAGTTGTACCATTTACAAGCTACAAAATGACTTAATCATGAAGGTAAAGTATGTGACTTTAACAATTACAAAAAAAAAGAATAATCACAGGAACAAACAGACGGAAGTTTGATTAATGGGGTGTACCGTAC
>CM040745.1:875000-877500 GCA_022829145.1 Albula goreensis | reverse complement strand
GATTTTGCAGCAGATTATGCAAAATTTGTGTTATTGAACACAATCTCATCACTCTCCACCAATCAGGATGCAGAGTGTTGAAATGCATGTAGCTGCGACCAGGAGACTCTGTTCAGTCTCCTGCATTCCTGCGCTCTCCTGTAGGGGGCAGTAAAACACGGAACGTGTGCAGGTTATAAATCATCTGCACAGAGCGGGATGCTGATCCGAGTGAGGCTGTGTGATTGACGATGTAAGGGAGAGGACCTGGTGTTGAATGTGAGAAAGATAAGAGATCACTTCTGACTTATTCAAAGGCAGGAGCAATGTCCTCCCACAGACAATAGAGAACGCAGTCAGAGGTCAAGTGCTCAGCTATCCACAGTGACAGGAGAGAGAGCTGCAGAGCATATAACACTCTATAACACTCAGTGATTGGAGACTGGGGTATTACAATACCAAAAATGAGCTACAGTTACCTGATTGATTTAACAAATCAAAAGGTTTCACTCTTCACAGTAAAATATGCTTATCCATTGAAATGTGAGCTAGTACTAGAATATGTTTTGTTTGTTTGTTTGTTTGTTTGTTTGTTTGTTTGTTTGTTTGTTTGTTTGTTTGTTTGTTTGTTTGTTTTGTTTTAATCATGTTGACTATATCATGCACATGCTACATGAATGTATGGTAAGGAGACAGGTGTAATGTGTCTGTACGCTGTGGTGCATTGGGCCCTACCTGCGGTGATTAATCTGAGGTATGGAGCACACAGCAGAGCTCTGGGGTGGTGTATGGCTGGGAAGGTGAAGCAGAAGGACAGATGCACATAGTACAGGCAGAGTCTGTGTTCAGTGCCTCCCTCCCGTCAGGAGTTTAACAGCTGCAGGAAAACAGAATTAACCTTGTCAGCTGAGAGCACTGCTCTCCCCTCCCACCTCAGACTTATCAATTAGAGCCCAGCTATCATGCTCCCAGGAAGAGACAGATCACACTCTCAGCAATCTCTCTCTTCTCTCCTCCCCCTCTTTCTCATTCATTCCCTCTCTCTCACTCTCTCCCTGGTTCCCGCTTTCATACCCTGCCCTTTTTGTTGGCACACTCAGATTTCAGCAACATCCATGAGCTCAGATTGCACAGACAAAGGAAAAGTCATTCTCCCAACTTCATCCTGAGAACATTGTCATTATCAACATTATCACACATGGAGTGAAAATGAAAGCTAATTTCCTGCCCTGGTCAGAGTACAGCACTGCGCCCCAAGATCAAGCACTGATAAACAACTCCAAAGCGCAACTCATGAGCACCCCAACATTACAGACCTCCCCCAAAAACAGCTACTGTGTACCCCAACATTACAGACCTCCCCCAAAAACAGTTACTGTGCACCCCAACATTACAGACCTCCCCAAAAACAGCTACTGTGCACCCCAACATTACAGACCTCCCCCAAAAACAGCTACTGTGCACCCCGACATTACAGACCTCCCCCAAAAACAGCTACTGTGCACCCCAACATTACAGACCTCCCCCAAAAACAGCTCCTGTGCACCCCAACATTACAGACCTCCCCAATAACAGCTCTGTGCACCCCGACATTACAGACCTCCCCAAAAACAGCTCCTGTGCAACCCGACATTACAGACCTCCCCCAAAAACAGCTCCTGTGCACCCCGACATTACAGACCTCCCCAAAAACAGCTCCTGTGCACCCCGACATTACAGACCTCAAAAACCCCAAAAACAGCTCTGTGCACCCCGACATTACAGACCTCCCCCAAAAACAGCTACTGTGCACCCCAACACTACAGACCTCCCGCAAAAACAGCTCCTGTGCACCCCGACATTACAGACCTCCCCCAAAAACAGCTCCTGTGCACCCCGACATTACAGACCTCCCCCAAAACAGCTCCTGTGCACCCCAACATTACAGACCTCCCCAAAAACAGCTCCTGTGCACCCCGACATTACAGACCTCCCCCAAAAACAGCTCCTGTGCACCCCAACATTACAGACCTCCCCCAAAACAGCTCCTGTGCACCCCGACATTACAGACCTCCCCCAAAAACAGCTCCTGTGCACCCCAACACTACAGACCTCCCCCAAAAACAGCTCCTGTGCACCCCGACATTACAGACCTCCCCCAAAAACAGCTCCTGTGCACCCCGACATTACAGACCTCCCCCAAAAACAGCTCCTGTGCACCCCGACATTACAGACCTCCCCCAAAAACAGCTCCTGTGCACCCCGACATTACAGACCTCCCCCAAAAACAGCTCCTGTGCACCCCAACATTACAGACCTCCCCCAAAAACAGCTCCTGTGCACCCCAACATTACAGACCTCCCCAAAAACAGCTCCTGTGCACCCTGACACTAAGGAACCCCACAGCACTGCTCCCCAAATGTATAAGTGCAGCATGTGGGGAAGGTGTCAGATGCAGTATGCAGCAGTGCAGGCTGTGTGCACTCTTACAGTCATAACCCGAGCAGAGGCAGGTGGCTTGGGCGCTCTCTCTTATTATCAT
>CM040745.1:867500-870000 GCA_022829145.1 Albula goreensis | reverse complement strand
TGCCTAAGATGTAAACAGTTACGTGTTTTACGACCAATCCACACAGTTAGGGCTGAGCCTCAGTCCGTGGAGTCTGCTCGTGCGGCCTCTTCCCCTGCTGGAGGTGAATATTTCCTATAGGAATACATACTGCACTCATAACACTAACTGTCCCAGTGCCTAAAGGATATTATCCATCTCGACAAACACATTCCTCTGCAAATTCTGTCTTTGTGTTGATACCTCTCTGAGGTCTGTTCATTTTTGCTGTTGAGTGTGTGTGATGTCACCGGGTGTCTTAAACTTGTTTATTTTATTCAGATAATTTAAGCTCAGAACTCTGTGTTTAAAGTTTTGTTTTTATGGCACTGTTGCCCCAGTTACAACTCTTGTTAAATTATGACATTGGTTTGTGGGCTTTATGCAAATTGTCAAAAAAGTATCTTTATCACTTTAATTCAGTTATCCAATGATACAGGGCCCAGCTCAGCTCAGTGAAGTAATCCCAATAAGACATCCATTCAGCTTCAACCACACCTGCTTCATCCAGCTCCAGACTGTATGTGAACAGAGGACTATCCCAGCATGCACTGGGCGAAGGAGACACCGTGGACAGGCTTCTCGTCCAGCGGGAGGGACGGAGAGGAGAGCTTCCCCTCTTATCAGGGCATCAATTACATGCCCTTCCTCCATCACCCGTCTGTTTGGGATTTTATCTTCATTTAAACTTTCCCACAGAAACAGGGAGGAAATGAAATGCGCTAATGAGCTACGGTTCATGGCTGAGTGTGTGAGTGTGTGCATGAGTGTGCATGCTTGTTTGTGTGTGTGTGTGTGTGTGTGTGTGTGTGTGTGTGTGTGTGTGTTCATGTGAGGCCAGACAGACAAACACTCTTTCACACATGTAATTTGGCAAGTCCAGTAAGTCTGACCTCCATTGCTTTGGACGTAGGAGAAAGCTGAAGGACCTGGAGAAACCCATGTATGTGTGCTGGTTCCACACAGAGAGGGTCCAGCTGAGACACCAGGCTACCCTCAATCACCTACTGCAGGCAGTCAGAGAATGCAGGATCTGCTCTGTAGAACATGGTGTATCCCATCATTACAGGAAAAATGAGTGGTCATATGACCAGCCTCTGTGACATCACTGTAGGGTGTAGGGCATTGCTGGAGGGTGTATGGTACTTTTGGGGTTCGTAGTATTTTGACGCAGGATGTAAGGAAGTACTGGGGTGGTGTAGGGTATAGCTGAAGGGTTTAGGGTATAGCTGAAGGGTTAAGTGTATAGCTGAAGGGTTTAGGGTATAGCTGAAGGGTTTAGTGAAGGGTTTATAGCTGAAGGGTTTAGGGTATAGCTGAAGGGTTTAGGGTACAGCTGAAGGGTTTAGTGTATAGCTGAAGGGTTTAGGGTATAGCTGAAGGGTTTAGGGTATAGCTGAAGGGTTTAGGGTATAGCTGAAGGGTTTAGTGTATTGCTGAAGGGTTTAGGGTATAGCTGAAGGGTTTAGTGTATAGCTGAAGGGTTTAGGGTACAGCTGAAGGGTTTAGTGTATAGCTGAAGGGTTTAGGGTATAGCTGAAGGGTTTAGGGTATAGCTGAAGGGTTTAGGGTATAGCTGAAGGGTTTAGTGTATTGCTGAAGGGTTTAGGGTATAGCTGAAGGGTTTAGGGTACAGCTAAAGGGTTTAGGGTATAGCTGAAGGGTTTAGGGTATAGCTGAATGATTTAGGGTATTGCTGAAGGGTTTAGGGTATTGCTGAATGGTTTAGGGTATAGCTGAAGGGTTTAGGGTATAGCTGAAGGGTTTAGGGTATAGCTGAATGATTTAGGGTATTGCTGAAGGGTTTAGGGTATTGCTGAATGGTTTAGGGTATAGCTGAAGGGTTAGTGTATAGCTGAAGGGTTTCACAGTATTGGCAGAGACTGTAGGAACAGCAGAAGTGTCTCTGATGGAGAAGTTAAGTGGATTCAGCAGACTCCAGAATCCTGAGCTCCTTAGGGGGTCTCCGCCCGGCTCACTTAGTGAGACATAAACCCGCCTCTCTCATGGGAACACTCCGCCCCCTTCTGCTTCCTGCGCTAAAAATACACTCAAGTACAGCAAGACAGAGCGAGCGCAAGCTGAACCAGCAAGGAGTCGGTCTGAGTGGAGCTGAACCCAACTGAGTCGATCTGAGCTGAGCCGAGCCAAACCAAGCCGAACCGGAACCAGCCAAGCCCAACCATCCGCTGGGCCTGTCTGCAGCCGGGAGCTGACTGTAACCATGCTGAGAAACTCTGCGGTTTCCCGTTATGTGCTGCTTGATTGTGTCGGTATGTGCGGTGAGCTGATTCTGCTGATATGTGCGCTGATTGTGTCGGTCCAGTGTGGTGAAAAATGTCAAGATGAACCAAATGGGTGTTTTACGGTTTTATGTTAAATTTCATCAGAATGAGGTCATGATGACTCCAGTCAATCTGTCACAGAATTTCTGCCACAGGCCAGACCACCTCATGATATTTAAATTTAGTTCTGTTTTTAT
>CM040745.1:795000-862500 GCA_022829145.1 Albula goreensis | reverse complement strand
GGAGGTTGCAGGTTTGATTCTCAGACAGGGTACAGCCACTGTGCCCTTTATCAGTGTACTTCACTTGGATTCCTTCAGTAAGTATCCAGCTGTGTATGTGGATAGTGTGTAGAAATGAAAACTATTACAGTGTCTGTGGTTAAGAGTGTCTGCTGAATGGCTAAAATGCAAAACCTCTGACTTCCACCTAAGGATGGAGTATAAGTAAATGTTTTACATCTCTATGAAAAAATCATAAAAGGTGGCTACTGGTCACATCACAAAGATGCAACATAATATGTTTCATAATTCTGCTTTTTTCATTTTAGCATCACTAATGAAGCCAAAGTCTGAAAGGATGTGATTATTTATGTGTGATGTAACTCTCATCTATGTATCAGAATATTTCCTGTGTGTTTTAACTGTAAAACTGCCTCAGGCTAATCGTACTCATTGTACCTCATTTGGCAAATGTCTGTGGTAAACAAACGCACTGATAAGGAAATTAAACAGTTATTTATGCACTGATTCTGCAGCCTGCAGCTCCGATGGTGGCATGCAGGGCCAACTGTGCGGATGAGCTGCGTGACTGGGCCAAAGGAGGCTGGTCCAGTGTAAGCTCCTCAGTGACTGCACTCCTCAGTGACTGCTCTCCACAGTGACTGCTCTCCACAGTGACTGCGCTCCACAGTGTCAGTACTCCACAGTGACTGGGTTCCACAGTGACTGCACCCCACAGTGACTGGGTTCCACAGTGACTGTGCTCCACAGTGACTGCGCTCCACAGTGACTGCGCTGCACAGTGACTGGGTTCACAGTGACTGCACCCCACAGTGACTGGGTTCCACAGTGACTGCACCCCACAGTGACTGGGTTCCACAGTGACTGTGCTCCACAGTGACTGCGCTCCACAGTGACTGCACTGCACAGTGACTGGGATTCACAGTGACTGCGCCCCACAGTGACTGGGTTCCACAGTGACTGCACCCCACAGTGACTGGGTTCCACAGGGACTGTGCTCCACAGTGACTGCGCTCCACAGTGACTGGGATTCACAATGACTGGGCCCAGACTATCTGAGTTTAAACCTGCCACACTCTAAACCAGACTATCTGAGTTTAAACCTGCTGAGCTGCACTCCAAACCAGACAATCTGAAGCAGAAAAACCACCATAAAACCCACAGTAATCTGAGATGTGTGTCAAAGTTATTAAACTCCATTGCCTGGCTGCTTATACCAGAGACACCTGAACTCAGAGCAATGTAAGAGGAGGTTTTCTGTTCTCTTGGGCCCAAAGATAGTATTTCAGCTTTACTGTTACAGATGAAAGATTTCCCCCCGTGCCGTCTCAGGGCACATTAATAATTCTAATACATTTATTTTGAAATGTAAGCCGAATAATGGGACATAACATAAATCATATTTAATGGCAATCTGCTGGGGTGCGGGTTGATGAATATTCATCTCTCTGATTGGCTGATCACTGGGCTAATTTTCTGACAGATGCTGTGTGTGTCACAGGTGTGACGAAAACCTCTCATCACCTTCCATCCGTTTCATTGGGCTGACGTCCCTGTAATTATTTTATTGAAAACAGGCTGATTCATTTAGGAGCAGTTCTGGCTGGTTACTCCCGTGCGGAACACATACGGAGCTGAGGAAGGCACGTCCATGGGTTCCGGTTTCTCCTGTGCAATTCCAGGAAGTTGTTTAACTCCATGGCAGTGGAAAGGGCGAGGGGTGAGATATTGTTTTTGGCAGCTGGCTGCTGAAATTCAGGGCCATCTCTCCTCGAATTATCTGTGTGACGGTGGGAATCACACACAGCGGTTTGCTGCTTCAGTGCAGGGGCAAACACAGATTTGCTTCAGTGAGTCTGGGGTTCAAAGGTGTCCTGTTAAAACACTATCTCACTGAAAAAGTGTTCTCATAAACTGCTACATACACAGACTGCCTCAACAACACATAACATATGATACACACAGCTACACTGTAACTCTGTATCTGAGACTGAGAGCAGATGATACCCATACAGACACAGTGTAGCAGAGCAGAGTCACACAGACACAGTGTAGCAGAGCAGAGTCACACAGACACAGTGTAGCAGAGCAGAGTCAGCACAGACACAGTGTAGCAGAGCAGAGTCACACAGACACAGTTTAGCAGAGCAGAGTCACACAGACAGTGTAGCAGAGCAGAGTGCACAGACACAGTGTAGCAGAGCAGAGTCACACAGACACAGTGTAGCAGAGCAGAGTGCACAGACACAGTGTAGCAGAGCAGAGTCACACAGACACAGTGTAGCAGAGCAGAGTCACACAGACACAGTGTAGAGTGCACAGCAGTACTTGCTGAAACAGCTGTTGGGTCAGAGCAGGTTGGTATGTAATTAAACCTGCAGCCCTGATAATTAGGGCTGTGCTTGAGCTGGCAGGATGAAGCCCTAAGCTGCTGATCAGTGTCAGAGCCTTCGAAAGAGGCAAGTGAGGAACTCCAGCACAGCTGCTTATGTCTGTCACCATGCACCGGTCTCTCAAATGTGCCCCGGCTCTGTGTCCCAACCAACCAAATAATGCAATCACTATCTTATTTATTTCAGATATTATTTCATTCATTTTAATGGAGCAACAGTGTGCAAAACAAGGAAACAACATGTGAAGTTATATGTAATCACAGCTGGACTGATTATTCAGATCTGATTGGTCAAAAGTGTATTCATTAATTATCTTCAAGGATACAGTTTAAAAAATGTGATAACCATTCAGATATTAATAGAAATAATCTGATATTTAAAAAATGATCATCAATTAATTTTAAACAATTCCCAAAATAAATACTTTTTCAGGTGCATTCTGTTAGAAAGTGGGCATATTATGGGGAAACAGCTGTTTTCACTGGCTCTCATTAAGCTGTGCTCTTGTTTATCAGGTAAAGGGCAGAGAACACAATGGAATCACAATCATTCTGACAGCCAAAAAAACGTGCTAAGTTCCTGGTTGTGTGTTCAGTGTCCCTCGGTGCTGTCCGAATGAAAAAGTGCACCTCAGTAATGCTCCCTCTCTCTCTCTCGCTGTGTAAAATAACACATAATGCGATATTAGTGCTGATTTTCCACTGTGCCTGTGTGTGAAAAATAGCCTGGCATGAGGTCTTCTCCCTCTAAAGGACATGGGGTATATGATCCGGCCCAGGGGAGGGGAACAAACAGTAATGTTGATGTATATGTATGCAAGGGCGTTTTTAGTGTGTTATAGTTTGTTTTAACTGGGGGCAGAGACTGGCCTCTGCCTGAAGGGGTGCAGGGCTGGGATGGGGGGGTGCGCCTGGCACCCTAAAATCCTGCAGAATGATGGGAGAGGGCAAAACTGCAAGGCCAGGTCCATTGCTAGGTGATGCTTCTAGGTGACACATTCCGAGTCATTCTTACAACAAAATGTCTTTTTTTAATTGTTTGAATTCATAATTTTGGTTATTTATTGTGATTACGATAAATAAACCTTGAAGTACATTATTAAAAAATTATGAAATCGATTGACAATCTCTAATTTTCCTTTGTTCTGTCAGGAAGTCTAGTTTAGCTGCAGTGCTACAGAAGATCTGTAGAGCTATCAGAATGCTGGCTGGTGTTCAGGTTGCTTGTAAACGAGATGTGAACCTAGCGCCAGATCAAGCACAGCTATGTGATTTTTCTCCTGGTTTCTGTAATTGCTGCTGGACGGTTCATGTTTGTCCAATGATGATGCTAAATGCTAAACACCCGATGCAGTATTAAATGTGTACTGCTAAGTGATTCAGTTCTGAGATTCAGCTCTCTTTTGCAACCGGAAGATACAGATGCAATCCTCCTTTTGACGCCACCTGTTAAGCACTCATTAAAAATAATCTTATTGCACTACCTGAATTGTGCCAATTAGTCATTTAATTATTACCAATTACCCACACTTTCATGTCAAATCAGGAAGCCATATTACTCAGTTTTATCCTAAAGTGCTCACAATATAGACTCCATAACTCATTTTTTTCTCGTTAAAAGGAACTGTTTTGATTCTTTTTTTCTTTCTGAATATTCAACATTTACCAGGAATGCGAATGAAAAACTGTGCCTTAGGGCAAAGGCAGAATGTTTAAACTAAATTACAAGCTACAAAACCTGTCCTCAGACAATGCACAAGCTCTGCTACTAATAATACATCTGTATAGCAGTTGTAACTTCACAATAAAGAATATTCATTGTGGTTATTTGCAATTTAAAATGGGAATATTACATTAAATTGATATGCATTTCATCTGACATCCAGGGGAGCTGTAGCCGGCGCAGCAGCGGGCCAGAGTATTTATAAGCCCACTCTGTCAGCGCTGTGCTGCAGAGGCTGTAATGACTGTGTCCTCCTGGACATGGCTGATTAGCTTCTGAAATGCTTCTCTGATCAGATGTGCACAGAAAATAAGGGAGAAATCACCATATAATCAAGGGATAAAAAACTCTTTGATGCTATTTTATTTTCTGCGGTTTTTTAAGTAAACGTCGGGTGAAGCTAATCCCAAATCAGACAGCTGACACAAACATAGGGGCGGGCTCCCATGACAGCTCACGTCCAATGAAATGCTGTGTTTACAGTGATCCCCACCCCCTTGGGGATTGGGTTGATTGTTCCTGTGTGTGCCATGTATGTGTTTATGACACATGGAATCTGTGTACAATACAGCACACATAGACACACTCATACACACACATACACACACACACACACACACACACACACACACACAAACACACACACACGTACATAAGATGTCTATAACTTATATAGACTCACTATAAGGCATCACACACAATGACACACGCGCACACACACACACTCACACATGTCCGATGCAAGGCTAACGCACAACTGCATTTGTATAACATCGAGTTCCCAGTACGAGAGAAGAATCTCATCAGCCTGTATCAGTCAGGGGAACCTGGGACCACAATAACTCCTTTGTATCGCAAATGTACCCTGTGTGTATCTGGCACACACTGGAAGCTCAGAGCTTTACCATTCCTGAGTGAGGGCTGATGAAACCCAGCATGATGTGTGTTTAACTTTAAATCAAAGTAGTTTCCTGTACTTAGATCTATATGTCACTTCCTGTAGTACAAAATGGAAGTGCACAATGATCGGGGATGTCAGAAAAGTAACTGGACCTTAGAACTACAATGTCTGACTTTCTCCTAAAACAATTTCACACATGTCGTGGCATTTGTTCTTCCATAGGCAATATTTCAGATGTGACACAGCAATCCTGTGTCATCACCATCTTCTGGCATTTCATCAGGAAATGTCTGGGTCAGATCACGTTGTAAGCTCAGCTGGGCTGGGTCTTTAATGTCGCTGCGCCAGGTGTTTTTTCACATAGAATATATACATAGGATAGGATCATGTGTGAGTGTGAAACATTGTGCCTTGGCTGAGTTTCAGAACCCAAGACGCAGAAGAACATGGAATACAACCATATTAAATGTGTATGACAGTGTTCATAAACACTATGAAATATCTGTGGATGCATGCAGGGGGTCTAATGTGATATGAGTGCCATAGGGCTGCTCTGTGCATTTGATTTGTGATATCCATATTGCATGTGCTGCTTCGGCTGACCTTGTAACGGTCGCTAATGTGTGTGATAGCGCACCCCACACGCCAGTGCTGGCGCACTCATCCACTGGCAGCCCTGTTGACTCAAAGCATTAGCCTCATATTGTCTTTTCATTCTGTTTGATCCGTGCAAATTTGATTAGCATGCTAATGCAGAGAGTCTGTGCGGGGCCTCAGAAAGGAGAAGCAGAGGAGGCCGGGTGGCGCAGGAGGCCGTGTGTCTGGAGCGTCTCTGCGTTTTTATTTATTTTACGTATCAGGTGAAGGGTGTGTTAGGAATGTGTGTGAGGTGTGTGGGGGAAGCGTGAGGCTGAGATGAGGAGACTAGCTCTGATGTAACGCTGTCATCCTCCAGTAAAGAGCCTGTGTGGATTTAAGGGCATAGTGAAGATCAAGGAGCCTGTGAAGGTGTGAGTGTGTGTACGAATGTGTGCGTGTGTGTGTGTGTGTGTGTGTGGGGGGGGTAGTGGATAGAAAAGGGATGGTGTTGTTGTGTTTTCTTTCTCTGAGAAAAGCACCTGTTTAGAATGCACCCTCACGACATGACCCCACCCCCACACACTCACACACACATGCATCAAACATAAACATATTCCAACAAAAGGAACTTCTCTCTGTGTCTCTGAGGGTGCTGGGGGTGAGCTAATCACAGATGGACCCTGCTGGTGTGCACTGAATGCTGGTCTCCATAAGCCAATCAGAGACACTCACACAGCATTCACAATCACACAGATCCCTCTAACGCACTCACACTCAGATCCCTCCCACTGGCTGACCTCTTCCTCTCACAAAGACAGTGATCAGCCCACCAAAGGATGAGTGTGATTTTGTGTGCATGCTTGTGTGTGTGTGCATTCCACACATGTGTGTGCTTGTGCTTGTGCTTGTGCTTGTGCTTGTGCGTGTGCTCCTGTGTGCATGCCTGTGTGTGTGTGCATTCCACACATGTGTGTGCTTGCACATGTGCTTGTGCGTGTGCGTGTGCTCCTGTGTGCATGCTTGTGTGTGCATACATGTATGCTTGCTTGCATGAGTGTGCTTTTCTGTCCTCTGGTCTTAATTAACAGATTAACACAAACACATTTGTTGAATTCCCATCACCATGGCACCAGCAGGGTAGAGAGCTCACTTCCTTTGAGCTCCAGCGCCCAGGCTTATGGGAAATCTCTCTCTGCACACGGGAGTCTCGTTTCACAGACGTGTAGCGTGTTCTTTACATGTATAACACAGATTTCATCATGTATTCCACACAGGGGAACATGTTTATCAAATGACCTCTTACATTCATCACATTACATTACACTGATTGAGCAGAGTATGTTATCCAGAGCGGCGTACAGCATGAGGGAACACAAAGGCATCTGAGTATTAGCGCTGATACAGAGCCGGGCTAACAGCACTGCCAGACCACAGGGTGCAGCTGGTACAACATCACCACCACTCTAATGTGGTCGTCGATGCCAACCTGCAATCCTGAAACAAGTCATGAGAAATATTCACATCCCATACACTTCCCTAAATTACATGTGAAATTCATGTGATTGGTTTGTAAAGGTGAACTATGAAGAGAAAGGGAAAGAACAGAAGGGGGAAAAAACAGACCATAGTTTTGTTTCAGAGGTGCCTCATCATTCAGTGATGTCTTTGCGTTCCATTCTGTGGGTCCTCTGTGCCCTGTAGCTGTGGAATTCTAAAGCCATAGTAACTTGTATCTTTGTCTATCTTTGTCTCAGTCATTGTGAAGTGTTGCAATAAGTGGATAATATATTTTGTGTCAGAATATTTTATTATGAGTAAATTTTCCCTCTCCTAATAAGGTGCTTTGGGTTTAATCAGACGCTGTGAGCGTGGATGTCTGATGCTTTAAACCCAGCTTTACTACTTAATTAAACATTAATGGATGCAATCAACCTCACTGTTTATTCAGCATTAACTTTTGTTTTATTATTTTTGTCCACAAATATAGTTTGGCATGTTCAGCTTACTTGTTATATGGTGTTTGTAGAGGAAAAAAACACTTTATTTGTAACCAAATGTTTACTGAATCCTGGTGTTGTTCTGACAGGCCATTTATGAACTCAAGTGTGTAAATATGTGAATAGGTACCACTCTACAAAAGATGGTCCTCATACATAATGCATAACGACACTATAACTAACAGGGAAGGCTCACAGTATCTCCACTATAACTAACAGGCAAGGCACACTGTATCTACACTATCTTTAACAGGCAAGGCACACTGTATCTACACTATCACTAACAGGCAAGGCACACTGTAACTGCACTATCACTAACAGGCAAGGCACACTGTATCTACACTGTCACTAACAGGCAAGGCACACTGTAACTACACTATCACTAACAGGCAAGGCACACTGTAACTACACTGTCACTAACAGGCAAGGTACACTGTATCTACACTGTCACTAACAGGCAAGGCACACTGTAACTACACTGTCACTAACAGGCAAGGCACACTGTATGTACACTATCACTAACAGGCAAAGCACACTGTATCTACACTATCACTAACAGGCAAGGCACACTGTAACTACACTGTCACTAACAGGCAAGGCACACTGTATCTACACTGTCACTAACAGGCAAGGCACACTGTAACTACACTATCACTAACAGGCACGGCACAATGTATGTACACTGTCACTAACAGGCAAGGCACACTGTAACTACACTATCACTAACAGGCAAGGCACACTGTAACTACACTATCACTAACAGGCAAGGCACACTGTAACTACACTGTCACTAACAGTCAAGGCACACTGTAACTACACTGTCACTTACAGGCAAGGAAAACTGTAATTACATAGTAACTCAGGGGAAGGCACACTGTAACTACACTTTTACTAATGGGGAGCACACACTGTAATTATACTGTAACTAACAGGGGAAGGTACAGAGTAATTACAGTGTACTTACAGAAATTGTCTCTGCAGTTGTATATCCAGTTTATTTGCCATTCATCTTGATTATTGAGGAGTGTGAAAGTGAAATAAACATGGAAACAGGTTTTTGTTGTAAATACAATGTAACAATGTGTACACACACAGTGGATTCACTGTCCAACAAGAACTAAACTCCATCTGTTTACTGTGCAGTGTTTGTGAAGGGGAAAACATATCTGGCATTTATTTCTGAGTCAAGAACAAATGTTTATTGAACACAGACAGCTTCTCTGTTTTTTAAAATCCACATTTTATAAATAAAAGCAGAATGTACCATTTCCGGCCAAAGGATACATTAAAATAGTCATTTGTAATAAAGTGGTATTCAGTTTCCTGGATACGCTAATAACCGTGTGAAAACTGTCACTGTTTCCGTCCAATTAATGAGTGTCCAAATCTGCTCACTGCTCACTATGGCCCCTGATCATGAAACTCTCCCAGCTGTCTTCAGCTCATACTTTGTTACCAGGATAAGAAATCAAATCAAACTTTATTTGTATTGCACATTTTACACAACAATTGCAACACAATGTGATTTAGATGGAGAATAAAATAACAGATACAATTTTAAATGTACTCTAAGGGAAAGCAGGAAATGCTGAGCAGCTTAAAAACTGAATTGGGTATCGTGTTTTTCCTCTGTCTCTTTTTATTATGAAATATTCAATGTATCATTTGACACGTTGGTGAGAGGAATGCTATTTAAGAATGAAATATATTTGCAAGGTTCATGAGTGGAACTGTGGGAGAAAAACATCTTAGGTCCTGAGAGTTTGGAATTCTCTTTTTCTGTTGAGGTTTTTGAGGCGGGTTTTACAGATAGACCGGCAGGCACCTGCTTAGGGCGTGAACATGAGGGAGCCCTGAGGGCAGTGAAAGAGGATGACATGATGGCAGCGAACCCTGGCCAGAGAGGACTCATGGCATGTTCTGCCTCAGGGCCCCAACAGTCTCTATGAGCTTGGCTCTCTCTCTTCTCAGCCCAGTGGGGTTTTTTCAGCCCAGTGGGGTTTGGTTCTCTCATTTAGATCCAGTGGGGTTTGGTTCTCTCATTTAGATCCAGTGGGGTTTGGTTCTCTCGTTTAGATCCAGTGGGGTTTGTCTCTCTTGTTTAGGCTCAGTGGGGTTTGTCTCTCTTGTTTAGGCTGGGTGAGGTTTGTCTCTCTTGTTTAGGCTCAGTGGGGTTTGTCTCTCTTGTTTAGGCTCAGTGGGGTTTGTCTCTCTTGTTTAGGCTCAGTGGGGTTTGTCTCTCTTGTTTAGGCTCAGTGGGGTTTGTCTCTCTTGTTTAGGCTCGGTCGGGTTTGTCTCTCTTGTTTAGGCTCAGTGGGGTTTGTCTCTCTTGTTTAGGCTCAGTGGGGTTTGTCTCTCTTGTTTAGGCTCAGTGGGGTTTGTCTCTCTTGTTTAGGCCCTGTGAGGTTTGTCTTTCTCTCATCGAGTAAGCGCGCTGCGTCTCGTTTGTCCTTGTCTGTGTCTGTGTTCGAGTGTTTCATGCTTCCCTACGCATGTCATGCCTCCCATCTGCGGTGTGGCAGCACGCATATACCAGACGCCAGGCCCAAATGGGACACATGTCACACACACACACACACACGTACGCACACATGCACACACACACACATGCACGCACACATGCACACACACACACACACGCACGCACACATGCACACACACACACACACACACACACACACACATGCACGCACGCACACACACACACTCATACACACACACACCACCGAGGCCTGCAGAGCAACACACTACGCAATCTCTTACACAGCATCAACTGCGCCTAGGCCTGCAGCTCTGTCAGGTATTTAAGTCGTTGTCTTTTGACAGTACAAATATTTTCCAGTATGCTTTTGACAGTTTGCAGCATTAATGGAATCCATGTTTCTCTGTACAGCTATGATCTGTTTTGTCATTTTTGTGTTTGTAGAAATACATAATACTAATGATAGTAATGCTAATAATAATAATAATAATAATAATAACAACAATAAAATGAGTTGAGAGGGTCCCGTGGAGGCACAGATTCATAGCGCACCATGATATTTAAGCATGCTAATAAGCCCTGCTGTCTTATCTGTGAAAGGTACTGTGCTATTTCAGGATCCATCTGTAAACTGTTTGTGCATGCAGAAATAGCCAGCAAAGTAATCACTTTTATCTGAGAAAACTGAACGACAAAGCATGCAAATTAAACAAAAATCACAACCAATCATGTTCCCATTTACAATTTGATATGATTGCAGTGTCACAATTATTTTTGCATATTTGGTTCTGACTGAGTTTACAGTCAGAGGTCATGTGAATAAATTGGGGAATGGAGAAAGAGAAATGAATATGAATATGACAGAGATATCGTGGTAATTGGACTTCTGGGCAGAAAATGCTGAGGTAAGGCATTAAAACAGACAGATGGATGAGCTTGTTCTCAAACGCCTGTTAAAGGTTGTCATTTCTTCATTTCCGTCTAATTTCTCAGTTGTTGTCCTCTCATGTCCCGTTTTAGGACATATTGCTTACCTCAGCACAAAACAGATACACAAAGCAAGTCTCCCTTCTCTTCCAAACTGGGCAAATGTGACATTGGCACAATGTTTGTGTCAGTGCCATGCCTGTGTTGGTGTTACCGTGCCTGTGTTTGTGTCATCACCACGCCAGTGTTTTGCGTCGTCACAGTGCCTGTGTTTGTGTCATTGTGCCAGTGTTTGTGTGATTGTCACAGTGCCTGTGTTTGTGTTACCGTGCCTGTCTTTGTGTGATTGTGCCTGTGTTTGTGTCATTGTGCCAGTGTTTGTGTCATTGTGCCTGTGTTTGTGTCATCACCATGCCTGTGTTTGTGTTACCGTGCCTGTCTTTGTGTGATTGTGCCTGTGTTTGTGTGTCGCTCCCTGTCTTTAGTTGCAATCATTAAATGATTAAGTGCACAGCATGTAGCTGACCAGACTGACTATCTAGTGTGCATTTCCATTCCTAACACGTGATTCCGCTCAAACACAATAACGTCCATTTGTTTGATGGACAGAGGGAGCGAGCAGCAGTGGGAACGGTCGCTGCAGGAGGTGGACCACCGAACATGAGATGCCTTTGATCAGAATACACTCACCTTAAAATGGGGATGAGGGAACCTGTCTGACAGGCAAGCGCCTCCCACATAACACACACACACACACACACACACTCACTCACTCACTCACTCACTCACTCACTCACTCACTCACACACACACACACACACACACACACACACACACACACACACACACACACACACAGTGCAGTAAAATGGCTGTGGAAGTGAGTGAGAAATCAGTGGTTGCTGGTTCCATTCCCAAATGGGGCAGTGCTGTTTTACCCTTGAGCAATGCACTGAAACTGCATTTCTTTAGGACAATCAGCAGATGTATAAATGGATTCAATTTTATAAAAATATAGAAGCTGTTAAAGCCTATATTCACACCTTAGTGTAACTTGCTGCGCTAACACTGTTCCAGAGGAGCCATGCTATGCTACCGCTGTGCAGGAGGAGCCATGCTATGCTAACACTGTGTGGGAAGAGCCATGGTATGCTAACACTGTGCAAAAGGAGCCATGCTATGCTAACACTGTGCAGGAAGAGCCATGGTATGCTAACACTGTGCAGGGGGTGCCATACTATGCTAACACTGTGCAAGAAGAGCCATGGTATGCTAACACTGTGCAAGAAGAGCCATGGTATGCTAACACTGTGCAGGAAGAGCCATGGTACGCTAACACTGTGTGGGAAGAGCCATGGTACGCTAACACT
This sequence comes from Albula goreensis, assembly GCA_022829145.1. Classification (NCBI taxonomy): domain Eukaryota; kingdom Metazoa; phylum Chordata; class Actinopteri; order Albuliformes; family Albulidae; genus Albula; species Albula goreensis. Next base: position 850,129 of record CM040745.1, on the reverse strand, counting down.
GTGTGGGAAGAGCCATGGTATGCTAACACTGTGCAAGAAGAGCCATGGTATGCTAACACTGTGCAGGAAGAGCCATGGTACGCTAACACTGTGTGGGAAGAGCCATGGTATGCCAACACTGTGCAGATAGAGCCGATGAGTTGAGTGGAACAGCACCACTGTATTTCTTTGACCTCTGTTACTTATGAATAATTATTTCATTCATAGTGGACTTCCACAATCTTTTTAAATTTCATTCAGCAATTTCCAAAATATCTGATTCACAATGTTTCCAAACAATTTGTGAATTTTTACCGAACAAATTCCACACAACATATAATAAATAAACTTTACCACAACACTGAAAGTTTTGCCTGGATTACAGCCATGAGTTGAATCACAGAATAAGTACCGTACATCACAAAATACAGAGTAACCGATTCAGCATTTGAGATTTTCTTTTGTGCTGCATTTTTACTTTGTTTTCCCTCCATCGGTGCACACTGGTAGATTTTTAATATTGTTTTGTTGGACTAAGGGAAAAGTAGTTACCCAGGTGAAATGTGCAGCATAAACACAGTCCATCTGCTCTCAGCACTGCCGGTGCTCTGAATGAAATGGGGTCCTTAGCACACCAAATTTAAAACAGAAAGAAACTCTTTCTGTAAAATAGGTTCTGACTTATTATTTCACAAAGATGTACACAAAAATAAATTGTTTGTATGTGTGTGTGCGTGGATGTCTGGGCATTTTTGTGGCTTCATCTGTGTGTGAGTTATGTCGGAGCCTGCACAAATCTTACAAAGACAACTTTGGTCTTTATACAACCTCTGCAGAATATAAAGAACAAAGAGCCTCAAGCTCAGGTAGAGAAACTATGGGTCTCCTGCAGAAGTGAAATCAGAGAGGGGATCGCATTCAAACTGGCGCCGGCTCTGGCGGCCGGCTCAGGCGGCCCACTCGACTGCGTACACGCTGTGCGCACAGAAGCTGTGCTCACAAAGCTCAGGGGTCCCCTGAATAAAGCACTCCGCTTCTACAGGGCCGTTTCAAAGCCACACTGACATTACCGCGCAACGCTGCCCCACACAGCATTTATAATGAATGAGGGAACACTGTAATGAGTTTCCCGTCTCTCTACCTCTATCGCCCTCTTTCTCTTCCCCACTCTCTCTATCGCTCTCTCTATCTCTTTCTTTCTCTCACCATTTCTCTCTCCCTCCCTCTCTCCCTCTCATCATTCTACTTCCACTGTTTCACTCTCTCTTTTTCTTCCTGCAGTACCACAGCACCACTGACACTAGTGGCCACACTGAGACCCACAGACACACTGTGACCCATAGGCACACTGAGATTCACAGACACACTGGGATTCACGGACACACTGAGACCTATAGACACACTGAGATTCACGGACACACTGAGATTCATGGACACACTGAGACCCATAAACACACTGAGATTCACGGGCACACTGAGACCCATAGACACACTGAGATTCACAGACACATTAGACACACTGAGATTCACGGACACACTGAGACCCATAGACACACTGAGATTCACGGACACACTGAGACCCATAAACACACTGAGATTCACGGGCACACTGAGACCCATAGACACACTGAGATTCACAGACACACTGAGACCCATAGACACACTGAGATTCACGGACACACTGAGACCCATAAACACACTGAGATTCACGGACACACTGAGACCCATAGACACACTGAGATTCACAGACACTGAGTCCCACAGACACACTGAGATTCATGGACACACTGAGACCCACAGACACACTGAGACCTGAAATCAGACTAATCTAAAACCCCTAAAATGACCTCAGTCACAGGAGATGGTCTTGGAAAAGGAAACAGCATGATTGAGATTTTTTTTTCTCAAATTTTTTTTTCACAAAACTGTTTCCTTCAATTGTCTGTGCATTTATTTTTCTACCTACCTTGGTATGCCTCATGGATTCACTAAAACCTGTTGGTGCCATGTTTACACACATTCTGAACCAAGCGTTCCATGCGTTATTTACACCACATATTAATCTGTATCAACCTGGCGACATGGCCCGGGTTTCATGGATAGTGGTGAGTGGGGCTGAAATGTGGTTTGGGTTTGAGTTTGCAGGTCTCAGCAGCACATTGAGCTGCGTGTGTGGCGCACGTCAGCCACAGCCAGATTTAACCAATATTTTCAGCTTCTCTGGGAAGAAACTGCCTCCCTTTACGGCCATATTAACCCAGATTGGATCCAATTTGTTTCCAATTGAAAGCTTTAATTCAAATGGATTAAACTGGAGTGGTTTATTCTTCATTTCCATGTAAATGGCATTACACAGCCACAATTTCTGAAGCATTCCAGCTGGTCTGAGAGAGACATATCCAACAAAATGTGTTTCAGGGATCAATTTATTGAGCTGCCAATTGATTACTTGGTGGAATATATAGCAGAGAATATAACAGATAATAAGAAGCAGATAACTGAGCAGGAGGGCACATAAACTGCACTGGACTGGAACCTTCACTGGACTGAGCTCCCTGTGAACGGGCTACAGCAGACAACCAGGCTCCAGCCCAAAGCTCCTGCTATACCTGATCTGATTGGCCAGTGGATGAGCCAATGGGACACCGCCTCTGCACCACACATGAGCTGTGTTGAATTGCCCGGCTGGGACTGTGCTAAGTGACCCTCTCTCTACAGTTGATTCATGGGCCATACGCAGTTTGCCATCAGCTGTGCCTCAGGTGATCAGAACATCTGCAGGCCTGATACGTCAGTGTGCTCTGAGCTCTTTCATCTTTTGATCTTGTGGTGATCAGGTGGGAAGAATGGTGCTGCACTGGAAGAAGCACAGCGGGTAGAACAGGAGGAATTAAAAAGCTGTGAGATTTGTAAGTATGTTTGCATCTGCTGCATGGCTGAAATGTGAATATAATGTGATCATCATGTCTCTTACTGAGCCTCAAGTCCTTCAGTTCATTTCTCTCCCTCTTGGGGCTTGCTTCATATGCTTCCAGTTTCCCCCAGCCAACTTTGACTCAGTCTGATTGTCACCAATAACGGATATTAGGATGACTAAAACTCAGTGAGTTCAGCACATTCCTGCCCCCCCCTTCCCCCAAACCCACACAGGCCGATGGCTGCTATCGTGCCTCTCATCTCTGCGTGTGTTTGATTGGAGCTGTTATTCTAATCAAAAGAAGAGATAATCAAGATAATCAGGATCATAACTCACCCGTGTGGAGCAGCACTGATCCCTGATTCAGCCGGGTTTAAATTACGCCGCATCAGCCTTCATTGTGCGCCTCTCGTCTGCACGCCCTCGTAACCACGGTGACTCGCTATCCTCCTTCCTGTGGGTGTGAGTGATGAACCCTGTAACCCTGACAACGATGCATCCAGCTGCCAGCCCAAGACCTAAAAATTATTGGTTGTATTATCACAATTTATTGCTTTTTCATTAATTAACTTGTACTAACTCAATTTTTACATACATTTTCCCAAAGTGCTTGCCTGATAGCTTCTCGTGTTTAGTTAATAAGAAATCTGGCTGAGAGAAATTATTTATTTTTTTCATGTTTATTTTATCAGCATGGAAGCTGAAAGTATCCATTTTCTAATTAAACAAATAGCCACATTAAGTTCCAAATTTTAAATTGTTAAAATTCTGAAATGAATGGTTGATTATGTATTACTGAAGTGCATTATTTTTCAGCTCCCATGCTGAATAAATAAATATGAAAAATGTGCACCTCAGTGTGGTCTGTATTCCATATTAGCTTGTGATGAAGAGACTGGTTCCCTGCGATAGCTGAGATGTCAGTGTGGCTGTAAATTTGTGAATTTCTTATTCTGACTGAACATTTACATGATACATTTATACTAGTTAGGGAATTATAAATTGAAAGGTTACTTAAATATGGTTAACGACTTCCTATGTCCTATCAGCCAGGCAAAATCTCATGTAAGCAAACAGAGCTACCAGTGTGTGTGAGAAGCTAAGTTAATTAGCTACACACACATGACATCAGCTGGCGAGCCAGCGGAACATGGGTGTACAGGCCCCGCTGAGGGGTTCATATTTTATTATGGGAGCTGATTAACTTGTGTTTTTTAATGAAGGAAGGTTTTGGGGACCCCCTGGTTTTCATTGTACTGAATGAAATGAATGAGATCACTAATGGGGCTCGTATTTCAGAAACCCAACCCAGCTTTCCTCAATGGTGAGGCCTGAAAAAGGATGAACGGGTGCATGCGCTGTGTGCCTGTACCCTTCAGCCCCAGAACCTGCACCTGCTACTGGGGTACACTATGTGGAGGTGAGGGTCAGTACTGCACTGAACTGTGGGTCAGTACTATAGATAGAGACAATGAGAAAGACTAAATGCTGGATTCAATGCAAAAATAAACAATAATATATGGTATGAAATAACTGCAACACAAGCACCCATGACAACAACCACCCTCACTCTTGAAACCTCCAAAATTAAAAATCTAAATGAACGTCTCCTCTCCACCTCCCTTTGCACCTCCCTTTGTGCTCTGTGCTCTGCACTCCGTGCTCTGCGCTGTGTGCTCTGTGCTGTGTGCTGTGTGCTGTGTGCTCTGTGCTCTGCGCTGTGTGCTGTGTGTTCTGTGCTCTGCGCTATGTGCTCTGTGCTCTGTGCTGTGCGCTGTGTGCTCTGTGCTGTGTGCTGTGTGCTGTGTGTTCTGTGCTCTGTGCTGTGTGCTCTGTGCTGTGCGCTGTGTGCTCTGTGCTCTGTGCTGTGTGCTCTGTGCTCTGCGCTCTGCACTGTCTGCTCTGTGCTGTGTGCTCTGTGCTCTGCACTGTCTGCTCTGTGCTCTGCGCTGTGTGCCCTGTGCTCTGCGCTGTGTTAAGGGTCTCAGACTGGGATTGAGGATACCCCTGGGTGGGGGTTCTGGGTCAGGTCTGACATGGGGGTCACCAGCAGGGTTTCTGCCACCAGATTCCTCAATCAACCCCAAAACAGCCCCCACCCCCTTTCCTGTGTGTAATTACCCCCAGCTGCAGGACCGGGGGCAAGTACGACCGCGGACAGCGGAAATGAAATCTGCATGTCTCAGGAGAGAGAGTGAAAAAGGGAAAATTGGTGACAGACCATAGAAATTAGCATTCTCCAGTTTATCCTGGTGTTACACATTAAGAGCTGCAGACTCTTTCACTGCCTCTCTTTTGATTGATATGTTGGGGGGCTTGCTCATGGAGTGGGGGTGGGTGTGTCATCTGATGTTATTAGTATCTGCCCTAAGGCTGCCCCCTGCTGCACAGTACCAGTAAACACACACACTCACAGACACACGTATGCACACACACTTATGTGTGGTGCACAGATAAAACCTTTTGTGCTGTCAATCAAATGGTCAATGTGAGAGAGTCACTGTTTGATTCACTCGATCTGTGTGAAAGAGTCACTGTTTGATTCACTTGGTCAGTGTCAGAGGGTCGCTGTGTGATTCACTCGGTCAGAGTGAGAGAGTCACTGTTTGATTCACTTCGTCAGAGTGAGAGAATTACTGTGTGATTCACTCGGCCAGTGTGAGAGAGTCACTGTTTGATTCACTCGGTCAGTGTCAGAGGGTCACTGTGGGATTCACTTGGGCAGTGTGAGAGAGTTGCTGTGTGATTCACTTAGTCAGTGTGAGAGAGTCGCTGTTTGATTCACTCGGTCAGTGTGAGAGAGTCGCTGTGTGATTCACTCGGTCAGAGTGAGAGAGTCGCTGTTTGATTCACTCGGTCAGTGTCAGAGGGTCACTGTGGGATTCACTTGGGCAGTGTGAGAGAGTTGCTGTGTGATTCACTTAGTCAGTGTGAGAGAGTCGCTGTTTGATTCACTCGGTCAGTGTGAGAGAGTCGCTGTGTGATTCACTCTGTCAGAGTGAGAGAGTCACTGTTTGATTCACTCGGTCAGTGTCAGAGGGTCACTGTGGGATTCACTTGGTCAGTGTGAGAGAGTTGCTGTTTGATTCACTCGGTCAGTGTGAGAGAGTGGCTGTGTGATTCACTCGGTCAGTGTGAGAGAGTCGCTGTGTGATTCACTTAGTCAGTGTGAGAGAGTCGCTGTTTGATTCACTCGGTCAGTGTGAGAGAGTGGCTGTGTGATTCACTCGGTCAGTGTGAGAGAGTCGCTGTGTGATTCATTCAAGCCAGACTGTGTCCCTCACCTGATCCCAGGGGCCGTAGCTGCAGGATGAGAGCAGGGTGTGTCTAACAGACTCTCTCTGTTCTCTGAAGAGCGCTGCAGGGCTAGGCTTTGAACCACAGCTTTGCCCTGCCTTGTTTCACTTTCTGTGTGTCTTTGAGGCTTTGAAAACTTTTTTATTATTTTCTTATGTGAGGCGAATCAGGCCGATTCAGCTCGATCTCAGTGAGACTGGCATCTCCTTTGTTATTCCCTGTTGTTTGTTTTCAATTTATGCAGTAAGTAAAAATACATTAGCATAGAGATGGCAAAAACCTTTGAGAGCAAATTCAGTGGGTTTGCTCAGTCAGTTAAGAGAGAAGAGGTTTGATTTGAGACCATTTCAGCCTCACTGCCCCTGTGATCCCTGCTGTATAATATTTCAGCACAGCTCCTTCCTTCAGGTGCATTTACTCATACGCACATAAACGTACAGGAAACAGGGAAAATCATTTCTCACATTAGGGGCAGAAATGGGTTTTTATTAAGAAAGATAATGTGAGGTGTGCAAATTATGCGGTGTACTGTTCCTGTGCCTCCACAGTGAGGACCAGAGGGCGTCGGCATGTGCTCCTTGTCTGTATTAATCCTGTATTATTGTAATATACCATGTGCAGCATAACAAACCAAAGAAAATATTACCAAAAGAGCTACCATTTCATAAAAGTGCACTTTCATGTCCAGAAGCATACCTATATCTCAGCAAAATGCGAAAACAAATTGGGAACAAAACACCCACCAGGCAGTTTCCAAAAAATGTTATTTGATTTATTTCTGTCAGCTGCATTACATTTTTGAAATTCATGGATGATGTCTTATGTTCAGCACACATAACACTCCATCAGTTTGAGAGCAGCACAGTGTGTGTAAAGGAATTTGGTCATTAACATGCACCAGACTGCTGCCAGTGGCTGCAGATCAAACAACGCAGCGATCCATCACTCTGCACCCAATATGCAGGGGGTCCCTGCATTTACAGCTCCAATGCACGCTTTCCCAACTTCTCATTTCAAATCCAACAGCTCGTCTTTTCCTCAGTACCACCCGTACTTCATTACCAGAAACAAAAACACAGCCTAGCCTGCCCTTCCCAAGAACCAGGCCCAATGGACCTCCAGTGCTGCACCCAGCCTGAACATCTGCACCGCAACAACCCCCCACATGACCTGCTGTCCTGTTCAAACACTGCCAACTCCGTGAGGAAGCATACGCTATTTATTTCCTAGAACAAGTGAGAAATTTACTTCCGTTTTTGCTCATGCTACCTCTCTGAATTGCCAGACTTTAATCTTGAACTAACTCTGCAATTCACTTTGTACAGCCTTTCTACAAACTTAAAAATCTCTATCAAATCCAGCCTTAGGGTTGTGTTCTGACAGGCTAAACCCATGACACAATGACAAAGACAGCTGTGTTAAATAATTGGTGCACCAGTTTAAACTCCATATGAATTATGGTGCCCGTACAGATTGTTTTTTAAGCTTTTCTAGCCTTTGCTTGTGGGAAACCGAGACCATGGACTTTGTAAATGAACAGTCACTAAATAGGCAGCAGTCATTCAAGGTAATAGTCTTGTTTTTGCTCATGGGTGGGTTTGGGCTCTTGTCCTCGTTTTGCTAAAGCTGAGCTCTTTGAGTCTGGATGTGTTGTGATGTCACTGAGATGTAACCCCATCTTATGGACATTAAAGGCACAGGTACCCCCAACCCTGCAGTGGGGATCCAGCCGCCCGGCCTGCGTCTCTAATGTCTGCATGATTAAAACGCTGACAGAGCTGAACACGCAGGATTCCCAGCTCTCGTTTAGCCTAATGGTGCATCTTATTGTGTAATTAATGACCTGGATGGAACGGAAAGCCAGGATCCTCTGGAGAGCAGCTCTGCACATGAGAAACTCTTGGAATGTCCGTAGCAAGGACGACACCAGAGCACCCTCCCTGGATGGATGAGACACAGAGATGAAGCACCCGCCCACAGGCTGCCCTGCACCCCCACATCCCCTAATGTTTCACTGATACACTGTAAGGCACACCTGGGGCCACATTAACGTGCCTGTCTCACACTGTAAGGCACACCTGGGGCCACATTAACGTGCCTGTCTCACACTGTAAGGCACACCTGGGGCCACATTAACGTGCCTGTCTCACACTGTAAGGCACACCTGGGGCCACATTAACGTGCCTGTCTCACACTGTAAGGCACACCTGGGGCCACATTAACGTGCCTGTCTCACACTGTAAGGCACACCTGGGGCCACATTAACGTGCCTGTCTCACACTGTAAGGCACACCTGGGGCCACATTTACGTGCCTGTCTCACACTGTAAGGCACACCTGGGGCCACATTAACGTGCCTGTCTCACACATTAACGTGCCTGTAAGGCACACCTGGGGCCACATTAACGTGCCTGTCTCACACTGTAAGGCACACCTGGGGCCACATTAACATGCCTGTCTCACACTGTAAGGCACACCTGGGGCCACATTAACGTGCCTGTCTCACACTGTAAGGCACACCTGGGGCCACATTAACGTGCCTGTCTCACACTGTAAGGCACACCTGGGGCCACATTAACGTGCCTGTCTCACACTGTAAGGCACACCTGGGGCCACATTAACGTGCCTGTCTCACACTGTAAGGCACACCTGGGGCCACATTAACGTGCCTGTCTCACACTGTAAGGCACACCTGGGGCCACATTAACGTGCCTGTCTCACACTGTAAGGCACACCTGGGGCCACATTAACGTGCCTGTCTCACACTGTAAGGCACACCTGGGGCCACATTAACGTGCCTGTCTCACACTGTAAGGCACACCTGGGGCCACATTAACCTGCCTGTCTCACACTGTAAGGCACACCTGGGGCCACATTAACGTGCCTGTCTCACAGGAAGCTTTGGCACATTGTGGATATGGGACGAGGAAGCCCCATAGATCACTACTCCTGTACAATGCTTATGGAGTATTTGCACTGATCTGGGATCAGTTTTGCCTTTTGGCTTGTAATGTATATGGTTGGGATACATTCAGGAGAAAGCCTGGTCCCAAATCAGCAGTACCATAAGATGCTTTATGAATACAGTCCTTGGGTATAATCAGACAGGATCTCTTTACTTACCCACTGAAATAACGGACTCAAAATAATGGAAGTTGAGCAGAGCCCCAATGATATCACCAATCTCTTTCCCTTAGGGAATGCTTGTGGACTCACTGATACCATAAACACTGTGGTATAAGTGCACATAGACATGCTGGCTTTGTGTGCCATAAACACTGTGGTATAAGTGCACATAGACATGCTGGCTTTGTGTGCCATAAACACTGTGGTATAAGTGCACATAGACATGCTGGCTTTGTGTGCCATAAACACTGTGGTATAAGTGCACATAGACATGCTGGCTTTGTGTGCCATAAACACTGTGGTATAAGTGCACATAGACATGCTGGCTTTGTGTGCCATAAACACTGTGGTATAAGTGCACATAGACATGCTGGCCTGGTGCAGAACACACACTGTTTATGAGTACTCTGCACAGACATGCCATGCTCAACTCTCACATCATCCTGTTGTATCCATGATTTGTGACATCACTCATTTGGATACAGATGTAGCTGGAACAGAAATTATATAAAATGAATATGCAGAAAAAAATATTTTATTTGAATCTCTGATTTCCCTGGGGGATTGAGGGATGATGAGGGTTTAGTGAGGGGAGTGTGACTGGGAGATGGGTCCTTAACGCACACAATCTCTCATTTTTCATAGCAGCTAATGTTAGCAGATCACATTATGGTACAGCACGTTAGCAGATCACATTATGGTACAGCACGTTAGCAGATCACATTATGGTACAGCATGTTAGCAGATCACATTATGGTACAGCATGTTAGCAGATCACATTATGGTACAGCACGTTAGCAGATCACATTATGGTACAGCATGTTAGCAGATCACATTATGGTACAGCATGTTAGCAGATCACATTATGGTACAGCATGTTAGCAGATCACATTATGGTACAGCACGTTAGCAGATCACATTATGGTACAGCATGTTAGCAGATCACATTATGGTACAGCACGCTAGCAGATCACATTATGGTACAGCACGTTAGCAGATCACATTATGGTACAGCATGTTAGCAGATCACATTATGGTACAGCATGTTAGCAGATCACATTATGGTACAGCATGTTAGCAGATCACATTATGGTACAGCACGTTAGCAGATCACATTATGGTACAGCACATTAGCAGATCACATTATGGTACAGCACTGTAAAGTTCTGCAACATGGAGCAAGGTTCTGACCTTGGCTAGCTAATGAGAAAAAAATCACAGCAATTTCAGTTATTTTAGCTGCTGTCTGAGATTCAGATAATTTAGCCTAAATGGAGTTTGAGCGGACAGTTCTCAGCCTGGTGCTAATTATGACACAGGAATCACTGTCAAAGCTGCTGTGGATCGTAAACTGGGCCTGTTTAATGTGACATCATTGGGGAGGAGGACAGCAGCAGGATCAGAGAAACCATCCCATAATAATCTCAACTCTGTTCATGTCCATGGTTTCAGGGTTTATTTGCAGACATAATTTATAAGTTCAGCACAAAGTTGTTCTGTTTGTTCTGTTGTTCTGTATTCGTGCGAGGTTTGGTTCCTCTGCTCTGGACGTGTGGATTATTTGTGCCATGGGGGAGCACACTCCTGCTGCAGGGTTTTGTTTCTAACACGCTGCCTGCTGTCAATAATACAAGAGGAGACGGGCAGAGTTACGAGACCAACAGCTCCTGACCGTCATGTGTTTTAGTACTGTTTATTAATTTTATGTGTTAGTTTTAAAGCCCATACAGTGTGGTGTGGTAGTCGTTCAGTCATGCTATCATAGTGTGGTGTGGGTGTGTTTGCATGCGAGTGTATGTGAGCATGCCTTATGTGTGTGTCATGGATATATTCCAATTGCACTGTTCATGTAGTAACCTTATTCATAAACAGTGGTACTATTACCTTTGAAATGCTCAACTACTTTGGATTTTGACAAATATAATTGTATGACGAGTTGTTGTTCAGTTATGCTATCACAGTCAGATTATTGCACACAGTCATAATTACAATGATATTTTAAGTGAGGTCATTCTTAGGGGTTTTGGTAAAATGAAGATGCTGAGAAATTAGAGGAGACACTTTATACAGATGGTCCTCTCCACCTGCCCATCAAATCCTGCCTGTTTCCACGGGAACAGCAGCATCAGCTGCAAAGGTGACAGTCTACCTGGCTGCCCCTTTATCACCTGGTGTGACTTCATTAATTAGGCTGCCTGTCAGAGGGGATGAGTGGATCTGTCCCCCTGTCATCCTGTTTAACTCAGCTGTTTGTTTTTGACCACAGTGCCTGATACAGGTGAGCCAACTTTCAGCTGCTGTTTCCCCAAAGACCCATGTCTCACCATCCTACTGTGGCCTACTGCTCATCTCTCCACTTATCCTGTATTCATCTGTGTGTGGCTTTGTGTGTGTGTGTGTGTGTATGCCCCTGTCCCTGTGTGTGTGTGAGTATGTGTGTTTGTGTGTGTGTCCATGTCCCTGTGTGTGTGTATATGCCCCTGTCCCTGTGTGTGTGTGTGTGTGTGTGTGTGTGTGTGTGTGTGTGTGTGTGTGTGTCTGCCCCTGTCCATGTGTGTGTGTGTGTGTGTGTGTGTGTGTGTGTGTGTGTGTGTGTGTGTGTGTGTGTGTGTCTGCCCCTGTCCATGTCCCTGTGTGTGTGTGTGTGTGCGTGTGTGTGCGTTTGCCCCGTCCCAGTGTGTGTACGCCCCTCTGTGTATGCGCATGTCTGCATGTATGAGTTAGGGTGGGGGTGCAGTGTAACTCGATTTTCTCCATCCTTTCACTCCTCCTCTCATGAGGCACTTACAGGATAACTGTGCGCCCCCACACTTGCTAAGGTGTGTGTAATGCAGTTAAGCACGGCTGTGACCCAGGAGGGCAGGCCTTCCGCACTGAGCAACAATGGCCTAATGAGATCGGCTCTGCAGCCAGACAGAGCAAGGGCCACAGGCATGGGGGTCTGCTCTCTCAGCTCCACATCAATAACCCAGCACTAAGCCAGCCCCTCACCAAGCATAAACCACGCTCCTAACCAAACCCAGCACTAACCCAGCCCCTAACCAAGCATAAACCAAGCTCCTAACCAAACCGAGCACTAACCCAGCCCCTAACCAAGCATAAACCAAGCTCCTAACCAAACCCAGCACTAACCCAGCCCCTAACCAAACCCAGCACTAACCCAGCCCCTAACCAAGCATAAACCAAGCTCCTAACCAAACCCAGCACTAACCCAGCCCCTAACTCAGCATAAACCCAGCCCCCAACCAAACCCAGCACTAATCCATCCCTGAACCATAACTAACCTAGCCCCTAACCAAACCCAGCACTAACCCAGCCCCTAACCAAGCATAAACCCAGCCCCTAATGAAATCCAGCACTAACCCAGCCCCTAACAAAACCCAGCACAAACCCAGCCCCTATCCAAACCCAGCACAAACCCAGCCCCCATCCAAACCCAGCACAAACCCAGCCCCTAAAAAACCCAGCACAAACCCAGCCCCTATCCAAACCCAGCACAAACCCAGCCCCTATCCAAACCCAGCACAAACTTGACCCTCGAACAAAGCAGCCCTAAAAAAAACCCAGCCCCATCCAAACCCAGACCCAAACCACAAACCCAGCCCTTAACCAAGCAGCCCCAAACCCACCCCCTTAACCAAACCCAGCACTAATCCATCCCTGAACCTAACCTAACAGCCCAAAACCCAACCCCTAACCCAGCCCCCAACCAAACCCAACACTAATCCATCCCTGAACCATAACTAACCTAGCCCCTAACCTAACCCAGCACAAACCCAGCCCCTAACCCAACCCAGCACAAACCCAGCTCCATTCCAGTCCCAGCTCAGTACCTCCGGCCCAACCCTAACCCTAACCCAGCACAAACCCAGCTCCACTCCAGTCCCAGCTCAGTACCTCCGACCCAACCCTAACCCTAACCCTAACCCTAACCCAGCACAAACCCAGCTCCGCTCCAGGCCCAGCTCAGTACCTCCGGCCCAACCCTAACCCTAACCACAAAAGCTCCCTAACCCAGCACAAACCCAGCTCCACTCCAGGCCCAGCTCAGTACCTCCGACCCAACCCTAACCCTAACCCTAACCCAGCACAAACCCAGCTCCGCTCCAGGCCCAGCTCAGTACCTCCGGCCCAACCCTAACCCAAACCCTAACCCAGCACAAACCCAGCTCCGCTCCAGGCCCAGCTCAGTACCTCCGACCCAACCCCCTAACCCTAACCCTAACCCAGCACAAACCCAGCTCCAGCTCCAGGCCCAGCTCAGTACCTCCGACCCAACCCTAACCCTAACCCTAACCCAGCACAAACCCAGCTCCGCTCCAGGCCCAGCTCAGTACCTCCAGCCCGCAGCACAAATGCTCTGTTTATGTGGTCCGCTACCCCATCTCAGCCAGGATCGATACGCCTCCTGGTATCGATCCTGTGTGGCCATTCAGGGTCTTTGATCTGAAACACTTATCTGCAATAATCTGCCTTTTCTAGATCAATTCCTCTCACACATTTCTTCCTTTTGTTCTTCTTTGTGCCCCAGGAGGAGCTTTGCAGCTCGAGCAGAAACTGCCCATGTCCCATTTGAGCGCATCCATCTCATCCAGCCCATTTACCTACAGTCTACAGAGTATCCAGCACTGCATCAAGCCCATTTACCTACAGTCTACAGAGTATCCAGCACTGCATCAAGCCCATTTACCTACAGTCTACAGAGTATCCAGCACTGCATCAAGCCCATTTACCTACAGTCTACAGAGTATCCAGCACTGCATCAAGCCCATTTTACAGTCTACAGTCAGCACTGCATCAAGCCCATTTACCAACAGTCCAGAGTATCCAGCACTGCCCATCAAGCCATGTTTACCTACAGTCTACAGAGTATCCAGCACTGCATCAAGCCCATTTACCTACAGTCTACAGAGTATCCAGCACTGCATCAAGCCCATTTACAGTCCAGAGTATCCAGTCATCAAGCCCATTTACCAACAGTCTACAGAGTATCCAGCACTGCATCAAGCCCATTTACCTACAGTCTACAGAGTATCCAGCACTGCATCAAGCCCATTCTACTACTTGACCTGGCAACCTGTTCCAAGAACTTACAATCATCTGTATAAAATAATATCATTTTCAGAACTGAATTCAATTTAAACTAATTTCTTGCCCATTTACCTAAAAGTGGCAGCTGTTCAGTGGGGGAACTCCATCACACCCTTCTGAATGAAATAAATATCAGGCTTGGCAATGTTCACCCCACTCCTCAGCAGCGTGCGTGTGTGAGATTCATTATACGTGTACATGGGTGTTCGATTGTGTGTGCATGTGTGTGTGTGTGAGTGCATGTGTGTGTGAGTGAGTGTATGTGTGTGAGTGCATTTGTGTGCGTAAGTGAGTGCGTGCGTGTGTTCCTGACATGATGTTATTGACCCTAATGTGTCACTGTGGGATACGCTGTGCGTCTCCAGAAAGGAAAATTAAATCAGCTCTTCTTTTCATCTGTCTCACTGACAGGATGAAAAAAGGAACATTTCTGCTGTCATGTACATGCAATTACAATGAAAAACCATCAAACTAATGTATTTAGCCCAACAAATCTCCAGCCTGAGAATGTGAGGATGGACAATTTTGAGTGAGTGAGTGTGTGTGTGTGTGTGTGTGTGTGTGTGTGTGTGTCCTTAATCACTTAGTATCCAGTAGCATGTTACTATGTAAGCTTTACATTGGCAGTGATATAAGTGATTTAGTGTGCTCTCTCCTGCTGAGGTGGCAGAGAGGGATGCTTTAAGCTGTGCTGCGTTTGTAATTGAGAGGTTGCAGGTTTGATTCCTATGAAGGACACTGCCAATGTACCCTTTGTTCCTCAGTAAAATACTCAGCTGCAGTGGTATCATGCCAATCAAATTAGGTGGGTCCATGCCCATGCAATATTTTGTGAAAATGGATACATTAATTATTCAATCAAAAAATAACCTGCCTATATCATTAAGCCTGTAGTCAGGGTATCCTGGCCTAGGTTTACCTGAGAAGAGAAAGCTTCCTCTGCCAGATTGCACCTCTTAAACCCCTCACCCATATTTAAGACGCAGTGCTTTCTCACAATGTGCACAACAGATGAGTGGAACTTTACTTACATAGACAGTAATCATACATTATGATGATAAATCATAATCCCAGATATGTATTGAGGCAGAAATCTAGTGAGTGGTACCTCTGAATAGTATGTTTGACAAGAGATTTTTTTTATGAAAATATTAGGTTTTCTTCTGCATTGTGCAATTCTTTGAATCTAGATTCTGCAACTGTTTGTCTTTCATCGGCCAAAGAAATTAATTAACTAATAAACTATTTGTGCTGGATTTCTGCTTTGTGACTCAGTCACCCTAAAACAGCCGGTCCCTTCCTCTGTGCTCCTTCCTGTTCTCCTGCAGACAGGCAACATCCTGCATCTTCAAAATGAGAGATGAAAAAGATATATCCCACCGGCTAAATTACATATCTGAAATTACCCTGATGTTGGCACATTAATAAAGATAAATAATGTACCCCACTTCCTGTTATTTCTCAGACCATCTGATTGGTTCATTTCCATCTGACTCATCCCTCAGTTTACAGTATTTTTCTAATGCTTACTCCGTATGAATGAAAGTGTACTCCACAATGTCAACACTTGGACCAAAATCAACAAAACCAAGTCTACTTTGCAAAACAATTTATTGTTTTTGTTGCTTTTGCACAAATGAAAAAGGACATTTTTCACAACACTAAACATAAGTCACAACACCGAAAAATGAAATTATGGAAGTCCCAGTCAGCCAGACTGATATGATGTGGTCACCACAGACAACAACAATAACAGCTGAGCGAAGCTCTAAAGTACATGTGCACAACAGTCCCAACAACAACCAGCCCATAATAAACTGGAGGTGGGGGTCTGGCATGAATCTGAGCGTCCAGGGGGAGGCAAAGCATGAAAACACAGAGGGTGCACTGAAACGAAGGTCATTACAGCTGTAGTCACCTTGAATTTACACATTTTTGTTATGCTGGTTGATTTTACAGTCAGTCTAACTGCTTTCATCTTCTACCTTGTTTATTTGCATTATTTACACCATAACCCTTTATGGTCTCTTTGTGTGATAAACTGCAGTAAATGAATAAATTGGTTGGGGTGAAAATGAATTGAAAGTGGTGAAAATACTGTCTGCTTTGGTAGCTGTTATATAAACAGCAAATGGTTGCAGCTCTAGCTGTAATTTTGACATATTTCAAAACTGTATCAGAATGAAAACTGTCACAGAGAAGGTCATGAAGTCCACGTACTCAGGTCATATTGACACATATGGAGCCTTTTGTGCTCATTTGTAAAATGAAAGATAGACAGAGCTTTTCTTTAAATGACAAAGTAATATTGTTTTAATTTTAGAGCATTAGAATTTCTGTAGGTAAATGGACTTGATGCAGTGCTGGATACTCTGTAGACTGTAGGTAAATGGGCTTGAGGCAGTGCTGGATACCCTGTAAACTGTAGGTAAATGGGCTTGATGCAGTGCTGGATACCCTGTAGACTGTAGGTAAATGGGCTTGATGCAGTGCTGGATACTCTGTAGACTGTAGGTAAATGGGCTTGATGCAGTGCTGGATACTCTGTAGACTGTAGGTAAATGGGCTTGATGCAGTGCTGGATACTCTGTAGACTGTAGGTAAATGGGCTTGATGCAGTGCTGGATACTCTGTAGACTGTAGGTAAATGGGCTTGATGCAGTGCTGGATACTCTGTAGACTAGGATGGCTTGATGGACTGGGAAGCTGTTCCAAGCCCTGATAACTCTTTCTATAAATACTTTATTCTTTCTTCCACTAACTTTTTGACAAATTTAGCAATTGCCAAAAAGGTATTTCTCTTGCCTTTGAATGGTTAATGTTATGGATAATTGGGGGTACCTGATTCAATTCTATTCATTTTGTTTTTGGCAGGAAATCTTTAAAAACACATTTAGAGAAACAATTATGAGTAAACACTACTTCAGGTCAAGCACAGTGAAAATAAATGTGTCCCATTAAAAACGGAGAGAAAAACAGATGATTACAAAATCTGAGCTCTTCTACAATGTCACAAAAATCAGCAAAAACTTCAGGGCCATTCGAGGTGAATTCCAATTTGTTTTCTTTTTATTTCTCAGAACCGTTAGCAGCGTTTTGTGGGAATACTTGCATTAAAATCCATCTGAGTTTCTGAGCCACATGTGTAGTCCTGCACATTAAAACATTATGCATTGAAAATATGTTGGCGTATATACTATAGTCTTGCCTCTCACCACTTTATATCAGACAGAGCAAGTGGATAGCTTTAACTGTTCTCGCTTTGATTCCCTGTAATCTGATTGGTGCCAGCCGATTTTGGAGGGTGGAATTGATTGGTTGGCTCTGGTCATTTACTATTTCATACATGCACTCTCTTATGGGGTCCATCGGACCCATTTACAGCCCATCTCCAGAAGCTGGGCAGCTGTATTGCATGGGAGTGAGACACTAGGCAGGCTCGTGTTTATGATGTCATTGGTATGGGCCTGGGTCCTGAAGCTACTTTCGCTCTTATATTTCCAGCCGTCAGTCTCTGGCTCTGAGAGTGTCTCTCTGTTTCGCTGGTCAGTGGCTCCCTCTCTGTTTCACCGGTCAGTGGCTCCCTCTCTGTTTCACCGGTCAGTGGCTCCCTCTCTGTTTCGCCGGTCAGTGGTTCCCTCTCTGTTTTGCCGGTCAGTGGTTCCCTCCCTACAGAGCTACAGGCAGTGCTGGTTTTTGTTTTCAGCCATCCAGTTCACAGGAAATGAAAATCAGGTGAGGTTATTTAACTGTGTGATTGACTGTGCTAATTAAATCCAGTGCAGAGTAACAGCAAACTGCAGCACCAGGACTTTCCACCCCTCTGACCCTCTAAGTATGGTTCTGTGAGACACAGCCGCCAGGAGCCAGCCCTGGGGCCTAGTCTGTCTGCTGCTGGCTTATGGTGGAAGTGTTTGTGTAAGTAACTGATTGGCTAAAGGGTCCATCCACCTGGTTTCCAAAGTCTAAATTAGCTGCTGATTGAAAAGGAAATGACAAAAGCCTGCAGACACGATGGCCTTCCAGAAGTGTTACACTCCTGCTTTATGTAGCCTGCCTCAAACCTTTTTTTTCTACTTTTTGGCCTCAAACACACATTATCACATCCTCTAAAAATACTTCAGTGTCACATGGGCAATAATGAGCCTGAGGCTACGCTAGCTCTCACACTCCCAGCCCTGCTAGCAATATGGAGGCTACATGAACATTCACATTCCCAGCCCTGCAAGCATTATGGAGGCTACACTAGCTCTCACACTCCCAGCCCTGCAAGCATTATGGAGGCTACACTAGCTCTCACACTCCCAGCCCTGCAAGCATTATGGAGGCTACACGAACACTCACATTCCCAGCCCTGCTAGGATTATGGAGGCTACACTAGCGCTCACACTCCCAGCCCTGCAAGCATTATGGAGGCTACACTAACACTTATTCCCAGCCCTGCTAGCATTATGGAGGCTACACTAACACACATTCCCAGCCCCGGTAGCATTATCCCAGCCCTCCCAGCCCCGGTAGCATTATGGAGGCTACGCTAGCTCTCACTCTCCCAGCCCCGGTAGCATTATGGAGGCTACGCTAGCTCTCACTCTCCCAGCCCTGCTAGCATTATGGAGGCTACGCTAGCTCTCACTCTCCCAGCCCTGCTAGCATTATGGAGGCTACGCTAGCTCTCACTCTCCCAGCCCCGGTAGCATTATGGAGGCTACGCTAGCTCTCACTCTCCCAGCCCTGTTCCCAGTGCTGAGGCTGTATCTGTGTCACTCTGCAGTGAGTGAGGCTCAGAGTTTGGGGGGAAGAGAGCCCATGTGGCCCATAGAGGCCTGGGGGAGGTGTGGAGCCCTGTCTCACAGGGCCCTACCTTCTAAAGACCCTCTGAAGAGTCACTATCAAACCTTTCTGTTTTCTTCCTCTAAAGAGTCACTATCAAACCTTTCCATTTTGACCTTTATTTTAATCAAACACCCGTTACCACATCATCCAATACAACCCTGCCAGTATTTCAGGGGCTCCACTGGCTAAGCCAGAACAAGCACCCACTGACTGGAGAACACCCCCATATCCCAGGGGTGCAGAGCAGCCCCATACCCCAGGGGTGCAGAGCAGCCCCATATCCCAGGGGTGCAGAACAGCCCCATACCCCAGGGGTGCAGAACAGCCCCATATCCCAGGGGTGCAGAGCAGCCCCATACCCCAGGGGTGCAGAGCAGCCCCATACCCCAGGGGTGCAGAGCAGCCCCATACCCCAGGGGTGCAGAGCAGCCCCATACCCCAGGGGTGCAGAGCAGCCCCATACCCCAGGGGTGCAGAGCAGCCCCATACCCCAGGGGTGCAGAGCAGCCCCATACCCCAGGGGTGCAGAGCAGCCCCCATACCCCAGGGGTGCAGAGCAGCCCCATATCCCAGGGGTGCAGAGCAGCCCCATACCCCAGGGTGCAGAGCACCCCCCATACCCCAGGGGGTGCAGAGCAGCCCCATACCCCAGGGGTGCAGAGCAGCCCCATACCCCAGGGGTGCAGAGCAGCCCCATACCCCAGGGGTGCAGAGCAGCCCCATACCCCAGGGGTACAGAGCAGCCCCATATCCCAGGGGTGCAGAGCAGCCCCATACCCCAGGGGTGCAGAGCAGCCCCATACCCCAGGGGTGCAGAGCAGCCCCATACCCCAGGGGTGCAGAGCAGCCCCATACCCCAGGGGTGCAGAGCAGCCCCATATCCCAGGGGTGCAGAGCAGCCCACACCACCTCATCCTCCAGGTCCTTATACATGTGTTCACTAATGTTGCCACGGCTGCTCCAGCAGAGGGACATGTTTTTGTCTGTGCTACGCATTTTTCTAAATGTGAAGATGCCATTAGCATTTCACTCACACTCACAATCCCAGGAAAAAGAAAAGGCAAAACATTTATTTTATTACTGTCCACATGAAACTGCCCTCAGGACACATAACCATTTGATAAAACTGTTGGTGTGAATATACTTTATTTATTCTGTGTGTGTGTGTGTGTGTGTGTGTGTGTGTGTGTGTGTGAGTGTGGGTGTAAAAACAATTCGTTACATTTGTCGATTTGAAATGCACTCTGTTTATAATTATGAATTTGAAGGAGAAAATATTTAATTGGTTATTTTGTTATGCATATTGCTGCCCTGAAGCCATCTTGTTCACCTAATGCAAATATACAAATACAGAATGTTTTATTTATCTATTTATTTTTATTCATGTGTTTATTTTTATTCATGTGAAATGCGAGGCGCTGATGAACGTTTGCGACAGAGTTCAGGCACCTCATTAAGCTGGTGTGGAACATGAGATCAGCATGATACATGTGAAGAGACCAGCCAGAGAAGCAGGACACAGGAATAACCTGACGAAATGAACTGAGCATTCCTGCGTTTGCTTTAATGTTCACTGGAGAGAGGAGAGCGGTGCAACTGAATCTGCCTGGGGCACCATGCTGAGAGAGAGCTTTAACACAAGACTGTTCCTCTCCTCCTCGCTGTGTGAGAGCGCTTTAACACAAGACTGTTCCTCTCCTCCTCTCTGTGTGAGAGCGCTTTTACACAAGACTGTTCTGTTCTCCTCCTCTCTGTGTGAGAGCACTTTTACACAAGACTGTTCCTCTCCTCCTCTCTGTGTGAGAGCGCTTTAACACAAGACTGTTCCTCTCCTCCTCTCTGTGTGAGAGCGCTTTACACAAGACTGTTCCTCTCCTCCTCTCTGTGTGAGAGCGCTTTAACACAAGACTGTTCCTCTCCTCCTCTCTGTGTGAGAGCACTTTAACACAAGACTGTTCCTCTCCTCCTCTCTGTGTGTGAGAGCTTTAACACAAGACTGTTCCTCTCCTCCTCTCTGTGTGAGAGCGCTTTAACACAAGACTGTTCCTCTCCTCCTCTCTGTGTGTGAGAGCTTTAACACAAGACTGTTCCTCTCCTCCTCTCTGTGTGAGAGAGCTTTAACACAAGACTGTTCCTCTCCTCCTCTCTGTGTGAGAGAGCTTTAACACAAGACTGTTCCTCTCTTCCTCTCTGTGTGAGAGCGCTGTAACACAAGACTGTTCTTCTCCTCCTCTCGGTGAGAGAGAGCTGTATATCATGGCTGTCTGGCTCATAGCTTCCCTCATGGCATGTTAGTGGCAGGGTTTCACCCGGGTGGCCTGCCTGTGCTGAAGCAGTGAATATGTGGGTCCTTTGGAGGTTGAACATGTTACACGAACAACAATTTCAAGCTTGCTGTATTCATATTGAAAACTGATAGTTGCATCTGTTCTAATGATCACATTAACAGTGGTGGGTGGAGCAGAGCTCTCTGGCTGCTGAGGGTACAGGAGGGTGGAGCAGAGCTCTCTGGCTGCTGAGGGTACAGGAGGGTGGAGCAGAGCTCTCTGGCTGCTGAGGGTACAGGAGGGTGGAGCAGAGCTCTCTGGCTGCTGAGGGTACAGGAGGGTGGAGCAGAGCTCTCTGGCTGCTGAGGGTACAGGAGGGTGGAGCAGAGCTCTCTGGCTGCTGAGGGTACAGGAGGGTGGAGCAAAGCTCTCTGGCTGCTGAGGGTACAGGAGGGTGGAGCAGAGCTCTCTGGCTGCTGAGGGTACAGGAGGGTGGAGCAGAGCTCTCTGGCTGCTGAGGGTACAGGAGGGTGGAGCAGAGCTCTCTGGCTGCTGAGGGTACAGGAGGGTGGAGCAGAGCTGTCTGGCTGCTGAGGGTACAGGAGGGTGGAGCAGAGCTCTCTGGCTGCTGAGGGTACAGGAGGGTGGAGCGAAGCTGTGACAGAATCACAGTCATATCACTGCTCCTGAGGAAATGTCACCTCTCACTGACGCTGCCTGCTCTGACAGGGGCTGTCAAGAGCCTGTCCTGTGTGTGTGTGCGTTTTTGTGTGTGTGTGTGTGTACGCACTCATGTACGTGTGTGTTTTCCGTGTAAACACTTTCAAAACAAAGCTGACTGACAGGTTATGAAGTGAAACAGCAGGGAGGTTTAGCATGTTTGACATTATTCCTTTCCTCTCTTCTGATCTCATTAGCTCCCCTTCTCTGGGATTGGACTGGATGAATTTGTGGTGAAATGCCTTCATGAGTCACGCAGGTGCTGATGGAGATATGTTTCTCACTAACAGTACACAAATGGTTTAAGAAAAAAAGCCTATTTTTTCCGGCATCTGAATCCCAGAGCAGCCTGCATTTCACACACACCTAAATGCCATTTGCCGTAAGCAGTTCTGTAATTAAACGATCAACCCTGATCATTTCGCACAGGGCAGTATGCGCCTGGCTTGCAGAAGAGGAGAGGAGGAATGGGAAAAAGGAGAAAATACATCTATCAAACACAGAGATTTTAAAATTCAGAGACGGCCCTGTGTGTGTCAAAAACACTCTTCTGTCAAACAATAAGATGGAAGCACTATTTTCTTTAATTTTATGCTTTCTGAACATTTTATCGAATGATGACTGAAAAATTGACTTCCTCTCAGTTTTAGCCCCTGGATCATGCAAGCTTTTATCTTCCAAAATATTTACCATTCAAGATTCTGGTTTGATACAGTCTCTGTAGACAGCGGGGTACTGAAGGTGGACGGCCTCGCTCCTCTTAGAGGAGGACAGCGGGGCGCTGAAGGTGGACGGCCTCGCTCCTCTTCTACCGAAGGTGGGGCCTCGGAGGACAGCGGGGTACTGAAGGTGGACGGCCTCGCTCCTCTTAGAGGAGGACAGCGGGGTGCTGAAGGTGGACGGCCTCGCTCCTCTTAGAGGAGGACAGCGGGGTATTGAAGGTGGGCCTCGCTCCTCTTAGAGGAGGACAGCGGGGTACTGAAGGTGGCTCCTCTTAGAGGCCTCGCTCCTCTTAGAGGAGGACAGCGGGGTATTGAAGGTGGGCTCCTCTTTAGAGGAGGACAGCGGGGTATTGAAGGTGGATTTGGCCTCGCTCCTCTTAGAGGAGGACAGCGGGGTGCTGAAGGTGGACGGCCTCGCTCCTCTTAGAGGAGGACAGCGGGGTATTGAAGGTGGACGGCCTCGCTCCTCTTAGAGGAGGACAGCGGGGTGCTGAAGGTGGACGGCCTCGCTCCTCTTAGAGGAGGACAGCGGGGTACTGAAGGTGGACGGCCTCGCTCCTCTTAGAGGAGGACAGCGGGGTACTGAAGGTGGACGGCCTCGCTCCTCTTAGAGGAGGACAGCGGGGTACTGAAGGTGGACGGCCTCGCTCCTCTTAGAGGAGGACAGCGGGGTGCTGAAGGTGGATGGCCTCGCTCCTCTTAGAGGAGGACAGCGGGGTGCTGAAGGTGGATGGCCTCGCTCCTCTTAGAGGAGGACAGCGGGGTACTGAAGGTGGATGGCCTCGCTCCTCTTAGAGGAGGCTCTTAGGGACTTCAGCTGTAGCCCCTGTACATCCACTTTATTAGATAACTGAGGATCACCCTTTCCCATCATTGATATGTTAACTTTGAACTAATCAGCCCTTTACTGAACCTGCCACTGTATTGCTATACCAAACATAAAAGTTTAATTAATGCTATTAAAACTCCTCAGAGGTGACTGATGGGAGTTGTAGTTCACCCACAAACTATTACACAATTCAGGGGCTGTGAACAGTTGACTGATGAAATGTTAGCTCCACAAATGAAAAAAGCAGCTGCTGGCAACTCAAAGCTAATGAGTACTATGGCAGAAACCACCCTGTAGAGCACATAGAATCCAATTCATTCAACTATTTATTTTTGGTAGAAAACACACATCACAGAAAAAAATTTACATTAATAAGTATTCTTCACACAAACACAAACTCACAAATACAAGAAAGTGGCTGATGTGGTATTCTGTACCCCTGGAGTGGAAGTGTTGTTCAAGAAACAAAGTCATAGGAAATTCAGCGGCATGCTGATGCAGAAAACAAAAATGAAAGCACAGTGTGTGTGTGTGTGTGTGTGTGTGTGCGTGAGTGAGAGTGCATGTGAATGTGTGTGTGTGTATGTGCATATATGTGTGAGTGAGAGTGTATGTGTGTGTATGTGTATGTGTATGTGTGCGTGTATGTGTGTGTGTGAGTGTGTGTGTGTGTGTGTGAGTGAGAGTGTATGTGTGTGTGTGTGTGTGTGCATATGTGTGTGAGAGTGTGTGTGTGTGTGCGTGTGTGTGTGAGTGAGTGTGTGTGTGTGCGTGTGTGTGTGTGTTTGTGTGTGTATGTGTGTGTGTGGTGAGTGCGTATGTACATGCAGGAAAGTGATACATGTCAGATGTGTTTCCGGCTTTATGAGGTGATCTCATGTACGTTTTGCCTTCAGTGTCACAGGGATGAGCAGTAGACGAGTCCTTGAGCAGTTAGCATAAAGGAAACATGGCAGCAGAGTTAAAATGGCGGTGTGAAACAGACCCCAAACACAGAGTGATGAAAGCACCATGCAGATAAAAGGAAGATATAAACGCTTTTGTTTCGTAGCCTCCTGCTATTTGTGCCTGTCATCTCTCTGCGCGACAGTCACAGCAACCGCTCAGCTGATCTGTTTACACATTGCTCCATTTTATTTTTCATCTTCACAACTTTGATTTACAGAAATGTGCTCTCTAATACCTCGCTTCCCTGCCGAAAGGAGACTAATGATGGTTAAGTCTAATTCTGACACCATCAAAAGAACGCATTCCTGTTTTCGGCAAGTTTCATTTCAAATCACTCCATCCATTTTCCACTTTGCTTTTAAGTTTTTTTTTTCAAAAAAAAAAATCATTTACAAAATTACATATCTGCTTATACTCATGAAATAAAGGGCATTTTGAGACGCAGAGTAGAGAGGAGTGTGAGGGGTAAAGTGTATCTGCAGTGCATCTTGGTTTAAAAGTTGAGACCTTTTGCTCACAGTTTGCTCCCCCCACTTCAAAAATCTCTCCAGGAAGACTGGAAATCAGTTCTCAACCACACAAAAAGAATAAAATTAGTTTCACAATGCCAAATGCCATTTCAATTAACCGAAACTTCAAAATTCACTTTAGGAGAGTTTGGGGTTTAAATCAAATACAAACCCAAGACAAAAACAGAACGGCCTGCAGGGCTAGTCATTCACTGAGACAAACCAGCAGACTTGCTACATGCTGTACATCCCCTGCTCACAGGCCACATGCAGGTGAACCAGCAATACAGTAGCCCCAATGTTGGCCCTCAAAACAGAGCTAAACTCACTTCCGTAGATAGTCTACAAACTACTGATGAAATCTCTAAGTGATCCCTGTGAGAATCAGAACTGCTGTAATAAGCTTCTGCTTTGGCCAAGAGGACTAGCACAGACAGCAGTAAGATCAGAACTATCACTGGGTGTGCAAACTCCTGCCACTAAACAGCCCGACAGGGAGAGCATCATCTCACACTGATTGGCCAAAAGGGGAATACACCACACCTGCTCGCAATCGCTAATCAGAAGCCAGTCCCCTTGCAGTATTACACAGGTGATCCCAATAACCCTCCAATCACAGCACTGAGCTGTGGGAATGTTCAACAAACTGAAAATGAAATCCAAGAAAAAACCTCAAAATAAAGTGAAAACAAATTCCCACACAAAAAGGAATTACCAGCGAGCATCATAGAATCAGAGAGTGAGACAGCGTGTAGCTCCAGCTCTCAGAGCAGTAAATTGATGTATGTACAGAACACTACCAGTAATTTCCACAGAAATCTCTCTGCTGATAAGTGAAATGTCACACAGCGCTTCAAACCGCTCTGGATTCTGTTTAGTCTTATCCTGTTGTAGGCATCCTTCACTATATTCAGCTACTTTATTTATATTCCTCTCGGAAATGTGATTTTTAGTTTGTGAAGCATTCAACTGATTGTTGAAGGATATTAACATATATTTTGTTATTCTTCTTGCTTTATGGATTACCCACAAAATCTGACTTTGAAGTATGTTTTGGAGAAGTGATATTGTGTCATAGTAAAGTAGCAGCTGTTTGATTAAACATTGATGCGTTTGTGTTTTGTGACTCTCCTGGGCTCTTCTCTGTGCCTGGCGTCCTTGTGCTTTTTGCTATTGTCATGCGAGTCGATTCATAAATATACAAACACTCATTTAATAAATCATTTATAGACTGAGTTTTCTCCAAACAGAGAAGGTGTAGCTGAGGGTGTCTAAAGATGACAGATGAAGAGAAGTCTTCTTTATGCTACTGCCACATCACATACAGTGTGAATGCTTACAGTACAACACCATTCAGCATCTACAAGCAAAGCTTGCTGAATTATAAAAACAGAAATCTTGCTTTATTAAAATCATTATGTTGTCAGTACCTTTATAAAAGGGTTGACATGTTGTCAAACCCCCACCTCGAACCCCAGGTTTTTAAAAAAGTATGAGGAATTATTTATTATCATTTTGTTTAGATTGTGTATCTGATTTTTATCAAATGGTAAACCCTGTTCATGCTGGCTCCACCCACCTTCCCATGAAGCCCTTTGGGCAAATCTCCTCCCCAGCTTTTAACTTCATAACAAACTTTACTTACAGAGCCAGGTGCCAGAGGCTGAAAACAAAAATATGTTGTACAGGGCAATATATTTTCAAACAGAACAGAGAAATAAATATTAATATGTGTGATGTTTTATGTGTTATGCTTTTATGCTCAAATGCTCTCCTCAGAGATGTTCAGAGACAGGGTTATGGTTTCTGTTTATTTTTAAGATGCAGCCTACAGCTGTGTGTGCGTGTGTGTGTGTGTGTGTGTGTGTGTGTGTGTGTGTGTGTGTGTGTGTGTGTGTGTGTGTGTCTGTGTGTGTGCCTGTTTATGTGTGTGTGCATGTATCACCACACACACACACACACACACACACACACACACACACACACTAATTCTAATGAGATTCTACTAGTGTCCAGCTGTTTTTCTCTCAGGGGTGAAGTAAGGGAGAGAGTGATCTTTAATTTGCACATTCATGGGTGAAATTTCTGCAGCTCTCTCCTCCTCTCCCTCTCTGTTCCTCGGGACTGGAGACCCCCTGGATACGCGGAGACACGCCTCTCCCCCTCCAGCCAATCACGGTGGCCCCAGTGTGCGCTGCCACTGGCGCAGAGTTAATTGTATTAATTGTTAACATAATGATGCATTCATGTTTAATGTGCACCTTCTGGTGATTGGAGAGAGCAACCTCAGGGCCTCCTCCTCTTTCCTCTCTTTCTGCTTTTATGAATTGTTGTCATGGTTATTATTCCAATCATCCAGAAGTCTTCATTGCATCAAATAGGTTTTTTTCCTAGCAGTTCTCCATTCCTGAACATTAAGAATGCATTCAAGCTTTTGTGTGTAATATGTTTACATTAATCTCTCTGTGTGCGACTGAGATCCAGTGCTGCACATTTTATCTGCATTGCTGCTGTTGTTTTCTTTGTGATCTCTGCCACCATGATTACAGCTTGTCTACAGAAAGCCCTAAAGAATACCCTATATACCCTATAAAAAAAAACAGACTAAAGGGTGCTGTGAAGTAAACAGTATGAGACAGATGCGTGAGTACAGGTTTTTTTTCCGTATTTCTCAGTGAGGCGTAATGATGGTGGACCAGCAGTGCGGTAAAGGGGCCCATGCTCACCTGAGTACCTGACTAATTACAGAGGATCAACATAACTGCTTCCGTGGTGAAAGCAGCCCAATTAAAATGAAATATGGCTGATTCGTATTGCCTTATTTTCTCCCCTCAGAATGGCTCGAGCCTCGGCGCAGATTGACTGGATTCCTGGGCGGGTGCTGCTGAGCTGCAGGGGAGCTCAGAGAGGGCAGAGTTATGGCGCACATTATTGTTATTGATGATTTATCGATCTGTCACCGCTGAGGGTAATCAAGCTTTACCGCCAAGAAGGATGAGGCGTTTGCGCAGAGGGGAAGGCGAAGGAGACGTGCGGCGAGGATGTGACAAACGTGTACACAGAGACATCTGGGCGACGTCTGTCTCGACCGGAGAATTATGGATCCAGAGGCCGGGACTGTGTTTCTGGAATGTGGACTCCAGCAGAATCCTGGGTGGGGTGCGGTACAGAACCGTGCTGCAAGAGTCAGCCGGACACACAAGCTCTGAACGCGAGTGTGAGCCTCTTATAGAATCTGCTCCCCCTGTCACGCAGCGTAGCGCTCAGCGCTCAGGGCTGCCAGTCTGTCAGACGTACCGTTTGAGATGACATGAGGGCAGATTGAGCAGGACTGAAGCAGTAATTTGGTTTTTTTTTTTTTTTTGGAAATGGCTGGTGAAACAGGCGTGTCCCTGTGCGAACCTCTGCAGACTGTGGGAGGGAGAGACACCTTGCACCCTTGCCAAAATTTTCTGGGCTCAGAAATGAAAGAAACCCTACATCATTCAAATTGCTGCGAGCCAAGAAAGCCCACTAACGCGGGAGATGACCGAAAGCGCTGGCAGCGCTGGCGTTTCGCTGAAGCGTTAGCCTGCCTTTCTTAATGTGGTAAGACCTCCTGTACACACACACAGTCTTATCAGTCTTATACCCGGCCTCCGTAACACAGCATCCTGAATTACAGTAGCGGCCCACATTACCATGTGACCTTTAGCTCACACCAATCAATGGTGTGCCAGTGTTAATCTTTATTATACATAAACGACCTTTACAAACTTCCCTGGCCCTCTGCCCGGGTGATCCGTCTCTGTAACAGCCTGCTAATCACAGCACAAAGCACAACTCAGCACAGAGGGGGAAGTGATGTCACTCAGGGGGAAGTGATGTCACTGAGAATGACAGACAGGGGGAGCGAAGTGAGAGGGTAATTTTAACCACACATGGATGCAGCTGGAGGACAGCAGCTCAGCACAGGAAGTGATCGTTTGGCAGAAATAAAGCTTGTCTTCTCGTTCATGACTTTTTCTTTTCTGTCCTCAGTCAACTGCCTATGTAAATTTGCTGAACCATATTTGTGAAAAAATTGATGAATTTGAGTTAAATTGGAGGGCACACATTGTTGTGTCTTTATTTCTTTTGCACAGTGTAGATCACAGTAATCCAGAGGATTTCTCTGTGAGCTGGTGGCAGATGGAAGGTAATGACGCAGTATCTGCCCCATGTGCTCATGGGTAAATCCTCAGCATAGCCCAACTAACACAATGGGAATTTTCTCCTTTGGGACAAACAAGCCTAAACAAACTCTACAAGTCTGTCCCCCTCAGTCTGTTTATCTACTCCCAGAACCGCTCTCAGTTCAGCTGCTTGAGACGCTGATCTTGTCCTTCATGATTCTGGGCGTAGCCATGGTGATTAGCATGGCATGATGGAGGCCACGCCCCCTCCTGCTGCCCTGTCGTTTTGAATACTGTGAAGAGGTCTCTCAGACAGCGCCCCCTGCTGCAGAGCCATGCAGTGCACCTTCCTTTCTGTTTGACCTGCCATGCTGATGCGTGATTCTGAATTCATCATAAATAATAATGACTGTTTTAATAATCTTATGGAAATTGGTTGAATAGGGAAATTGATTTTATAATGTTGAATGGTTGGGGTGAAAATTAGAAGTGTGTTGAATTAATTTGAAATTCAGAAACTCCGTTAGTGAATACCCCATTGTATGCATCAAGTTGATATGATAATAATACATTATTGAATTTCAGTTTGATTTTCTGAGCAAATTCTTGGACACAGCTTGATCTCATTTACTCACGAGCCAATCAGAAAACCTAAAATACTTGCCTACACAAACAGCTCTTATCTGTTCTATTTCAGTATTCACAGAATTACTTTAAAAGCTATCAGATGCCTTTTTAACTTCAAGATATTGTCAGAACAAAACATATACTCTGCAATTAAATAATTTAAACAACCATATAAAATAAATGCCAGAGAAGTTCAGCGATATCTCCATAAAAGTTCCCAAACTAGAAATGCAAAGACCGAGAAGTTTCTGTGCATCGGCCCTTCATCTTAGCAACACGGTTTGAAGTGTATGTACAGTATAATCAGTATGATCAGGTATTTTAGCGTTGGTCCAGGATGTGATAGCGCTGCCATGTTCTCCATTAGCACATGTGCCCCAGCTGCTGAGTTTGTCTGTGCCTGAAACAGCATTCTGCCATCACTAGTGCAGTGAAGTGCAGCACAGCTTCCAATCAATGCCAGTCTTAATTAAGCCCCATCTGGGGGCAAGCCACTTTTTAACAAATAGGTGTCAAAACAATAATAATAATAATTAATAGTTAGTAATTCCGCCAATCATTTCCAGGTCAAAAATGCTTAGGATGCCCTGGATAGAACTCCATGGTAATAATTTAGAATCACTGTCTGCACACAGTCTTACTGTTTTATGACAAGTATCCTGACCCCAAACCTTAATCTCTACAGAACCCTTCATTGGCTTAATCACATGGCTACTGAGAGGACATGACGGAACTGTCCTTTTAGGGAGCACTAATACTGTATTCACACAGTACTAAGCGTGGTATGCAATTATAGCCCTTGTCTTCCCCACGACTGTATATTTAGCAGAGCATGAAAGCAGCTAATGCAGCCGCCTCTCAAAGGTAAATGACAGCGCTGTCTCAGGAGACGTAAGCACAAAGGCGAGGATAGAAGCATGACATCTCAAATGATATGGCTCGGTGGCCTGAGATGAGTCTTTATTCATCCGCATTTAGTGTGAAGTGAATGCGTACAGTGAGTCTGCACCATGCGCCCATGACACTGTAGCCATGGCTGTCTGTCCTGCGTCTGCATCACCGCTCATACCTGTCCTGTACGGCTTAATATGGACACTACAGGAGATTCTGTGAAAGTCTCAGTGTAATATTTATGGCCAGTCTGGGTTCAGGATATAAGGCACATGTAGAGATGAAGCTGTGTCACATACAATAAGCTCTTCCATTACCATCAGCCTCTAATATGCACCTGGTGCATTTCATTGTTGAAACTAATAAATGTCCTGGTGAAAATTCCTAAAATATGCCTGGCATATATGTAATGCAGCTGGACACTATATGAAATGCACTGCAGATTCGCCTCTGTCAGGACTGGTGACTCTGCGTTAGCATTAGCATGCTGGATGAACTGGCGGCCGTGCTGTGGCAGGTCTCTGGGGAGGAGTAATTGCTCTTGCAGGCTGTGTAGCCTCGCTGATTTCTCCTCCGTGAGCATGGGGAGCCACCGCCAGCGGCTGCTGGAATATGGCTAAGCAACAGCGCCAACCAGCCAATGAGGATGAAAAGAAACAGATGTTTTCTGAAAATGGTTATAGATTTGTGTAGATCCGCTGCAGAGCCGCATGGAAGGAGAGCCATGTAGCATGATGCAGAGGAAAGCACAAAGAGCCAAAAATCACACTGGACAGAAACACATGGGCCAGACTCCACTGGACTGGGGCAAGAGCGTGTACAGAAACACATGGGCCAGACACCACTGGACTGGAGCAAGAGCGTGTACAGAAACACATGGGCCAGACTCCACTGGACTGGCACAAGAGCGTATACAGAAACACATGAGCCAGACTCCACTGGACTGGCACAAGAGCGTATACAGAAACACATGAGCCAGACTCCACTGGACTGGAGCAAGAGCGTATACAGAAACGCATGAGCCAGACTCCACTGGACTGGAGCAAGAGCGTATACAGAAACACATGGGCCAGACTCCACTGGACTGGCACAAGAGCGTATACAGAAACACATGGGCCAGAGTCCACTGGACTGGCAGACTCCACTGGACTGGAGCAAGAGCGTATACAGAAACACATGGGCAGACTCCACTGGACTGGAGCAAGAGCGTATACAGAAACACATGGGCCAGACTCCACTGGACTGGCACAAGAGCGTATACAGAAACACATGGGCCAGACTCCACTGGACTGGCACAAGAGCGTATACAGAAACACATGAGCCAGACTCCACTGGACTGGCACAAGAGCGTATACAGAAACACATGAGCCAGACTCCACTGGACTGGAGCAAGAGCGTATACAGAAAACAGGCCAACACATGGAGCCAGACTCCACTGGACTGGCTGGAGCAAGAGCGTATACAGAAACACATGAGCCAGACTCCACTGGACTGGAGCAAGAGCGTATACAGAAACGCATGGGAACACATGGAGCAGACTCCTGGGGACTCCACTGGACTGGCACAAGAGCGTATACAAACACATGAGCCAGACTCCACTGGACTGGCAAGAGCGTATACAGAAACACATGGGAGACTCCACTGGACTGGAGCAAGACTACAGAAACCACTAGACTGACTGGAGCAAGAGCGTATACAGAAACACATGAGCTAGACTCCACTGGACTGGCAAGAGCAAGAGAAACACATGCGTAGACTCCACTACAGAAACACATGAGCCAGACTCCACTGGACTGGACAAGAGCGTATACAGAAACACATGAGCTAGACTCCACTGGACTGGAGCAAGAGCGTATACAGAAACACATGAGCCAGACTCCACTGGACTGGAGCAAGAGCGTATACAGAAACACATGGGCTAGACTCCACTGGACTGGAGCAAGAGCGTATACAGAAACACAGAGCCAGACTCCACTGGACTGGAGCAAGACGTATACAGAAACACATGGGCCAGACTCCACTGGACTGGAGCAAGAGCGTATACAGAAACACATGAGCACTGGAGACTCCACTGGACTGGAGCAAGAGCGTATACAGAAACACAGCGTATACAGAAACACATGAAGACCCCACTGGACTGGCACAAGAGCCAGACATGGGCCAGACTCCACTGGACTGGAGCAAGAGCGTATACAGAAACGCATGAGCTAGACTCCACTGGACTGGAGCAAGAGCGTATACAGAAACACATGGGCCAGACTCCACTGGACTGGGCAAGAGCGTACTACAAGAAACACATGGGCCAGACTCCACTGGACTGGACAAGAGCGTGTACAGAAACACATGAGCCAGACTCCACTGGACTGGCACAAGAGCGTATACAGGAACACATGAGCCAGACTCCACTGGACTGGCACAAGAGCGTATACAGAAACACATGAGCTAGACTCCACTGGACTGGCACAAGAGCGTATACAGAAACACATGAGCTAGACTCCACTGGACTGGAGCAAGAGCGTATACAGAAACACATGAGCCAGACTCCACTGGACTGGAGCAAGAGCGTATACAGAAACACATGGGCCAGACTCCACTGGACTGGAGCAAGAGCGTATACAGAAACACATGAGCTAGACTCCACTGGACTGGAGCAAGAGCGTATACAGAAACACATGAGCCAGACCCCACTGGACTGGCACAAGAGCGTATACAGAAACACATGGCCAGACTCCACTGGACTGGAGCAAGAGCGTATACAGAAACACATGAGCTAGACTCCACTGGAACTGGAGCAAGAGCGTATACAGAAACACATGGGCCAGACTCCACTGGACTGGAGCAAGAGCGTATACAGAAACACATGAGCTAGACCCATGGGCCAGAGTCCACTGGACTCCACTGACTGCACAAGAGCGTATACAGAAACGCATGGGCCAGACTCCACTGGACTGGAGCAAGAGCGTATACAGAAACACATGAGCTAGACCCCACTGGACTGGCTGCCATGGAAAAACAGGCAAACACAATAATAGGAAATCAGCAGCTCACAGTGAAGTGAAAGAATCAGTCCCTCTGTGTGCCCTGGGCGAGGGTAAGGGCTTGTCTTCATTTTTAAACATTTCCTTCAATCATTTATATTCTGTTTTTCAAACTGCATCCTGGAAAAGAAACAGCTTTGGATTCCAGGAGGATAGTGAAGCATACTGAGACTGAAAGCTTTCTGACCAATCAGTGTATAAAAAGAGATACAATTTTTCTATGGTGAAACTGAAACATATTAAAAACACTGATAATCCTCACTTTAACCATATGTGAATTGTTTTGTTACAAATCCAAACTTGTGGAGTACAGAGCCAAACGAAAAACTATCTTTATCTCAAACATTTTATTTGTTAAATAGGACTCACATACAAACAACCAGTGTTAATCAGGGTGGACTACAATAACATTATTTGCACAGATACCTATAGAATTTCCAAACTGCAGACATAAAGCTGTATAACAGAAGATGTTAGTTTTATAAAGGGTCGGGATCTTTGGAGTGCAACTTCAATAAATTAAATTTTCAGTGGCCTCCTCCATCTTCATTCGACGTTTAGAATGAATTTGCCTGCAGAGCGACAGAAGAGACAATTAAACAGACAGAAAGAATGAAGCTTGTGAAATGGATGGGTTATGAGTTTGGACTGTTCTATCCAAACGTGAAATTATGCAGAGTTTGGTTCCTATTAAAATTCAGTGTGTATGTATTTTGGGGAGGGGGCGGTTCTTTGTGAAACAGTTTACTCTTGTAAAATTGATAAACGGTAAGTGTGTGCCATCATTAGTGAGGAGCTGGAGCGCATACAGACTCCTACAGCACAGAGTCACAGAGTGAGCTCCTCACGTGGAGTACCCTGACAGCAGTCTCTCCTCCTCAGTGAGGAGCTGGAGCACAGACAGACTCCTACAGCACAGAGTCACAGACAGCAGTCTCTCATCCTCAGTGGATATGACTCACTGTGTGTGTCTGAGATTCACTCTTTCACCTCATCAGTGCCATTCACTCTCTCTTTCGCAAAACTGGCAGCATGGATTTTTGTTATTTAACCGATGATTGATTGATTGATTGATTGATTGATTGATTGATTGATTGATTGATTGATTGATTGATTGATTGATTGGTTGATTGATTGGTTGATTGATTGGTTGATTGATTCAGCAGAGTGGTGATTTCCTCACCTGCTGTTCCAGGTGTAAATCAGTTTGTGACAACATTAATTTGTGGAGAAAGACAAAAAAATATGCGTGAAAATATGAGGAGATGGGGAGGAAGGGTACCATATTTTGCATCAATGATATTTATGGATTTATTTATTTATTTGTTAAATATTGTAAACATTTTATACATTTAGGATTTATTTATCATTTTGCTTGCTGTACATTCCATAACAACTCACCTAGGACCTCCCAGATTTCCTTGAAAAAATCATGTAAAAACTTCTATTAAATTCATTAGACCTTGAAAAATCCTATAGCTCTACTCCAAATACTTTTTTAGTAATGAAATTTTGAAGTTTGACCCTCTGAGCTAAATTGCATCATTTTTGTGATTCTTTGTGTGTATTCTAAGCCTCACTAATTGCTCACTTTTCACTGGATTGGGTTGAAATCTGTCCTGAACATCCAGGCAACCCTAAGGATAATTTACAACATGTATTAATGTAAATAGTTTCTGCTGAATGTTTTACAGCAATCAAATGAATAAATATAAATATGTTTTTACCCAAACAAAGAATCTTTCATTTTCAAAAATTCATATCTCCACTAGTTTTCACTTTCTTGCGTCAAAATTTTGATTCTGTTTAGTATTAATATAGTTCCATCACATCTAGAAGTTATTTGGTCCTGCATAAAACTGGAGTGCCACAGATCTTGCTAAGTGTATCTTTGGAGCTGAAAACCCCACTTTTTAAGATATTTTGACTGTATATTCATAATATTATTCCATATTCAATATTCATTGCGGATAATCCAGGACACCAGCTGGGAAAAGTTTGAATTCTGGGTGAGTTGGCATGGATTGACCCTTGCCAGGCCACTGAAGTTCATGAAACCAAGTCTTCTGAACCGAGGACAGCAAGTGTGTCTCAAGCTCAGAAGAAGGAGCTGTTTTGCTGGGAGCTGAGCTCTGAGTGAGCTTCCCCTGGACACACTCCACATGTGGTCTCTGTCTGATCCCTGCACACACTTCAGTCTGTGTGAATGTGTGCTGTCTGTTTGGACAGCAGTAATCTAGAGGTGGCAGGTAGGGCCAAAGGAGGGGTGCTGCTGTACCCTTCAGTATGGTACTTTAACTGCACCGCTTCTGTAAAACACCCAGCTCTGGAAATGATTTAGAGGAAAAACAGAGAAAAGTCTCTCTAGATGACAGTCCAGTAACATCACACTGGGCCCAGTTTTACAGTGACATGACACACATGACATGATACAGTCCAATGTAAAGACTGCACAGAGGCAGCAAAATCCACAGCACCCTATAGAGACTGCAGAGAGACAGCAAAATCCACAGCGCCCTAGAGAGACTGCAGAGAGACAGCAAAATCCACAGTGCCCTATAGAGACTGCAGAGAGACAGCAAAATCCACAGCGCCCTATAGAGACTGCAGAGAGACAGCAAAATCCACAGTGCCCTAGAGAGACTGCAGAGAGACAGCAAAATCCACAGTGCCCTAGAGAGACTGCAGAGAGACAGCAAAATCCACAGTGCCCTATAGAGACTGCAGAGAGACAGCAAAATCCACAGCGCCCTATAGAGACTGCAGAGAGACAGCAAAATCCACAGTGCCCTATAGAGACTGCAGAGAGACAGCAAAATCCACAGTGCCCTATAGAGACTGCAGAGAGACAGCAAAATCCACAGTGCCCTAGAGAGACTGCAGAGAGACAGCAAAATCCACAGTGCCCTATAGAGACTGCAGAGAGACAGCAAAATCCACAGTGCCCTATAGAGACTGCAGAGAGACAGCAAGGTCCAGAGGCTGCTGTAGAGGCCACAGAAGAGCTCTTAATTTGCCATTGTAGCGTGGTAATGCAACACAATCACTGTGACGTTGCCATAGCGCCAAGGCGCCGCTTTTACAATGTTATTGGCTGGCGTGAAGATTCCATTTCCTTGGTCTCACGTCACTGTATGTTTATAATATAAAAGCATTGCTACATGTCGTCACTGTGGATGAGGTGTTTCGGTGCGGAGAGAGCAGCCATGTCGCTCTAGTGCTGAAACAGAGTTTCATCAGCTTAGTCAAGTTACAAGGTCACAGCGAGAAGGGCCTGGCACCAGAACCTGAGGGACTGGACTTTCTCATTTTCCAGAAATAAATCTTCACCTTTCAAAAAAAAAAGCAACAATAAAGACAGTCTCATTTCCTGGGTGCAGTATTTGCATTTATTTGATTCGTTCTGACTTTGTTTGCATTTGCTCTTGTAAAATTGTGAGGGATTAATTACACTCTGCTCGGTAAGGTGGAAAAGGTGCTTACGTTTCACAGAGTGTAGATGAATAAATCAGGATAAAGATGGTTGTTTGATGTAAACAAAGAATGCAATCATGTTCAAATTGCCAGTGCTCTTTAAACCCCTGAACAGAATGACTGAGTCTCTGTAATCAGATAATGAAAAGCAATAGAGCTCCCTGATAACCCTGCCTGCAAGAGCAGCTTCTAAAGGGAATGTGCTCAGAATCACCAAACTCACCCACCCAGGGTGCTGGAGTGGATTGTGGATTAAACAGGCAGGAATTCAGCATGGGGGGAGAGGGGGAAATAAATGAAAGAACATAAACAACATTACTGTGCCACCTACAGAGTGATGGGAGAGCAGAGGCCAGCGGTGGAGCAGAGAGCTGAGCATCTCAAACACTCTCAGCCCGGCTGCTCTCTCTCCGAGGCCTGCATGAGGAAGATGATGGTGATCGTGATATTGATGATGATGATGTTGGTGATGGTGATGATGATGATGATGTTGATGATAATTTTGATGATGAAGCTGGCAATGATGTGAGTGATGACGGTAGAGAGAGGATGAGCATGTGTCCTGATGATGATGATGATAATTTTGATGATGAAGCTGGCAATGATGTGAGTGATGACGGCAGAGAGAGGATGAGCTTGTGTCCTGGGCCCCAGCTGCTATAGCAGGGTTTGGGCTGTGCTCTTCTCTCTGCAGCACTGACCTCCTTCTCCACAAGAACCGGGGTCCACTTTTGGCATACAAAGCCAGCATTTAGAGTTACAGACGGCCCAAAAATGTGGCAGAGAAAAATAAAATAATTGCAAATAATGTTTTAATTTATTAACAGACAAAGCCAGACACACCAGTCAGCGTCCTCAAACTGCAGAGGTAAAGATTCCATATGACAGTATACCCAACGCGCTGTCAAAGCCAATGAGACGCCCTGTCACACAGACGGGCAGATCCACACCACAGAGGCAGAGCCAACCAAAGGGAATCATGATGGAGATTCTTTAGGTTATGACAGGCAGCACTGCTGCCGTTCATTTATTTTAGTTCTTAACATATCTGGACAAATAGGTAGGTCCCTCTGTATTGTGGATCATAACCAGGCAGATGGAATACTCCTCTGAAACTAAAATCACAGTCACATATTTAGAAACAATTGTAAGATTGGTAATGGAGCAGATGGCTTTAACACTGAGGGTGGGCTGAGCTGCTCAAACACACAGCACAAACACTACCTGCCATATAAAGGCCTTTTCTGCTGTCCGTTTGGAGGTATGAATTCAAATCCCGCTTTTATCTTCCCCCAAAAAAGAAAAACTGTGCTGCGATTGATCCAGCAGTTATACATTATGAATTATATGGTATGGAAAACAAGTGTGAAAAGTTGAAAAGAGTGAAAGCAGGTTGATACGTGGTCATAATCCTCAGGTGGGGGCGCCCAGTATGTCTGAGGAAAGGCACGTGTGGCTGCAGGTTTGCTCTGGCCTTGAACTAAAACACCGACTGCTCTAATCAATGGCCTGATTGAAGACTGTTTTCATTGATTAGTTGAGTCAGGTGTTTTAGCTGACCCTTCCTGGATAAGACTGGAGCCCTAATCCTTGAGGAAATGTGTGAAAGGACAGGCCAGCTTTTGAATGTGATTCATTGCTGTTATTATCATCTAAATGCTCCTGTATCAATCCTAAGAGCAGTGTTGAAGACTCTGTGGTTTGTCAGGTGTGTGTATCTCTCTAAGCAGGCACAGTTGCAGATGACCAGCCAGTAAGCTGCAAAAATATGAGTCATTAGTGCTGTTTTTAAAGGCTCGCTGCGGCAAAGCGTTCCTCCTGATTTCATCTGAAGAAATACTCCTAAACATGATGTGGCATCCCAACGTGGGTTCACCAGAACTAGCTGCAAATGTTTGGACCCTAATCTTCTCAGCCACATTAGGAATAATGAAGAGAATAGCCACTTTAACCCTGCGATACCTGCAGGGAAGTGTGCTACAGGCTACAGCACATGAGAAATTCATGAGTACACATCCTCTGAACCTCCCACAGTCTCCTACTGATTATTTTAAAACCAAACACAAATTTTAACCTCAGCACAAACTTTTATTTCCATTTGTATGTTTGGGTCAATAAAACTGTAGAATGTAAATGAGCGAGAGATTTCCAGAATGTAAGATCAGGAGTCGAGATTTACATTTACTCAGGAAAACCCAGTGAAGATCTAAATCCCATCCCTGCTCACACCAGACCTTGGTCAAATTTATTTCAGGCGCTTAAGTGTTTAGATGCTGGTAAACTGAAAACCCGAACATCCCTGACCCAGTTCCACATCCGCTGTGCTTCTCTTCATGCGGACATCGAACCCTCCGGCGATGGCGAGCTCCAGCTCAGACGTCATAGTTGTGGAAACGTTCTTCATTGCCCCCTCATCTCCCCAGCACACTGAAAAAACACACATGTCAAATACAGAGTTTTGTGGGAGATTGTGTTGCTCATAACAAATTACAGTGGGCCCCTGGTCCTCCCTTCA
This sequence comes from Albula goreensis, assembly GCA_022829145.1. Lineage (NCBI taxonomy): Eukaryota > Metazoa > Chordata > Actinopteri > Albuliformes > Albulidae > Albula > Albula goreensis. The sequence continues at coordinate 810,193 of CM040745.1, read as the reverse complement.
GACCCACGGTGCTGAAACGTTAGCCACCGCTAATTCCATGCATAACTTCTGGATGGCGTCATTCCCGCGCGGTGCAGTTAAGTAAACATGCAGGCCGCAGGGTCTGCAGCGGCGTCAGGGAGCCCCGCTACACATCAACAGGAATATTCCTGTCAGGTAGCGATGGGCTAGCATCATGTGTCCAGGGGAGGGAAAGAGGGGGAGACACGGAGGGGTAGCAGAGAGGTCTGCCTCTCTTTAAGTGATGTCTGTAGCCCTGATTTGACTGGTATGAAAGTGTGGACCCCAGGAACTCACTGGATCACAGTATAAACACAGGCTAATCACTGGATCGTGCTGACTGTGTTAACAGCGTTAACTGATATGGGGTGGGGAAGTCCAGCCCAGTGACAGGCTGGCCGTAAGTAGATGAGTGCGTGGCAGTTCTGACAGTGTTACCGTGACCGCATCATCTCGCTATTGGAACGCGTCAGCGCACTGGCCCGTGAGGATGTCGTCGTGCCTGGCTCATTTCCCCTCTGCTGGGCCTCTCTGCTGTTCTGGCAGGTTGTTTACCTGCAGGAAGGTCCAATTAAATCCTGGGATTAAGTGAAACGCTGCAGTCCACCCAAAGGGGAAGGGCTTTATCCCTCTGTTCCCTTTCCTCCCTTTTACATTCTTGTTTCCACCCCCAACTAACTGAGACAGGAGCAGCGTGCAGATCAGGAAGACAGCAGTAAACAGCAGAGGTTAAATTAAAGCACACACAGCATACGGCAGCTGCATGTCCTCAGCTGTGCTGTGGGAGGAGCTGAGAGACTGGGGCAGGGGACTGGGCGAGATAAGAGAGTGCGGGGGATGGGTCTCTATCCATGATTCTGTGGAACGAGCCTCAGACTCCGCCTCTTCCTGGCCTCAGACATCTTTACAATGAGCCTCGTCACATCACTGCTGGGAGCAGCTTGCTTGGTCATATAATAGAGACCCATGGAGAGTTAAAGCCCAGGCCTGACACAGTGCTGCAGGGTGAAGAGCCTGACACAGTGCTGCAGGGTGAAGAGTCTGACACAGTGCTGCAGGGTGAAGAGCCTGACACAGTGCTGCAGGGTGAAGAGCCTGACACAGTGCTGCAGGGTGAAGAGCCTGACACAGTGCTGCAGGGTGAAGAGCCTGACACAGTGCTGCATGAAGAGCCTGACACAGTGAAGAGCCTGACACAGTGCTGCAAGGGTGAAGAGCCTGACACAGTGCTGCAGGGTGAAGAGCCTGACACAGTGCTGCAGGGTGAAGAGCCTGACACAGTGCTGCAGGGTGAAGAGCCTGACACAGTGCTGCAGGGTGAAGAGCCTGACACAGTGCTGCAGGGTGAAGAGCCTGACACAGTGCTGCAGGGAGAAGAGCCTGACACAGTGCTGCAGGGTGAAGAGCCTGACACAGTGCTGCAGGGTGAAGAGCCTGACACAGTGCTATAGAGTGAAGAGCCTGACACAGTGCTGCAGGGTGAAGAGCCTGACACAGTGCTGAAGGGTGAAGAGCCTGACACAGTGCTATAGAGTGAAGAGCCTGACACAGTGCTATAGAGTGAAGAGTCTGACACAGTGCTGCAGGGTGAAGAGCCTGACACAGTGCTGCAGGGTGAAGAGCCTGACACAGTGCTGCAGGGTGAAGAGCCTGACACAGTGCTGCTAGAGTCTGACACAGAGGGTGAAGAGCCTGACACAGTGCTGCAGGGTGAAGAGCCTGACATAGTGCTATAGAGTGAAGAGCCTGACACAGTGCTATAGAGTGAAGAGCCTGACACAGTGCTGAAGGGTGAAGAGCCTGACACAGTGCTATGACACAGTGCTGATGGTGAAGAGCCTGACACAGTGCTATAGAGAGAAGAGCCTGACACAGTGCTGCCTTACACAGGGTGAAGAGCCTGACACAGTGCTATAGAGCAGAAGAGCCTGACACAGTGCTGCAGGGTGAAGAGCCTGACACAGTGCTGCAGGGTGAAGAGCCTGACACAGTGCTATAGAGTGAAGAGCCTGACACAGTGCTGACAGTGCTGCAGGGTGAAGAGCCTGACAAGTGAGCCTGAACAGCCTGACAGTGCTATAGAGTGAAGAGCCTGACACAGTGCTATAGAGTGAAGAGCCTGACACAGTGCTATAGGGTGAAGAGCCTGACACAGTGCTATAGAGTGAAGAGCCTGACACAGTGCTATAGAGTGAAGAGCCTGACACAGTGCTGAAGGGTGAAGAGCCTGACACAGTGCTATAGAGTGAAGAGCCTGACACAGTGCTATAGAGTGAAGAGCCTGACACAGTGCTATAGAGTGAAGAGCCTGACACAGTGCTTTACGGCCTGTTATATATTGTATTATATAATGGCCTGTTCTTATCATTATGTGTTCTTCTAAAGTGTTCATTGAGACACTCCAGACACTCTGCCCGTATGTCCCGTTGCTTTCCTGAGTATTACGCACTCACTGAAGAGTGTTATTGAATATACACATTGACTACCGTGTCAGTAAAATGCCACTAACAATGTGCATCTATGTGGAGGGACTTTTCAGCGGCTGCCTTTAAATGGGCTGAAAATAAAGCTGTTTCTGTGGCAGTAATCCGTCTGAAGACGGTTCCCTGGAGTGTGTCCTGTATTGACAAGCTCAGACGGTTTTGTGAAGGTGTAAAGGTTTGATATCTGTGTGTGTGTGTGTGTGTGTGTGTGTGTGTGTGTGTGTGTGTGTGTGTGTGTGTGTGTGTGTGTGTGTGTGTGTGTGTGTGTGTGTGTGTGTGTGTGGTATGGAATAAAATACATATGTAGATTCATCCTATATCACAGAAGCCTTTGATCTATACACTGCCATCATTGTCTGAGATCTGGAGGATGCCTCCCAGGGGAACTGAGAGTCTATATGTTTTGTTTCGATTTTGATCAATACAGAGGAGAAAAAGAGGAGGAGGAGAGCAGGTAGCAGAACACACACACACACTAGCAGTGAATGCAGAACACACACACACAAACAGCGAGTGCAGAACACACACACACTCACACTAGCAGTGAATGCAGAACACACACACACTAGCAGTGAGTTTGTTATGGTCCTGCTGGGGACTGCGGCTGATGGGACAGAGTACTTGCAAACAGTGCGGTGTGAGCTGGGCTTTCCCTGCCATGGCAATGGTGTCAACTGCTAAGTGTGAGCATGGAATGCTTCAGGTTCATCATTCATATATTTGACATTTTATAGATTGTGTTTTTTGTTTAATGAATCGTGATTGGATGTGTTACAGGTGAGACAGAATCTGTATTTAGTTAGTGGATGTGATACAGGTGACTCAAACGCTGTATATCGTGAGTGGATGTGATACAGGTGAGTCACACGGTGTATGTATGCTCTATTCAGACAGCTGCAGAATGCAGAACAGCCTAAAAGCAACTTCCCAGCAAACATACAGGTTTCACACACATCTGCTCTTCATTACTGCATTTTAAAGTAATAGCTAAACCTTTTACTATTTTATTTTTTTCTGCAAGAATAAACAAATCCAGCTTGTGCACCCATGCTCTTGTCCAGCGAATGCTTTGCGATGAGGGCGCCCATGTCAGTGACGCAGGCTTTGGCTGGACTGACCCACACCTGCACAACACAAATCAAACACATTCCAAACTTCTGAGGCCAGCAGCGCCTGCGCTCTCAGCTTCACTTTCCCCACTCCCCGTCTCCCGGTCTCTGCTCCACTGTCAAAAGAACAATAATAGAAAATGAGTTTTTGATCATTTGCTTTCCAGGATCAGACTGGGGCTCTCTGGGGGCCAAACAGCCTGCAAGAGCACGCAGTGCGTCTCTCAGCCCAGCCCCCACGGCTCAGAAATACATTTTCTGTTTATTATTTATTCATTTGTCTTTTATCCAAAGTGACTGTAAAATGCCATGCCTTGATCCCTGATCAAAGGCTCAGCAATTCTCACAGTCCATTCTCCTCCTCTTCTTCGTCTCTTCTGTATTGATTCAAAATTAAAATCAAAACAAAACATATAGGCTCTCAGGTCCCTGGGGACTCATTCTCCAGATCGCAGAGAAGACGGCAGCGTATAGATCACAGGCTTCTGTGAAGAGCAGGATAAATCTACATATTTATTTTATTCCATAACACAAAAACAACCACATATTTGGCATGAAAATGCTGTAACAATATAATAAACAAGTGATGCATGGATACATTTATATAAGAATAGAAGGGTAGGGTGTAATATGTGAAATAAATGAGAAATAAACACAGTATTTCATTTGGCTGAGGTGTGTGTGGGATGCAGAGGATGATGGGATGCTAATGGCAGCGCACACAGACTGCAGACAGTAATGCAGATGAAATGGATGGCGCGATTGATTCTCTTTCTGCTGAAAATCTCACTATGTGCTTATTTAAAGCACAAGACAATATCAATCAAAAGGGAGTTTCATGTGGGGTTCATTTGTATGCAAATGTTCAATTCTTTGTGTTGCCTATTTCTGTCGAGATATTCAAATACCATGCAGTTTCATACACACAAACACAATTAGTATTACTAGTAGTGTCTGATTTGTAAGTCAAACTTTACTCCACCAATCACAGAGAAGCACTGAGGCAATACAGGAGTGCTGGATCTACTCCACCAATCACAGAGAAACACTGAGGCAATACAGGAGTGCTGGATCTACTCCACCAATCACAAAGAAGCACTGAGGAAGAACAGGAGTGCTGGATCTACTCCACTAATCAAAGAGAAGCACTGAGGCAATACAGGAGTGCTGGCTCTACTCCACCAATCACAGAGAAGCACTGAGGCAGTACAGGAGTGCTGGATCTACCTCAGTGCATGACACAACTGTAACATTTCAGAATAATCAGTGACAGATTTACATGTTTATGAGTCATTCAAATGTTTCATCCCTCAGAAACCACTTTGTGTAGAGGAACACGAACACAAAATGTCAATTTAAACTCATACCAACAGCCCAGGGGACAGTCCAAGGGAAGCAAGAAAACCCGACGGATGTCTTGATCTCAGCTTTATGTGATATTAGAAATAGAGACATGATAAGAAAGGAGACTGAAAACATACAGTAAAATGTTTCCCATTGGGATCATATGTGCTGTATTTAATTAAATGCTTGTTCAGGTTTGCTGTGTACTGAAGCTGTGGTGAGTGTTTGACACGCACAGATCATGGCTCAGACATCCATAAGCGTCTGTGTCCGGGCTGCTAATGAATCACATGTCTAACGGTGGCTTACATTCCTCAGTGCAAAAGCCACTATCAGGTTTAATATTTGGGCAGAAAAGCGAGCGGCTCTGAGGCTGTATGATAAGGAAATGGCTGATAACAGGTAGAGCAGCTCGGCAACGCCCCGTGACACAGCTCATTTAGAATGAGTACTGTAATTGATGAAGTTTAAAATGATTCCTCCTGAAGGGCTATAGTTAATTAAGAGCATGTCATTACCAAAATGCTCACACTTTCAACAGCCTTCATGGAGGACAGCATTTTTCATATTTCTACAGATTTAAATGAATTTAAATGTTAATGGGTGATAGACAGGACACTGGGAATGTGACTCTTTACTGTAATCCAGTGTTTCTGTCTTTCTGTGTGTGTGTGTGTGTGTGTGTGTGTGTGTGTGTGTGTGTGTGTGTGTGTGTGTGTGTGTGTGTGTGTGTGTGTGTGTGTGTGTGTGTGTGTACTGTGTGACCATAGTATGCTGTAGTTAGATTCCTATCATGTAATTACAAAGCCTGTAAAAATGATACAGGGATTAAAAGTGATCTGAAATATTATTCTGCATACTAAACCTAATGGCGTTTTTATTCCAGCGGAGCCTGTGAGTTCTACATTAAAATAATTGCTTTGGTATCACAGTTCTGACATTGCTGCAAAAGGTATCGATTCTTATCCAATCATTTCTGCCTGGTCCTGATTGAGCTCTACAGCAGGTCTGTGGAGAGAGTTCAGAGAGATCAACAGCTCTGTAATGGCCTCCTTTAGCCCTGCTGATCGCTGCGTACTCACACTCATCGCTCTCCTGCACCACATCACTGCGCCTTTTTATTTCTCACACAAGAGATGGATTTATCTGCCAATTCAGTGTGTGAGAGAGAGAGACATCAGCTTAGATATGTTGCAGAACACAGAGACTCTCCTCAGACACGCTACTGAGCACAGAGACACTCCTCATACACACTACTGAACACAGAGACTCTCCTCAGACTACTGAGCACAGAGACTCTCCTCAGACACGCTACTGAGCACAGAGACACTCCTCAGACACACTACTGAGCACAGAGACTCTCCTCAGACTACTGAGCACACAGAGACTGAGCACAGAGACTCTCCTCAGACACACCTGAGCACAGACACACTGAGCACAGAGACACTCCTCAGACACGCTACTGAGCACAGAGACTCTCCTGAGCACAGACAGACACTACTGAACACAGAGACAGAGACACTCCTCAGACACGCTACTGAGCACAGAGACACTCCTCAGACACACTACTGAGCACAGAGACTCTCCTCAGACACACAAGTTGAGAGTGGTTTTGCGTGGGGGTGACTGAGAGAGGGAGAGCGGTTTTGCGTGGGGGGCAGAGAGAGGGAGAGCAGTTTTGCGTGGGGGGGGCAGAGAGAGGGAGAGCGGATTTGCGTGGGGGGCAGAGAGAGGGAGAGCGGATTTACGTGGGGGGCAGAGAGAGGGAGAGCGGTTTTGCGTGGGGGTGACTGAGAGAGGGAGAGCGGTTTTGCATGGGGGAACAGGGGGGGTGACAGTTTTGCGTGGGGGCAGAGAGAGGGAGAGCGGTTTTGCGTGGGGGAACAGGGGGAGGGAGAGCGGTTTTGCGTGGGGGGCAGAGAGAGGGAGAGCGGTTTTGCGTGGGGGAGGAAGGAACTACGCTGAATGACAGGAAAAGGCTTAGTGCTAATAAAGAGGCGTTTGCTTTGACTGGGCGGGCTCAAACCCTGGGAAACCTGCTCTGTCCCGCACCATCACAACAATAACACACACCAAACAATGAGCTCTGCCCTGCTCCTACCCACCCAGGGAGAAATGACCGCCTCTCTGAGCTCAGTGCCACACAGCGTGGCTCAACAGCGCCCCCTAGACGCCCAGGGGAAATGTGTGCTGGTAATCTGTACACACACACACACACACACACATATACTCACACACACACATGCACACACACTGACACCCACACAGACATACCAGTATACACACACGTGTGCACTGCCCCCCTCCTTTCTCCTCTATTTATCTTCAGCAAGCAAAAAAATTATTAAAAATGGAAACATCACTGTTTGTCTCTGAATATTTAAAAAGTACATGGAAAATACGCAGTTTATGTCATAATCAAAAATGTATACTCGGCTGGGGATAAACTTTGCAAAATAATAAAGCTGAATGTCTGCTGAAGTTCTGATTCTACCTCATCAGTAACCGAGCCCGGACTCCTGTGCTTCCTCACACGCACAGTGCTTTAGACAGGGTTCTGAAGGCAGAACCTAATCTCCCCAGCTCTGACCCAGGCAGCGTGGCGCAGAAGCCTACCTCGGTTCTCTTTGCATTGTTCCTTTCTGATAGCTGGCGTGATTCCGGCAGCACACATTAGCGCACATTTTATATTCACACAGTACAACTTCTTTCTTGCTCTCTGGCACCAATTTATTGAGATCACAAGTAAATATAATTTGTTATGGGAATTGTGTGGTAGCTTTGCTACAGCACGTCTCCATGCCAGCAATATTAAACAGCTTCACTTCCCCATTATCTCGCTGGGATCAGCCTCCCGCTCTCTGTTTCCTGTAAACACAAGACATGATAAAGGAACCGACTTATGTTTTAACTCCTAAGTGAATATCACTCATACTATAGATCTAAAAATTCTCTCTCTCTCTGTATCTGTCTCTTTCTCTCCCCCTCTCTCTCACACAGTTTTCAGGTCACACCAAACACAATGCTGTAATTCTTTCTCTTTTCTGTTTTTTTTCCTGTTCGGAAGCCTACCTAGCTTTGCCAGTTCTTTCAAAAATCTCACTTTCATGGGCCAGCACAAAACTACAGACTATTCCTCAGAAGCCGGGCATCTGCAGAACGCTTGACATCCAGCGCTGTTTTGACTTCACATTTTTGTGATGCTAAAAATACAGACCATTTCTGAAGCCCATTTGTATTTAAACATGAACCATGACCCAACGTACGGTATATTAAGTCCAGATTTTAAATTTCAGACATATATTTTCCTTGGATGCTTCTGGATGTCTTCTGCGGTCCATCCACATGTCAGGAGAGCTGTGTGACACATGAGGTAGCACAGCATGGGACGGGAGATGATTCACAGAGACCGGCTGCTCTCCCAGACAAGAGATGCTCATATATTAAAGGAGTGATAGACGTGGGTGGAGCATGTAGGCCGTAGATATCTCCTGAAACATTCCCAGCGGTGAAGCACGAGGGGGAAATCTCTATGTGCTCTGCAGTGATTCCCCAGCCCTACATGGCCTGGTACAGACATACTGCAAGAGTGACCTGCTTACAGAGCGACCTGTGACAGAGCGACCTGTGACAGAGTGACCTGTGAAAGAGCGATCTGTGACAGAGTGACCTGTGAAAGAGTGACCTGCTTACAGAGCGACCTGTGACAGAGTGACCTGACCTGTGACAGAGCGATCTGTGAAAGAGTGATCTGTGACAGAGACCTGTGAAAGAGCGATCTGTGACAGAGTGACCTGTGCTTACAAGACCTGTGACAGAGTGACCTGTGTAAGAGCGATCTGTGACAGAGACCTGTGAAAGAGAGATCTGTGACAGAGTGACCTGTGAAAGAGTGACCTGCTTACAGAGCGACCTGTGACAGAGTGACCTGTGAAAGAGAGACCTGTGACAGAGCGACCTGTGAAAGAGTGACCTGTGAAAGAGTAACCTGTGACAGAGACCTGTGAAAGAAAACACTCTTTATTATTTTTGTGGGGAATTCATTGCATCACCATTTTCTTATTGTGATTTAATTGAATGAGGTCTTCCTCTCCTGACAGTCTCTTGCTGTGATGTGGCTGTTGGGGGTTTGAGTGAGACCAGCTGTGGGGGTGGGGGTGGGGGGGGTGGTGGTGCTCGAGTCTCTGTGGCCTCTCATACAGAGCCCAGTGACACGCCTAGCTGCAGTGATTTATGGGAAACATTAAGCCGTATGCAGGCGGCTATGAGACCACAAACGATCAGGGAATCCCACCACAACCACAGAGTAAGTGTTACATTATCTAAGTGCTAAAACTACGCACTGCACACCACAGATTAAGTGTCATTTTAACCAAGTATTAAAGCTATGCACCTTCAGCAACTGTAGATATCTGCACACATTCATACACACACCAAGCACACATACACACACACACGCATACACATAAACATACACATTTTAGCATTTCTAGCCATCATGTTTTCATTGTGTATGAAAACATGGTGAAGTCACCTTTTATACAGTTATTCTAATGAACTGTAATTTTGTTTGCGCAGTCCCTAATTGTGTTGAGCCCCATCTCCACACTGTCGTTGGCTTATGTGATAAATAAACAGTGCTTTGCTAATGCAGCTATCGCACTGTTTGCCGAGCTCACAGATACAGTGCTTCATATGTTAGGTAATCTCAGAATTATGAGGATTTTGGGCAGAGTAATAAAACAATAACAGTTTTAAAACACTTAGCAGAAATAATTATCATAATCCTTGGTCTTTGACAGTTTTTCACTGGAGAATTACTTCATGATTCCAAAATACACAGTTTGAGTCTGTGTGTAATTGCTGAAAAATATCCAGGCAAAGTTCACCAGGATTAGAGTCTGTCGCTACATTTTGGTGTCTGGTGATTTAATTTTTCCATAAATAAAACAGAATTTTAACGCACACGCACACACACACACACACATATACAAACATACGCACACACTCTTTGTAGCCTTACTAATTTAGATTTCATGGGTGCTTCATTGTAAACTAATGGCTCAGTGTTTCAGGTGGTATTAGTCTGTGTCTGATATTAGCCTGTATTTCTTTAGTACAACTCTTATTTATTAGCCATTCATTGAATGCAGACCACAACAGTTTAGCCTGTTTTACAGCTGTATTTCTTTATACTTGTATAATAATGAATTGTATTTTTCCAAATAAATAAAACAGTGCTTTGGTGACCTCTGGCATTGTGTAAAATGCAGACTTTGCTGTCATTGCTCTCAGCCTGGTGGACATCATCATGTTACCTGTTCCAGTGCCTCTCACGTGACAGAAAACAAGATATCATCACAAGATCATAAATCATTTGAGCTGTGCTGCTCCTTCCTGAGCTTCAGTAAGTAGCAGAAAGATGATAAATGAAAGCAGCAACCAAATATGCTAATGAAAATACCACAGACTGAACAGGACAAAAATTGTGATATGGATCACACAATATTTCCAAAATCTCTCTCTCTCTCTGGGCATATTAGCTTATTGCAAAATGAACAAATTATGATGATAATGATGATTTTGGGCCAACAAAAACCACATTTTTGCCCAAATGGAAAACTATTTTTTTTGTTTATACATCATGATTAGGGTCACATATAGTGCATGAAATAAAATGATGAGGATGATGATGGTGATAGTTATGTTGGTGGTGGTGAATGAAAATGATGAGGATGATGATGGTGATAGTTATGTTGGTGGTGGTGAATGAAAATGATGAGGATGATGATGGTGATAGTTATGTTGGTGGTGGTAACTATGGCAGTAGTTCTGGTGTTGCGTGTTCTCCCAGGTGAGACAGGTCTGCATATGAAAGCTTTGTGGTGAAGAGCGTCATGGTTTCCACAGGGGAAGGAAAAGCAGACACAGAGCCCTTCGTCACGCCCGTATCACACGCTAATGCCTTTTTAATATCATGCTACTTACACATAGGAGGTCTGAGCCATGGGTTAAAACACAATAACGCTGTAATCTCACAGAACATCCATCGCTGCGGCCCAGAGAACAGAGGCCTGTGTGATGTTCTTGCCGGTGAGTGATGTACTCACGCGGCACTCACACGGCACACACGCAGCACACATTGCAACTTTATTACACTACATTCATTTTGTTCTGTACAGAAACTGGGTTAATATCTACACTCAGATTAACACCCGAGTCTGCCTTCTCAATGCAGGAGCATGGCTAAAGCCCAAAACAGACACTCAGGTTTCTGTTACTCTTTATTTATTTATTTTTTACTCATTACAAGGGCAGGAGGAAGGCCTCCAATTAACAAAGAGTACAGCAAAGAATCAACTTTAAGCCAAAGAAAGAGCGTAACAAAACTGAATCAAGGTAGGAGAGAGGATTTCAGTTAATGCGGGTTATTTCTGTCATTCTGTGCCAAATTCAAGAAGTAAAAAATAAAATAAAATAAATATCCCAAATTGATACATCGGTCTGCCGCTGAGTTGAGAATCTAGTTGCAGAATAAAGTTGTGGATTTTGATATTTCTGCCAGGACATTCTTTAAGCGTAACGTATGCCTTTATTTCAGCCGAACCCAAAAGTTTGTAGAATACAGAAATAAAAGCACCTGCACTTTACTAGGCCGTTTGGCTGTAAAGCTGCCATCTCTAACTTCATCAGAAATGTCATCTTAGGTTTGTCCTGAAGGTAGAGCTCATAAATAATCAACATTTACACAAATCATAGGAGCCGGGGCTCTGGCACACACCTGAGTACATACTGAAGGGAGCGTGTTCTTCTCCTGAGGGATGTAACAGACAGACACGTGAGAAAACCCTGCCACTTGCAGTTGTTTTATTTTAACATTGTTATTGACTTTAACATTGTTATTTTAACATTGAAGTCTGGGGCATGTTTCACTACATAAGTATGAGATCCTGTTCTCTCTGGTCTCCCAGGGAACTCTCTGACCTGGCTTGCAGCTGGTTGAAGCGTTGCTTGCGCAGAGAGGCTGTTAAATAACATCTGCTCTTTTGTATTTGTCTTTATTCGTTATCTGATGCGAGAATGCTTTGTGAATCTATCGCAGAACCGTTCCCGGGCAGATGCTGCTCTGCTGCTCTGCTGTTCTGCTGTTCTGCTGCTCTGCTGCTCCTCAGCCTTCAGCAGTTACGCCTCGTCTCTGAAGAGCAGTGCCCAAACTGACATTTTTTTGGTCAAATGTCAACGTTTTCCCTTCATTCGCCTGACTTCTGCCATCAGAACGAACATGTTGCTTGCTCATTACAATTACAGTGAGCAGACTCTTTATCCTGCATGATAAATAAAAAGTTCCTTAAAATGCTGTAGCTTTTTATGTAAAATGCGTAGCCTGTGCATATTATTACTTGATAAATGGGTAGTAACAGTTAGTATTGTTAGTTCATTTGTATTGTTTATAGCCGGAAATAGGCCAGATGTGTTTACGTGTGTCCTTGACGGGTCCATGTAAGTCAGGCCAGGGAACTACCACAGAAGCAAAGGCACGGATTCCCCGCATGGGCTTCACGTGTGCCCTCCGATGAGTATCACAGAGTATCCCTGCACATCAGGTGCGACTCATCGCAGCAGGAGAGAGATGGTACCTGCCTCCGTTCTGAGGACAGAGCCTTGCTACGCTAACAGCCTCTGCTCCTGAGGACAGTAATGGAAGGGATGAATGGCAACGCAATACATAGATAAATTAATAAAACTAAATAAGCCAGCAGTCAGATTTTGCTCCTTGAGAGTTCCCATTTGTTAATTCATTGTACTAGCAGAGTACTTGCAGAGAACCTAATCAGTGAAAACTAATAGAAGCAGTCAGAGCACTGTGGCTCTGAGACCGCAGCTCTCACTCATTTCCTACGGCGTAGATGGAGAGTAACTCAATGCCAGTGATTCATGCTCTCTGTCAGTACTAATGGGGTAAACACCGAGGCTACAACTTCCCCCAGCCTGCGGATGATTTGCTCGGTGCTGAAAGCATCACTCAGCACAGGAACAGCTCTTAATTATTGGCTCTGATATTAGCCAGGGCCACCGTGTCCCCCTGCAGGCCAGAGAGAGTACAGCACTTCAGGACTGTGCTCCCATCCCATGTCGATTTGTACAGCTGTGCTCCCAGTGAAGGGTGAAGCAGCACTATCTCCATATGGGACTGGAGTCTATAACCTTGTGGTGATGTAAATCACAGTTCCCTGCACTGCTAACCAGCCAATGGGGCTCGGAGCAGAAACAGCACCGTGGTCTCTGACCAGCCTGGCAGCTGAAGGATCGCTTCTGCGTTGGTCTGGATGGGGACGGTCTCAGAGGGCAGTAAGTGAGGGTTTTAAAATATGGAAACAAACTGAGACCAGAGTACTTGAGTGGGCAGACTTAGGAAATCTGGACTTGGATGATGTGTTTTAGCCCATGTGTTCTGGGCCAATGACCATGCCTGGCTGTGGAGAGGAAAAAATAAAACATTTTGATTGGTTCACACAGGTCTGTGATTGAGAGCTGAAGGCTGGTTTGGGGGCTCAGCTCTGTTCCTGGAGGGCTGGGGTGTTTGCTGGACTGTGTTTCCTCTCATTATCCCGGCCTTAGTCTCTAAACAGCTGTGAACAGCAGCAGGGCCTGGCCTCAGTCATGTGACCTGAGAGACTGAATCAGTGAGAGCCGCAGCACTGGAGTCTTATTCACTGCACACCCTGGTGTAGCTACTCCTTAAGAGGCTATATCTGAATGGCCATGAGGCCCCTATATAAACCCTATATCTGAATGGCCATGAGGCCCCCTGTATAAACCCTATATCTGAATGGCCATGAGGCCCCCTATATAAACCCTATATCTGAATGGCCATGAGGCCCCTATATAAACCCTATATCTGAATGGCCATGAGGCCCCCTATATAAACCCTATATCTGAATGGCCATGAGGCCCCCTGTATAAACCCTATATCTGAATGGCCATGAGGCCCCCTATATAAACCCTATATCTGAATGGCCATGAGGCCCCCTGTATAAACCCTATATCTGAATGGCCATGAGGCCCCTATATAAACCCTATATCTGAATGGCCATGAGGCCCCTATATAAACCCTATATCTGAATGGCCATGAGGCCCCTATATAAACCCTATATCTGAATGGCCATGAGGCCCCCTATATAAACCCTATATCTGAATGGCCATGAGGCCCCCTATATAAACCCTATATCTGAATGGCCATGAGGCCCCTATATAAACCCTATATCTGAATGGCCATGAGGCCCCTGTATAAACCCTATATCTGAATGGCCATGAGGCCCCTATATAAACCCTATATCTGAATGGCCATGAGGCCCCCTATATAAACCCTATATCTGAATGGCCATGAGGCCCCCTATATAAACCCTATATCTGAATGGCCATGAGGCCCCTATATAACCCTATATCTGAATGGCCATGAGGCCCCCTATATAAACCCTATATCTGAATGGCCATGAGGCCCCCTATATAAACCCTATATCTGAATGGAATGAGGCCCCTATATAAACCCTATATCTGAATGGCCATGAGGCCCCTATATAAACCCTATATCTGAATGGCCATGAGGCCCCCTATATAAACCCTATATCTGAATGGCCATGAGGCCCCCTATATAAACCCTATATCTGAATGGCCACGAGGCCCCCTATATAAACCCTATATCTGAATGGCCATGAGGCCCCCTATATAAACCTATATCTGAATGGCCATGAGGCCCCTATATAAACCCTATATCTGAATGGCCATGAGGCCCCTATATAAACCCTATATCTGAATGGCCATGAGGCCCCCTATATAAACCCTATATCTGAATGGCCATGAGGCCCCTATATAAACCCTATATCTGAATGGCCATGAGGCCCCCTGTATAAACCCTATATCTGAATGGCCATGAGGCCCCCTGTATAAACCCTATATCTGAATGGCCATGCGGCCCCCTATATAAACCCTATATCTGAATGGCCATGAGGCCCCCTATATAAACCCTATATCTGAATGGCCACGAGGCCCCCTATATAAACCCTATATCTGAATGGCCATGAGGCCCCTATATAAACCCTATATCTGAATGGCCACGAGGCCCCTATATAAACCCTATATCTGAATGGCCATGAGGCCCCTATATAAACCCTATATCTGAATGGCCACGAGGCCCCCTATATAAACCCTATATCTGAATGGCCATGAGGCCCCTATATAAACCCTATATCTGAATGG
>CM040745.1:787500-790000 GCA_022829145.1 Albula goreensis | reverse complement strand
TCTCCGGCACTCATATGTAGTCATCTCATGTTTCCGGATCTTTCTGTGTCAGAGAGTATCATCGAGAGGCTTGGAGGTCAGATGTGCTGAGCATAGAATTTCTCTATGCCAGTCTTAAGATGTTCAAAGCACCTTATAGCACTCCAGGTGTCTCCTAAAACATCCCCCCTCTGGAGATAGAGCCCCACAAATCTCTGTGTATTGGATTTGCTTTGCCTGGTCACATCTTCAGACCTGCCAAATACTGCTCCTGCCTGAAATACACTGAGGAGCGAGGGAGGGTCCCTCTGGTGTGGAGCTGCTAAATGCAGGGAAATACTCTCAGCTGTATACTTGTATAAACATGTGCATAAACTCATCCAGGTGTTGTTGCTTTTGCATATTCATATCTTAATCTTTTTTAATGATTTTTCGTAATGAATTTTACAGACTACATATTGCAGTCAAAGAATTTAATTATACAACTCTTTTTTCTTTAAAACTTTGTACTTGGATTGTGGAAGATCAGAGCGGTTTTGAAAAAGGCCCAGATGGGAGAATCAGTGATATGCATTGGGAAATAAAGATGGAAGATGAATTCTGAAGTAATTACATTTCAGAATGCCAAAATAATGATGTTCTCTACCTCGTCTGAAAAGCGCACACCTGACAGCGCTTCCCCTGCAGCCTTCAAACAATAAGAAATTAACCTTTTTTACACTGATTTATTTTCAAATGCATCCACACCTCCTCTCCTTTCGTCCAGGCCTCCCTGGCCTTACAGATGAAAACAGGTGAAAATGTGACACATTCTTTTTCCAGACACACGCATGTTTTGGGCATGTCATATGAGTCCAGAATTTGGCATCAACAAACATATCATGATTGGTTTTTTCATGTGAAACTTTCAGCTGACATGTGAACAAGCTATTTCACATGTAACATGTCCAAAACCACTTGCCTGCAAAATCATACATATAATCAGACAGAAAGCACGTTTTTCTGTTTATTTGTATTTTTTTTGTAACGGCCCAAGGGCGTGTCACATCACGTGTAAGGACGCACTGAATGTAAGAAGGGACAGGAAACCTCCTGCGGAACGGATTCTTCATCAGCACAGCGTTCTTCTTCACCTGCCAAGCTGACATCCAACAATTCATTGCAGCCAGTAAGGTAGAACACATAGCAGCGATTCCACCTCAGAAATGTCAAACAAATGCCACTGGGAGGCTGGTGTGTGCTGCCATGCCCGGCTCTCCAGAGGCGAAACGCATCTCAAGCTCCACCCAGAGATTAAGCGTGTGCTGGATCTCCACGCCGTCACTGATCCTTAAAGGGAAGTCTGCAGTCGAGCGTACTCTCTGTATCCCTTAAACCTTTCAGGTGCGAAACATTGTAAAGCAAGGAGCTCGTTTCACAGCACAAACATCCATTTCCTCCCACAATGCTCTTTTCTCCCAAGGTTACGTCAACAAGTGTCATTCCTCCTCCATAATGTGTGAGAGATAAACAGGAAATTGGTTTATAATTCCCTGGAACAGTTTGCCTTTTTTATGATTTACATATTTCCATGAGCCTTTGAAGTACATGCTGTACAGATGCCCATCCTCATACAGTCAAGCGATTATTTTTCTCTGAATATTGAAATTCTAATCCAAATAATTCCAAAAAGTTTTGTGAAAAATAAGTAAACTCCAGCTAGTTTACTTCCTGTCTGTTCCAGGTATCCCACGATGCACTGCAGAAATACTCTTTGTTGCTGTGCTAGACCTGTGCTGCCTTGGTTAGTGATTGGACTATACCACCAACAAAGAGATAGCATTCAGTCTGTGAAATACTGCCAAAGGCCCACTCAAACCTTACCCTAACAATGCAGACTGAAGTCTAGTGGATAAAGTAAGTGACTGAGTTTGGTGGTTCAAGTCCCAAGAACCCCATTGCCAATGGGCCCCAAACCCCACATTGTTGCCAGGGGGATTGGCCCTTGGTTAACCTAATCAACTGCAAGTCACATTAGATAAAATCATCAGCTTAATGATGGTACTGTAGAAACAGCAGTAACAGGAGGCTGTGACTGCTGACACGGAGCTGGGAAGCAATGCCCCCTCTGTGCCTCAGCAACTTCATGAACACTTTATTCATTTAATGACAGGAGAAGCATCCTGTGTGTAGTATGTGAAAGAACATGCTCTGCAGCATGAGGGAAACTTTTAGGGTCAAAATACTCATACTTTCACTGCCGGTGTCCAACACAAGATTTCCAAATCACAGGATGTGATTAAGAGCTGAAAGGTGTCAGGATGGCTGGAGTGGGCCCCAGAAGGTAGAGGTGCTGTAAACAGACTGTAGGGTTTATCTGTTTGTGTGGCGTCAGACCAGCTGACTGTTCGGGAGTGAGCTCTCTCCTCACCCTCTGAGACCATCCAGGAGCAGGTCAGCAGCGGTACGAGGCCTCCTGTCTGCAGAGAGAGTGAGAGTGAGAGAGAGAGAGAGAGAGAGAGAGAGAGAGAGAGAGAGAGAG
>CM040745.1:727500-785000 GCA_022829145.1 Albula goreensis | reverse complement strand
TGTGTGTGTGTGTGTGTGTGTGTGTGTGTGTGTGTGTGAGTTTCTGCAGCTTTTCTGGTACTTTGGTAACAGGTGCCTGAGTGAAACTCTCTTGCTGACATTATTTCCCATCTCTCTCTCTCTGGTTTTCCTTCTCATGCCATCACAGTTCCTATATCTAATATAATTGTGCAGTCTGCTCAGGATATGGCTCTCTCTCTGCCAGGCCCTGCAGACCGTGATAAGACTGTGCTGCTGTAGGTCCAGTGTGCTTCTGTGTCTCAGTGTGTAGGCTAGTGAATTTTCAGGGGGTTTTTTCTATGTGTTTTGGGGGTGGTCGGGTGAAATTAAAAAACCTAACTAGGCTCCCAAGTGGTGCTCCTGGTGAAGCGCTGTTGCAAAAATGATCACTGAGGGAACATTTAGCCCGCATGAAATATTACTTTTTTATGAATTAACTGACATTGGAGAGTTTGAGAAACACTGCGGTTTCCAGGTCCTTGGTTTGCACTCATGTGATTCTCCTGTACTCATTCTGTTAACACTCTCAGTCCTGCATTTACATAGCGATGAAATGGTTTGCACCCCCAGTCATGCAACGAAAAAAACTTGTGAGGCTGCCAGTGCCCCTGATTCTCTCCCTGAGTCTCTTCAACGCAGTGAAAAGAAACTATAAATGACTCTATGGAGAAACTGAAGTTGACCAGTAGAGGAGTGTAGCCAGCTGGATCTGTTTCAGAGCAGACGTTTAAAAACAAAGACTGGAATCAGATATAGACATCAATTCATCGAGGAAATTAGGTCAGTGCATTCTTATTCATTAACTGTCACATCGTCGGCTTATGGTATATGAGCCTAAAATTGTCTTAAATTGAATTGACTCATGAATAATGAAAATATGAAGATAGCCTCTTACCTCATATCGATGAAAAATACCATATTTGAGTGTTAAATGCGTTGAATTTACATAATTGCATGTTAGATTGTGTACTGTGGATCAGAATATTTCAGGGATACGATCAGGATGTTTCAGTGACATTAATCAAACGTAACGTGACTTCAGCGTTAGTGATGCTTGGTGGGAATGCGTGCCGGAGGCAGATTGGGTCTTTAGTTGCTGTGGGCCTTTCTATTTTAACCTGGCTTCCAATCCCCAGACCCAGGATGGAGAGTTACGGCTCCAATCAGCCCAGCAATCAGGAGCAAACCCCCATTACACCCCTTTAATCATATAAATTAGCCCCTCTTTAGCCTCCCGTTAGCTGCATCAGCTCGCCCGGCCGCAGACGGGCCTCCCTGCCTCCAGCCCTTATGAAATCATGGCTGGCTTTGCATGAAAAAAAACATGAATTCCTGAGATGCATTATCAATTATCCCCAGGAATGTCTGAGTCATAGCTGCCAACCGAGTTTTAAAATGAAACATTTTACAAACATGATTTACTTACATGGCTACAGACCTTCAGAGAGCTAGTGTGTCAGTGTTTGTTTTTTATGGACAGTCTGTAGATTTATGGATGGACGGAAATCTCTGACTGAATGTGCTCAGAGTGAGACTATGCCTGATTCACAGGCTGGGACCCCATCGGATGCACTTCGTTTCTGTAAGGGTCGCTGAAATTCAATCAAAACAGACTAACAGCATATGCTGCTGAGTGTCACACTGAAGGTAACACATTCCTCAGGAAATGTTTCTCCGACATTAGTCTGTTTTGGCTGAATTGCACACGCCTTTAAAGAGACACTTTCACATTTGATTGAATCCCAGCCATAATTTAGGCCAAAAGACAAACAGAAAGAGCTGAGAGTTTTCAGCATTTTTCTCAATTCACATTTTTTACATTTTTTAGGACTTTTATAATCCTGAAGTTATTGGATGTGCTGAGACTTGCTCAGTATCACACTTTGTGGATAAAATATATTAATATGTTTTCCCAACAGAAAAAGCTTCTCGCTGTGTCTTGGCTAGCTTTTGGGAATGGATATGTGCTAGGCGTGTTGGTGGGGAACAGCAGGACAGCGCACCATAAACGCTTTGACCACAGAGTGTGGTCTCCACTACCCCCCACCCCGCCCCCATGTTCGATGACATCATCCCATCCCAGCGCTGGGACCTGGCAAGCGCGTGCTCCGTGCGATGACATCATACCACGCTGGGACCTGGCGTGCACGTGCTTGGGGCGATGACATCATCCCAGCGCTGGGATCTTGTGAACGCATGCTTGGGGCGATGACATCATCCCAGCACTGGGACCTGACGAGCTCGTGCTCGGGGCAATGACATCATCTCAGCACTGGGACCTGGCGAGTGCATGCTCCATGCGATGACATCATACTGCGCTGGGACCTGGCGAGCGCGTGCTCGGTGTGATGACATCATCCAGCGCTGGGACCTGGCGAGCGCGTGCTTGGTGCGATGACATCATACCACGCTGGGACCTGGCGAGTGCGTGCTTGGTGCGATGACATCATACCACGCAGGGACCTGGCGAGCGCGTGCTTGGGGCGATGACATCATCCCAGCGCTGGGACCTGGCGAGCGCGTGCTCGGCTGTCTCTGCGTTTCCACCTCATTTACGGCTGCATCCCACACACTGAAACAGGCGCACTCATTCATCCACAAACCAAACGCCTCTCAGATTCTGTCTGTGCTTTAACATGCGCTGGGGACATTAAACACAAGCTTCGCATGCTGGGGGCGACGGTTCGAGCTTCACAACCTTCCCGGCGATCTCACTGGGGGTGCTGTTCTCCTGGGGGCACTTTTATCTGAGGGATCAGGAGTGTTTCACTGTGCCGTTTGCCACTTCACACACACTTCTCTGCACCGTGCCGTTCACCTGGCTCAGGTTACCGAAGCAGTGAACACAGTGACTCACCTCTGGTCTGGCTTGTGTTCTGAGTGATATCTGTTTTGTTTCCTACAAGCGAGCCTGCGATGAAATAATTTACGATCTGCTGTCAGGTGTCATGTGTTCAGCCAGGTCCTCGGTGTTCAGTGTCTGCTGGGCTGTGCTCAGCCAGGTGTGCTGTGTTCAGCTATCACCATGGCAGCAGGCCCTCCGGAATACCTGCTTGGCATGCCATGATTTTATCTTAATGTGCTCCGAGCGTTCTCTCAGTCTTCACGTTGCAACACACTTGCAATTTTTTACGATTAGCCTCACAGATAATCATTCACTACGCTCATCACTCACTGTAGCGTGCTCGTTATCAGCAGACACCAAATGAATCTGTTGCATAATTAATGTCTCTCGGTAAGCTTATATCCACTGAAAGGTGTTCATTAAGCACTAAATCCATTTGACTCACTTATTTCCCCAGCTGTACGTATTCACAACGGAATAGTTTGTTCTCATTCTTCACAATTTTCCTCAATAACAACAAAACTCTCACTGGTTGTGTATGCAGGGAAGTTTAACACAAACACAAATTTAGATGAAGGAAGTTCCTCCATATCATTACAAATACTACTACTAATAATAATAAATAAATAAATAAATAATAATATTAATAATCTTTAAACACACAGAGATCCAAACAGTGTTAATGTTGCTGGTGATGGCATATTTGCTTTGATAGTGTTTAGGATAAAGTTTGGATGAAGTTAATGGATAAATAATGGATTTGAGAACGTAAGCTGGACCTGCACATCTAAGAGAAACAGAAATGAACCAGCAGCGATCCCCACAAATATGTGTGTTTCTGTGGTGAAAATGAACAGAGACGATGGAGGAAAGTAACCCTGTTACTGCCCTGGCCGGAAGCTCGTCTGGCTCCTGCTCAGTGCTGGAGGAAGGAGAGAATCCACTCATCAGTATCCAACACAATAACGACGCAGAACAAAAACACAGTCCATGCGCAGCGTCAGTGTTATTGTCAGCTCTTTAACGATTCTAAAGTTCAGCGGTGCCAAGCTGCCAATCTCAGTTACTGTCCTGTCAAAATCTACACAGCTGCAACACAATCATCCACCGTCTTCATTCCACACCATGAGGACTGTGGCAGACATTTAATGATGAATGCTCTAACTGTCCAAATCACAGCACAATGGTCAAAATACAGCACTCTATCTTGAGTCATTTCTGCTGTATTTATGTCAAACGTAGCTGTATATTTCGGCACAGTGCGACAGCTACATGGTGCAATCCAAACCTGATGAAGGTTCTCCATTAAATGGTGCACAGATTTTTATTTCTGTTCACCATTGCACTGTGTGTTTGGCCTGTCAAAGCAGAGCTCTTAAAAATGAGATGTGAATAACGGAAAATAAAGAGTAAAAGAAGACGGGGTTTCAGCAAAGCAGCCCATCCATCAGCCCTTTATCCGGCGGTGCAGCTTCCTCTGGTGATCTCTCCAGCTGGAGGCTTTATTTCCCAGAGTGCTCTGGGAGATACGGCACGCGCCCATCATCAGTGTAATTAGAACAAAAGATGGTGCTTGTGCAGCTTGGTCGCGTGAACAGAGCGCTCGCCTCATTAGCGATGCGTGTTATGTAAAGTGCTCATAGCTTATGAAGATTACTCAAACCAACTCTTCAGTCTAACATAATGAAAAGAGACACATTTTATCCCAAAACTTTAATGACACTGACAATATGCACAGTTTCTGGAAGCCCTTATATGGTCAGGGGTGGAGCCAGTATTCAGTGAGATATGCTGTAAGTACTTCCTCATCTGGTGGGAACCAATCAAACTCAGCCAGGGGCTGGACTACCAAAAAAACAAATAAGGGGTGTTATTTTGCATGCACACACAAAATATTTTCTTATGATTTAAATTTTTTTTAGTCATTTTAGTAAATTACTACAGCTCTGTTTCGATGATGGATTTTCCTGTTTAGAAGGTATCTCCTGGTTGGTTATGAGTAAAAGGGTTGCTGCCATACAGACAGGAGTTAGACTGCGATGTTTGACAGGTATGAAATGATCATAGCTACTGTATATTTACTCTCACTCTCATCAGATGATGGGTTGTATTGAACTTTCATTTGTTTTGTTAATCAAAGTTTGATATAATAGAGGTCCTATTGCTTTTTTGACTCAAATACAAACTGTACTTGCATTCAGTGACATGGTTTGGTTCATGGTTTGGTTCCCACTAGTTTACCTCCACTGTTATGTAATTATTCAGAACATTCTATTATGGATATTCCAAACACACCCGTGTCTGTCCTCACGAATGGTAATAGCAGAATCAGCACACCAGCGTCAAAGGGTTAAGAGCCAGAGACAGCACCTGAAATGCTGGACAGGGAGACCAATAGCTGCAGTGTGCTGGAACAACTCAGAAACAGAGAAATCACCGGTGCGGAAGTGGCTTCTCCAAATTACTCACTCTGTGTCATGCCCTGCTTCACCAAAAAGGTCGCTGTACGAGATTAGTTTTCCAAGCTGCTGCACTGAGTCTCCATAACTTTGAGGATTTTGTATAAGTACATCATTGGATCATTAATGAATTAGTAGGAGTGACTGAAACATGCCAGTGAATCTCTGTTAGTCCTGCACAAATCCTTTAGTTGAATCAGACTGATGTTGAATCAGCATATCAAATCTTTGAGCATCAATATTTGAGTTGACGCAACTTGATCAAATGAGTTAAAATATTAAGGATAACTTCAAATAGCAATGCACATGGTGAGGTGCATTTTTATTTTGAATTACTTTTTTTTTAATGACTGTTTTACTCCAGCCTGTAGTTTCTGTATAGACGTTGCTTCATAATCGCAGCTATACAAAGACACTGGCAAGTGAATGAACAATGCAGAAGGTTAAAGAATCAATTACCAAATGAAAATAAAACATTTAACATTTACTCATCCTGAGTCTGTGTGCTGCTTCAAATCAAATATTACACTGAACAAAAACCACGACGGCTGCAGAACAAATAGTTTGTGCTTATTAATTCTGCCTGGGGCACAGCAGGAAGTGTGTAAAGTCAGGGGAGACAGGCAGTGTGAGGTTCTCACATTTACCAGAATAAGATTTAAAATCTGAATAAGAGAGAGGGAAAAATGCATTTTAAAAATGTGGGGGACAGCCCCCCCGTCAAGAGTTTTTTTTTTTTTTCATCTCTTTGAGATGAAAGTCTTCCTAAAAAAATCAATACAATCATTAATTTCCCCAATCAAGTCTTATTATTGTTTACGTTTGATTTTTTCCCTATTTTGATTTAAGTCCATTACAGTATTACAGTGCAGCCAGCTTGCAGCAGTCCACACCCCCAGATCACAGCTCTGCACCCCAAAATTAAAGCTCTGCACCCCAACATCTGCGCTTGATACAGCAGACCTGCATAAAACCAGTGCATATAGAAATATCAGTCTTTTGAATGATTTCTATTCTGGCATTTGTCTGCCTTCAAAAAAACCAGCATTCCATGAATAAATAAATAGACTCAGTTTTGTATAAATATATTTATAAGTTTTTAGCCCAGCTGATAAATGCTGCATTCAGGAGAGTTAATGGTATAGTTTAGATTGTTCAGATTAGAGGTGTTCTTCCCTGCAGGTACTGCCTTAATTACATTCACTGAGACTTCAGTGGATGTATCCCCTCAAGTCGTACAATCACAGAGAGGAGCTCACATTGTTCTTTTGTCTTCTGTTCTTTTTCTTGCACAAGACTGTAAAAGAATGCATGTAATTTCCATATTGTTTTCTGTTTTGTTACAAAATGTTCAGCAATTAAAACCGTGGCATTTCCCACATGCGATAAAACCCCACAGGTGCTGTCTGCACAGTGCACACATTCTTTTACATAAACTGTTTTAGAAGTGTATACTTTTTTAAGTGTGTGTAATTATCTACATTACACCTTATCTGCATTACTTTTGTATGAGAGTGTTCTGTTATAGACTGATCTTTCACAGACATCGGCGTAAACCTGTCAGTCTTTCACAGATAACTGCGTAAACCTGCTGATCTTTCACAGACATCGGCGTAAACCTGTCAGTCTTTCACAGATAACTGCGTAAACCTGCTGATCTTTCACAGACATCGGCGTAAACCTGTCAGTCTTTCACAGATAACTGCGTAAACCTGCTGATCTTTCACAGACATCGGCGTAAACCTGTCAGTCTTTCACAGATAACCGCGTAAACCTGCTGATCTTTCACAGACATCGGCGTAAACCTGTCAGTCTTTCACAGATAACTGCGTAAACCTGCTGATCTTTCACAGATGTCTGATTTGATAATGGCCAGCCTTCATAACATTCTGCAGCCAGCTGCTGGGAACGAGCCCCACACTGATGGGTCAGATAGGGAATATTTGAATTGATGTCATATGAAAAGTGTTGCTAGTAATGTTCAACCAGTATGATGCTCATATCTTCATATCAGTTTCACAAAACACAGTCACACACAGAAAGGGCTGTGCTTGTGAATGCACTAAACTGTGCAGTGTGGTTTTTCTGCTGCTACACACAGAAAGGGCTGTGCTTGTGAATGCACTAAACTGTGCAGTGTGGTTTTTCTGCTGCTACACACAGAAAGGGCTGTGCTTGTGAATGCACTAAACTGTGCAGTGTGGTTTTTCTGCTGCTCCTGATACTACAGGAATGAACATCCTCACCTCTGACAGACAGTGCTCACAACACTTTACCAATATTTCTGTTTTGGGTATTGTGGGAAAAATGTCATAGCCATGATATTTCATCTTAATTTATCCTGGTTTTAGAAAAAGCAGGATAAGAGCGTTGTTTCAGTGAGAGGTATGAGTGACATTGCTTAGGCATTGAATAAGACAGGGCTAAGGCTGTAGTTGGGATTTTGTTTCACAGAATAAAAAAATCTTGTTTTTCTTTTGAAGCCAATCGAGACTCATTTCTGCTGCTTTTCTCTCTATATTAGATCACAGAGACAGTATATTTGATTGCTTCAGCCTCTTCACTGCAGTTACCTGATACTGTCGGCCACAGAGTGCTGAGTGTTCCCAAATTCTACAGCCCTCAGTCATATCTGCTCTCTCAATATGACAGCTGGTTAGCCTAGCCTAGCTCAGCCAGCACCAACTCAAGAGTACGTTCTCATTCATAAACGCAGTTCGGGAAACCTCCTCCCCCACACCGCAAAGAAACAATAACTATATTTCTGTATTACATGACACTGTATTGTATGACTCTTAAATGATTTAATAGATTATGAGTTCTGTGCCATAGGTGTATCACATCTGTAGAGTGTAGAGAAAAAGATCACATTTTCTGCTCCTGCTACTTGGAATGAGTTCTGAAATAGTTTTTAAATTGCAGGAGCTCATCTCTCCAAACGGGTTAAAGCCAGGGACTGAAACCCAGGGTCTCATGTGTAAAACCAGGGGTACATAGACCAACACCGAGAAATGTGCATGCACAATAAAAATAAAAATAATAATAACTCCACCCCACTAAGCTATTTAACCATATGCGGTGTGTAAGAGTCCTCTGATGTATTCAATAACCAGAAACTAATAACAATATGAGTGTACTGAGAGAACTCAAAATAATAATTCCTCAAGTGTGAAATGAAGCTTATTGAGCTGAAGAATAACTAATAAAAGAAATAATTTTGCATGGAGCTTACAGAAACTTTGATTACTGCTGACTCACAATAAAAAGGAAATGGGCGATATTAAATTTTATAATGGAATAATAAATAAATAAAATACAAATCATATTTGTAAGTGTCATTTGTACATTGCCTACAGTACCCGCTGCTCCCTGTGAATGGGGAATCTGCTGTAGGCTGCTTCACAGTCAGAGGGGCGATGCTCCATTAAGCGACAGAATATGGACTGCAGAACGGAATATACCATTTTCAGGAGAAAGGGATATACCCATTTAAGGAGAATGGGGTTTACCCGTTTAAGGAGATTGGGGTTTACCCGTTTAAGGAGAATGGGGTTTACCCATTTAAGGAGATTGGGGTTTACCCGTTTAAGGAGATTGGGGTTTACCTGTTTAAGGAGAATGGGGTATACCCATTTAAAGAGAATGGGGTTTACCCATTTAAGGAGAATGGGGTTTACCCGTTTAAGGAGAATGGGGTTTACCCATTTAAGGAGAATGGGGTTTACCCATTTAAGGAGATTGGTGTTTACCCGTTTAAGGAGAATGGGGTTTACCCGTTTAAGGAGAATGGGGTTTACCCGTTTAAGGAGAATGGTGTTTACCCGTTTAAGGAGAATGGGGTTTACCCGTTTAAGGAGAAAGGGGTTTTACCCGTTTAAGGAGATTGGTGTTTACCCGTTTAAGGAGAATGGGGTTTACCCGTTTAAAGAGAATGGGGTTTACCCGTTTAAGGAGATTGGGGTTTACCCGTTTAAGGAGAATGGGGTTTACCCGTTTAAAGGGAATGGGGTTTACCCGTTTAAGGAGATTGGGGTTTACCCGTTTAAGGAGAATGGGGTTTACCCGTTTAAGGAGAATGGCGTTTAGCCGTTTAAGGAGAATGGGGTTTACCCGTTTAAGGAGATTGGGGTTTACCCGTTTAAGGAGAATGGGGTTTACCCGTTTAAGGAGAATGGGGTTTACCCATTTAAGGAGAATGGGGTTTAGCCGTTTAAGGAGAATGGGGTTTACCCGTTTAAGGAGATTGGGGTTTACCCGTTTAAGGAGATTGGGGTTTACCCGTTTAAGGAGAATGGGGTTTACCCGTTTAAGGAGATTGGGGTTTACCCGTTTAAGGAGAATGGGGTTTACCCGTTTAAGGAGAATGGGGTTTACCCATTTAAGGAGATTGGTGTTTACCCGTTTAAGGAGAATGGGGTTTACCCGTTTAAGGAGAATGGTGTTTACCCGTTTAAGGAGAATGGGGTTTACCCGTTTAAGGAGAATGGGGTTTACCCGTTTAAGGAGATTGGGGTTTACCCGTTTAAGGAGAATGGGGTATACCTGACAAAAAAAGTGTGCATTCTATTTGTGTCATTTGCATTATCATTTAGTTCTGGCATAACTGTTACGGGTTAATGAGTGTGTTACAGAAAGCGCATGCTTTGTTTTTTTTAACAGTAAGACTTTAACATTCACATAATCTTTAGCTCTAGGAAACTAATTCAGAGAGAATGGCTGCGTGCAGCTCTATATTTCATTTTCGTGCTTTAATAGTGTATATAGATTACAAATTCAGCATTAAAATGTGAATCATATGACTACAAACGATGTTTGAGGAAAATCAATTTAAATCACAAAACAACTCAAGTATGACTAATTAAAAAAAAAAGTTATTATTGTATTTTTAGCTGTCGTGACAAACAGCTGATTACATTTGAGCGCGTCACAAATATAAACATGAAGACAGCTGCCTTCAAGATCGCCTGCACCACAAAAGGCCTCGTTTCCAAGGTGAATGAGAAAAAAAATATTCATGAAAAAATGTAAAAGTGCAGAATTTGAAGACGCTTCCATGCTCTGTTCTCACCCTGTGGTAAAACATTCTGTTTGTCAGAGGTTTCTCTGTGAACAGAATCCTAAATAAGGTTAAACGTGACGAGTTTTGGAGATGACAGGGAACATCCTTGTTAATCACGTAAATGTTCTCCCTGCTACCCCCAAACCACCCACACCCCCAAAGGGGGGCAGCTGTGCCTCAGGGGTCCTGACTCTGTTGTGCATAGCGCCCCCTAGAGGTAGGGTCAGTAACTCTTATTCTTTCTTTTGTCTGTATTGGTTCTGAGGCCATCCCTCACTCAGACCAGCCCCGGGCCTGGGGTCCAGAGACCCGCGTCCTCAGCACAGCCTGCGAGTCTGCTCTGGCTCCATATTCGGCCTGCGAGTCTGCTCTGGCTCCATTAGCCGGCCTGCGAGTCTGCTCTGGCTCCATTAGCCGGCCTGCGAGTCTGCTCTGGCTCCATTAGCCGGCCTGCAAGTCTGCTCTGGCTCCATTAGCCGGCCTGTGAGTCTGCTCTGGCTCCATTAGCCGGCCTGCGAATCTGCTCTGGCTCCATTAGTCGGCCTGCGAGTCTGCTCTGGCTCCATATTCGGCCTGCGAGTCTGCTCTGGCTCCATTAGCCGGCCTGCGAGTCTGCTCTGGCTCCATTAGCCGGCCTGCGAGTCTGCTCTGGCTCCATTAGCCGGCCTGCAAGTCTGCTCTGGCTCCATTAGCCGGCCTGTGAGTCTGCTCTGGCTCCATTAGCCGGCCTGCGAATCTGCTCTGGCTCCATTAGCCGGCCTGTGAGTCTGCTCTGGCTCCATTAGCCGGCCTGCGAGTCTGCTCTGGCTCCATTATCCGGCCTGCGAGTCTGCTCTGGCTCCATTAGTCGGCCTGCGAGTCTGCTCTGGCTCCATTAGCCAGCCTGCGAGTCAGCTCTGGCTCCATTAGCCGGCCTGCGAGTCTGCTCTGGCTCCATTAGCCGGCCTGCGAGTCTGCTCTGGCTCCATTAGCCGGCCTGCGAGTCTGCTCTGGCTCCATTAGCCGGCCTGCGAGTCTGCTCTGGCTCCATTATCAGTTACGCTGCTCCTGTGTAAAGATTAACTGATCAGTGGCATGGCTTGTTTGTTCCACTGCCCCTCCCCTCAGACAGACTCAAAAGAGTCACCGGCCAAGTGCAGGACAGTAAAGATGCACTTGGTATAGTCACCAGTCTGAATCTGAGCTCCTGACACACTATTCAAGCAGAACTGAATCCGGCTCTAAGGCGTACTTTGGCCATATCTCAGTAAAGTCCAGTTCAAGTATTTGCCATTGATTGAGTTCCAGTCTAAGTAGGTCTGATAGATTAACTGCCGTAAACTTGGAATCTGGACTTGGATCAGATCCTCAGAGATCTCGAGCGACTCGTCTCTCTGTCTGGGACCCGCAGTGGTCATAAGAATCAGTGTAAACCGCAGGGTTAGATTGAGTCGCTCAGGCACGCAGCAGGGGGGAGTGCGTCTGGCGCTCCAGTGCAGGGTTTGTGCCTCACACACACAGAAAGCCTGGACGGTCTCATGGCGTTTGAGATGCAGAAGGTGAGCTCGGGGCTGCGACTGCTTCGGCATGCAGCTGTCATTGCTCCCATTACAGGCGTCTCCTGACAGGCCGGTCGGGTCTGATGAAGACATGGCCGCTCCATCCATCTCAGGGAATTGCTGCCTTTGTTGTGTTAAATCACAGTGTCTGAGGAAGGAGCTCCAGCATCAAGGCTGGCCTCATACATCACCCCAACATCAGTCAGGCCCAAAGATCCTCAGCAAAAAAATCAATCACAAACCCCTCCTCTTCATACGTCCTGCTGTAACTCTGCTCCTTACGGTACCTACGCTTCCTGCTTTCTGGACTTCCAAGCCCACCCCATACATACCAATGAATAATATGGTTACTCCCCACAAACACAAACATTTACTATTGTCCTGGTGCAAGCCCAGCGGCCTAACCATTATACTACACTGGAACAAACAAACCCAGAGAGGGTGCTGAGGTCTGGCCAGGCCTAGCGAGAATGGGCAGTGATACCTGGGCAGTGATATCTCCTGGCAGACACACTTGCATTGCTTTGCTCCAGCCATTCGATAGAGGCCATAGCCCTAAATGTTTTCTTAGAGACCTGTTTAAAGACACGCTTGATATATTACACCTTTTAGTCTGAAAATTGTGTAACATACATACCAGCACACACACACATACTCGCGCACACACATACACACACACACACACACACACACACACACACACACACACACACACACACACACACAC
Source organism: Albula goreensis (assembly GCA_022829145.1). Taxonomy (NCBI): domain Eukaryota; kingdom Metazoa; phylum Chordata; class Actinopteri; order Albuliformes; family Albulidae; genus Albula; species Albula goreensis. The sequence goes on along the minus strand of CM040745.1, from coordinate 772,372 downwards.
ACACACACACTAATCACCCTGCAATACCATACAGATTCCCCTGTCCTCCCTGTTGCTCTCCCAGCACATTTCTGTGTTGTGCTCCTCTGGGTGCCGTCTTGGCAGGGCTCGGGGAAATAGGTCCCCGCGGATGGGATCGGACCAGCAGATGCTCAGACGGGTCCAGCTGGGGCCTGGTTCTGCTGAGCTGAGTAACGGGGCTCCAGGCCCGGTGGGGAAAGGGGCCCGGGCTGGGTTTCCCCAGGCACCGTCACAAAAGCGCCTGAGAGAGGGACAAAGGGAGGGAGGAAGCCCGCTTCTGTTTACTTCAGTTGTTTCTGCCACTTCCTGCTTTTACAGCTCTGACCCAGTTTGTCAGGTATTGTTCTGACACAATGGTACAGTCCCTCACCCAACCGTCGCCTTGCGTTTGGGCCGTTTGGCACGTCCCGAGTGAACCGGCGGGCACGCGTGGGACTGCGATAGCGTCGGCTCCTTTCAGCACGTGCATTTCCTGCCTCTACAGCCACGAGCACTCTGCCCACAACACACACCTCCGGCACAAACAACTGCTGTTTTTCTTTCTTTTAAAATGAAAATAAACTATTGATTGTCAAAAAGAGCCCAAACGTATCCGTAGATTATGGAGGACACATCATACACTTCCCACTCTGATGTCATCCTGATTGCCTCTAAAGGTTATTTTTGAAAGACATTTTTGAGCTTTCTTGACCTTTGAGCATTAAATTAAAGCTGAAATGAGAAAGTACGTTAGGACATCCCTCCTACATAGTACTTGCAGAATTCAATATTATTAATGAACGTTTTTAATGAATTTCTACAGCTTGAGGAAGTCTGACTGTGGAATAAAGATTAGTGATGCTGGTTTTAAAAGAGCACGTTACTGAGTGTGATCACTCATCATGCCTGTACACACACACGCGCCCGCACTCACACACAATTTTGTGGTGTTGAGGCAGATATGCACACACATTTGCCTGTGGAATTTTTTGTCCTTACCCTCTCTAGATTTTATGATGCAGAGATATAAGGCATATGAAAATAACAAGGCATTACGGGAATTCACAATAACACTGGGTTTAGTGCTGGAACATTGGGATTTTGCACTGCTACACTGTTTCATTACACATTACATTACTGTCATTTAGCTGACGCTTTTATCCAAAGCGACTTACAGTTGATTAGACTTACCAAGGGCCAATCTCCCCTGGGAGCAATGTGGGGTTAAGGGCCTTGCTCAAGGGCCCATCAGCAACTGGGACTTGAACCGCCAACCTCAGGGGTCCCAGTCATTTACCTTAGCCACTAGGCTATAGGCTGCCCAGTTTCAAACTGTAACACTGAGTTCTGCACTGTAACACTGGGATTTTGCACTGTAACACTGTGTTCCACACTGTAACACTGGGATTTTGCACTGTAACACTGTTTCAAACTGTAACACTGAATTCCACACTGTAACACTGGGATTTTGCACTGTAACACTGAGTTCCACACTGTAACACTGGGATTTTGCACTGTAACACTGAGTTACGCACTGTAACACCAGGATGTCCATCACATGCCCCGGCCTGGGGGAGCAGAGAGCACAAACCCCTGACCCCCTGGGGCATGGCCAAACGTTCTGTTCCAAATCCATGCATTACACACACGGAGACCTGTTCCAGTGTTTCCTTATTTCTTCATTTATCTATTAACATAAGCAATAATTTAACATGCAGATATCCTATCTAACAGAAATGGGGTGGAGTAGTATGAAAAGAATGTTTTCCATATGCCATCTGCCATTATTCAGCTTTGATGATGTTTCCCACTTTCAGGAAAGACTACCCTCCCCTTACAGAGTTTATGAATGATTTGTCTGTGTACAGTATATATCTCTGCCTGGTTTTGCCCTGTCTCTTTTGCAGTGATGTCATGACTGAATATGAAACTTTACAGAATATCAATCATAAAAAGGCCAAAAGTTAAAAACGGTTATCGTTAGTTATTAAACAGGGGTGCTTTGCTTCCACTTGACGCATTGTAGGTATTTTTGGTGTGTTTTTTTGTATTATTTGCTGTGATCTCCAGGCTCCGGCACACGGTGCAGTTGGCCTGTCTGAGGCCGGCTGCAGGCATACATTTGGCATCCAGTTCTCACAAATCATGTCATTGATCTTTCAGACTGTGCCTCGTTCCCACTCTTCACCATCAAATTACACTCTGCATCGTCATCGACAAGTTGCAGCTGAGTGTTATGTGCCAGGGAGTGGAGGGCTAGGGAGCCACACAGCGTCTAACGGAAGCTTCTGTTACCCCTTCACAGCTCCCATTTTATTAATGTGTCAGTTTAAGTAAACATTCTCTGTGTCACTATGGAAACCAAGTGTATTCCTGGCTGTTTGTTTATGCATTTATTTATTGCAATGTATTTGACATTTCAGATTTGTGATATGACTATTATACGACAACCTGAAAACCTTTTTAAAAAGATTTTCATTTTTTAATGAACTTTTATTTAATAAATTATTTTATAAATTTTTCAATTTTACCTGAGTTTACATTTTCTTAAATGATCTTACCTTAAATGTTCTCTGGTGTTACAGATATGGAACGATTGCTTTGTGCTATGATTTTCCATGTCTTTCGATTGGTTAGGGTTTATCATATTTAATGTTCCATGAGTCCATCATGGCTATTTGTTTTATATGCATCAGTAAGAAAACAAAGAGACACAGAGATGCAACACTGAGGTAAATCTATCCAAGCAGTTGATTTAAGAATATAAGTGAACTTATTGCTCATTTACAGAACATAATCCAGAGGATTTATAAATCAATAACACTCATTGAGAAACGCTGCTTTAGGTCTGGCGTTGCGTTTAAGTGCCATGAACCTGATTAATGTGCTTCTGTGTGTTTGTCCTGATTATTATTTTTTTGGAATGGAGGTGGCTGTGCTTTCTTTGCAGGATCCATTTTTACTAATAACATGTTACAGTGTTACAGTACTCATACAGAGCGTGAGTGTGCGTGCGTGTGTCTAATAGCATGTTACAGTACTCATACAGAGTAGTGTGCGTGCGTGTGTCTAGCATGTTACAGAGCTTGAGTGTGCGTGCGTGTGTCTAATAGCATGTTACAGTACTCATACAGAGCGTGAGTGTGCGTGCGTGTGTCTAATAGCATGTTACAGTACTCATACAGAGCGTGAGTGTGCGTGCGTGTGTCTAATAGCATGTTACAGTACTCATACAGAGAGTGAGTGTGCGTGCGTGTGTGTGTGTGTGTGAGAGAGAGTGCCTGAGAGAGAGAGAGAGAGAGAGAGAGAGAGAGAGAGAAAGGGAGGAAGAGTGAGAGATACATGAGAGAGTAATGGAGCGTTGTGAGTAAATGGAGGCTGCTTATCTGGGTTCTGAGATCGCTTCCGGAGCCGCCTCAATGGCACACCAAGATAAGCCAGTCAGCCCTGAGATTTATCAGACAGGAAGTGACATCAGCCCTGTAATTTATCGGTCAGGAAGTGACACAATGGCCCCTCCATTAGCTATGAAGGCTACTGCTGCTTCTGCACTGGTCCACACCTGTTTTGGTATCATTCCCCTGATGACAGGGTTATTCAGTATTAGTGTTTCCTGTTTCAGTCTATACCCCAACAGAAAAGGACTCCATCGGCTGCACCTGTGCTGATCGCTGGCAGCCCGACACATGAGGGAAATCACCCGTTCAGCACCTGTTTGTCCATTGTCTGTCCACACAGGTCTACGCTGAAACACAATCAAAAAGTTTACCGCTCAAAGGAAATCAACCATGGAGCTAATTTTAGACTGCACGGACAGACATGAGTGATTTTTTTTTGCCGTGGATTTGGACAGCGCAATGGCCAGGGAGTGCCCCTCTGGTTCAGAGCATTTTGAATCACAAAAGGAAGGAAAGTCAGACCGCCCAGTGCTGTAGGAGCGGAACATGCTCCCCACACCGCTGCTGCAGAGCACAGAGAGACACTCACACTGCAGAGAAAGAATCTGAGCAAGGAAACTTTGTTTTCTCAGAATCAATATTTTTTTTCCCTTTTTAAATTTATCTTAAGCCACCTTTAGCGAACAAATCTCTTCAACTGTAGGTTAGAAAATTGCCTAGAGAAAGAGGGTTAAATTTTTGCCATGACTCATTTGTATCCCATTCATTTGATGAAGATTGAAATTTCCAGCTAAAGACACACAGAAGCTAAAAATGATCATTTTGGTGTTTAATCAGATGCCTCTCATTAAGGAGTGAAAGGGCGCTAATGGCCATTGTCCGAGCTGAGAAGGGGCTGCGCGATATTTATAACATTGGCTCAGTAATTGTCCTTCACCCACTGCACCCTTTTGGTTTCAGATGGAGGCTGGTGATGGAGGCTGGTGACCCTCGCTCAGACGGGGGCTGGCGACCTTCGCAGTCTGCGCTGCGACCACAGGACCTCAGTAATGAGAGTCCATGGAAGAGCAAGCGTCCAGACCTGTGCCAGCTTTCTGCTGACGCAAAACCAGCACTGCAACAGGGCTCAGACTCATCGCCAATCAACAGAACACCTGCGACAGTTACCTGTCATAGTTTACATTTATTTACTTAGAGTGTTTTTAATAACTTTTTCCATTTCTGTATAATACATTTATTGTATAGTTTGTATATAAAAGTTAGTAACATATATACATTATCCAAAAAAAGGAAAAAGTATCTTCCTCACACAGCACACACACACACACACACACCTACCATACATCCAAATGTACTCATAATGACTCTTTCTGTGCTGAAACAGGCTAGCCAATGGGGAGGACTGAGCTGAGGTGTGCTAGCCAATGGGGAGGACTGAGGTGAGGTGTGCTAGCCAATGGGGAGGACTGAGCTTAGGTGTGCTAACCAATGGGGAGGACTGAGCTGAGGTGTGCTAGCCAATGGGGAGGACTGAGATGAGGTGTGCTAGCCAATGGGGAGGACTGAGCTTAGGTGTGCTAGCCAATGGGGAGGACTGGGCGGAGGTGTGCTAGCTGTATTAGCCACTGTGCAATGCATCATAATTCAGATCATAATAGCCTTTGTTGCTGTTCTTAGATGATAAATCATGTTCAGACATGGCATCCTAATTATGGCAGACAGTCTGCTTGTAGAAAAGTAAGGAAAATAAATGCTAATTCTCACAATAAAATCTAAGTTTTAGTTTATTGAAAACATGTAGCATATTTCATCTTGATATTTCATCGTGCCAGCTCCTCTGTGCACTCATAACCTCATCAGAAACATAAAATAGGTGTTCACAACAGCGATCCTCCAAACTTTCTTTCTCTGCAAGAATAAAGACGGCACAACTTGTTGTGATCTTTGAGCTTGTCCTTGGCAGAGGGTTGAGTGGCTTTTGGCGTGTACGTACTTTGTGTTTGAAAGGCTGCGGCAGTGAGAATGACTGAGCTGATTATAGATGCTTTATTCGCGTGAACTGGGAGCCACACAGCGATCTCACACACCACACTGTGAGCAGCATCTGTCACTAAGACAGACACAAGGAGGCCATTCTTCTGCGCTCAGCCTTCCCCCAGTGGGCTTTACTTTATTCTGTCTCCTCTGCGTCTCATACTTCACTATCGCTGCTTCTCTGGGGGCTTTTCTCTGTTTCCCAGCTTCCCACACACCCTCGGCCCAGAGCCACGTCCCCGCCCCATGGAGACACACTGCACCTCATAAAGCCAGTTAAAATAACACAAGTTCTCTGTGTCTGTAGCGAAAGATACAACTCCAGAGTCAAGTATCAGTCATTCTCAATCCAGCAATTAAATCAGTAAATTATTCCTTTCCAGTCTTATCATGGGGGCTGGATACTTCCTCAGCAAATTCATTTTCCTTAGCTTTAGTCCAGTGTGTTTAATCAGCGTGTTAGTTTAAGGATTATAGGAAATCTAAATGTTGACGCACTAATCAAACATGATTTACCCTTTTCAAACTGATAGACCCCTCCGAGTTGCAAGTGTACATTAAAAATGCCACTTGTGCCAAGTTTGAATTATGTGATATATAAAGGTTATGGTGTAATTTGGTCCTTTTCTTGCAGTACCACAGTTTACTGGGTGCACTTGGAACATTTTGTCCCAGCTGTGTAACCTTTCCTTTCCGGGGATAATTGACTCAGTTCTGGTTGGAAAGGGGCAGAAGCTGGAAAAAAATTCAGATTTGGTGGCATTGGGCCAGGTGTTCCTGAGTGCCACACTGGGGAAAAAAACAACAAAAACAAAAGTGAAACAATTGCAGTTGTCAGGAACAATTTCCCAGTGTTCTGCCATCTTCAGGGGTCGTTTGTGCTCGTCTCATTAGGAGACAAACTGCAGCACAGGTGGTGCAGAAGAGCAAACAGTAAAAATCAGAATACGAGTGCAGAGGGTTTGAGGGCTGACAGGGAAAAACAGCTGGAAGACATTCTTAAAAGCCAGCATGATTACAGCGAAGACCACCCTGGGATAAATTACTCCTGTAATTTGTAATTAAAACCACACTGATCCATTAGCACCTGTACCTGCCACGTATTTAAGGTCTCATCAAGCAGAAAGTTTATTTAGGATTCAGTCATTTTGTAGAAGAATGACAGCGGCATTATAGCTGTTTTATCTAGTGTACAATACTAGCGCTGCAATGCTCAAGTATATTACATGTTTTACAGTGCTATAAGACACACATGTGTGTTACAGTGCTATTAGACACACAGGTGTGTTACAGTGCTATTAGACACACAGGTGTGTTGCAATGCAATAAGACACATGTTTGTGTTACACTGCTATTAGACACACACGTGTGTTACAGTGGTATTAGACACACACGTGTGTTACAGTGTTATAAGACACACACGTGTGTTACAATGCTATTAGACACACATGCGTTACAGTGCTATAAGACACACACACACGTGTTACAGTGCTATTTGACACACACACGTGTGTTACAGTGCTATAAGACACACATGTGTGTTACAGTGCTATTAGACACACATGTGTGTTACAGTGCTATTAGACACACACGTGTGTTACAGTGCTATTAGACACACACGTGTGTTACAGTGCCTTTAGACACACACGTGTGTTACAGTGCTATTAGACACACACGTGTGTTACAGTGCTATTAGACACTCACGTGTGTTACAGTGGTATTAGACACACACGTGTGTTACAGTGTTATAAGACACACACGTGTGTTACAATGCTATTAGACACACATGTTTGTTACAGTGCCTATAAGACACACACACACGTGTTACAGTGCTATTTGACACACACACGTGTGTTACAGTGCTATAAGACACACATGTGTGTTACAGTGCTATTAGACACACACGTGTGTTACAGTGCTATTAGACACACACGTGTGTTACAGTGCCATTAGACACACACGTGTGTTACAGTGCCTTTAGACACACATGTGTGTTACAGTGCCATTAGACACACACGTGTGTTACAGTGCTATAAGACTGTTTCACAGGGTTATGCTGAATCAGCAGTCATTCTGACATATGCTTCCCCAGGTGAAGGTTCTGCAGAGTGTTCTCCAGGTGCTCAGGATGGCTGAAACACTCTCTGCACAGGAGTGTTCTCCAGGTGCTCAGGATGGCTGAAACACTCTCTGCACAGGAGTGTTCTCCAGGTGCTCAGGATGGCTGAAACACTCTCTGCACAGGAGTGTTCTCCAGGTGCTCAGGATGGCTGAAACACTCTCTGCACAGGAGTGTTCTCCAGGTGCTCAGGATGGCTGAAACACTCTCTGCACAGGAGTGTTCTCCAGGTGCTCAGGATGGCTGAAACACTCTCTGCACAGGTGTGTTCTCCAGGTGCTCAGGATGGCTGAAACACTCTCTGCACAGGAGTGTTCTCCAGGTGCTCAGGATGGCTGAAACACTCTCTGCACAGGAGTGTTCTCCAGGTGCTCAGGATGGCTGAAACACTCTCTGCACAGGAGTGTTCTCCGGGTGCTCAGGATGGCTGAAACACTCTCTGCACAGGAGTGTTCTCCAGGTGCTCAGGATGGCTGAAACACTCTCTGCACAGGAGTGTTCTCCAGGCCCGGCTGTGCATCATGATGCATTCTGGGAGCCAAACTGCCCAGAGAGGATCCAGGATGATGGCGGTGCAGCCAGCTCATAAATCTCCGAGGAGCTGCAGCACAACTCATCATCCGTTTCTGAGCTGCTCGGCCAAATGACAATAACACAACAGCCTGCACTCAATCACCTTTCAGCTCTGCTCTTTATTTTTCACCCAGCGCATTTTGGATATCACTGCTCTCTCCAGATGCTCTCAATTCTTATTGTGAATCAAATTTAAGTAAATGAATGAAATTAAAAATTAATTTAATTCATTCGACTGATATTTTTGAGAGGTCGGGATCATATACCAGGATTCCATTATTACGTTTAACCCTTTCAGCCATCCCGTTGTGTGGGTGCTTTTGGCTTCACTCAGGATGTATGATAGCTGTCAGCAGGGGCCACATGTCAGTTTTATGTGTGTAATGTGTGATTAATGTGTGTCAGTTTTATGTGTGTAATGTGTGATTAATGCATGTCAGTTTTATGTGTGTAATGTGTGATTAATGTGTGTCAGTTTTATGTGTGTAATGTGTGTAATGTGTGATTAATGTGTGTCAGTTTTACGTGTGTAATGTGTGATTAATGTGTGTCAGTTTTATGTGTGTAATGTGTGTAATGTGTGATTAAAGTGTGTCAGTTTTATGTGTGTAATGTGTGTAATGTGTGATTAATGTGTGTCAGTTTTATGTGTGTAATGTGTGTAATGTGTGATTAATGTGTGTCAGTTTTATGTGTGTAATGTGTGTAATGTGTGATTAATGTGTGTAATGTGTGATTAATGTGTGTCAGTTTTATGTGTGTAATGTGTGTAATGTGTGATTAGTGTGTGTAATGGAAGACCGCTGGTCAGTAATTAGGGACCTGATATTCCCTTTCTTTTTTAGGTAGAATTATTCCGCCTTAAAATGTTTTATAAATTGTGCATTTAGATTTAAACAGCTCAGTTCAGGTGTCAATATAGAATATTGCAATAAATAATTACTTTTCGCAGAGGCAAAGAAATAAAGTTGATGTAAACATGAAATTAATTGCAAATGTGAAAAATACATAGAAAATAACTGAATTCACATTGAAGCAGCTGCTCTATGCTAGATAGTAATTTTGGAATATTAGTTTGTATTTGATGACAGGAACAGTGAAAGAACAACAGTGAAAAATTAAGTAGAACTGTTTCCATTACTAAAAACTATCTAAGGCTTAGTGACAGCACATTCTGCCATTTTCCATATTTCTGGATTTGATTAGACACACATAAAGAATCTCTTGTAAGATGTGAGATGTGTCCAAACTGCTAATTTGTGAAGTTTTTCAGCAGCAGTTTTTCAAGCTACTCTCATATCCACCTTTAGACCAGACTTGTATGCAAAGCCTGACCTCCAGTGCAGCAGCGCATTCATATCAGCCAATCAGAGTGCAGCAGCGCATTCATATCAGCCAATCAGGATGCAGCAGCACATTCATATCAGCCAATCAGGGTGCTGCAGGGGAGCACACCTTCTAACCTTCTTCATTAAACCCGACAACTCATCAAGGGTTAAATCCAATGTGGGTGAGCAAAACAGCTGTCCACTTTCAGGATACACACATTTATTTATTTTTATTATTGTTGTTGATGTTGTTGTTGACAGTGTGAGAGTCTCACACATCAGCGCAGAGTCTCTGGCATACAGCTTAAACCCCAGAGGAGTGAGCCAGAGAGAGACTCCTCCAGTAACACCCCTGTGTCTGTACCTGCCCCTGTGTCATCCCAACACTGCACAGCACAGCACTCTCACTGAGGCAGGGTGGAAGCAACAGGCATGCTAACTTTAAATAAATGACCCCAGCACTCCAGACATACAGAGTAAAGAGCAAAACCATCTCACCCTTCCATCAGCTACAGAACAATCCTGTCCTTATTGAACAGAAACTAAATCTCTTCAAAATTAATGTGTGGGCAAAGGGCCTTTCTGCTTCTCAGGGATGCACTAAGCACAGAAAGAGATTTCAAGAAAAGAAGAAAAGACTATTTCAAAAAAGAATGTGTTGGTAACTTCAGCCCCTGTGCAGTGTCAAAAGAGAAACAGGTACTGAATGCTGAATGGCGTTTGGGAAATGAAGTCCTTTTGTTGGAGGGTAAATTCCCATCTGAAATAAGCTGGGGTCTGGTGTTAATCAGCTCAGCGTCTGCAGAGCGTGTTTTTTATTCTGTCAGGGATTTGCCATATTGAAGGAAGTCAAACAGAGCCACTGTCTGCAGACAGACCAAGAGAATTAATCTGACTATATACCCCCCATCCGCACCCAAATACCCTTCCACCCCATTCACCAGCCCAACCCTCAGCACCAAGCCAATAACAACAAACTAATGCAATGCAATGTACATAAAAACATAAGAGCACATAATGACAGCAGCAAGAGGTTCAGCTCATCACTTGCCTAAAGACTACTGAGTATCCAGCACTGCATCAAGCCCATTTACCTACAGTCTACAGGGTATCCAGCACTGCATCAAGCCCATTTACCTACAGTCTACAGAGTATCCAGCACTGCATCAAGCCCATTTACCTACAGTCTACAGAGTATCCAGCACTGCATCAAGCCCATTTACCTACAGTCTACAGAGTATCCAGCACTGCATCAAGCCCATTTACCTACAGTCTACACAGAGTATCCAGCACTGCATCAAGCCCATTTACCTACAGTCTACAGAGTATCCAGCACTGCATCAAGCCCATTTACCTACAGTCTACAGAGTATCCAGCACTGCATCAAGCCCATTTACCTACAGTCTACAGAGTATCCAGCACTGCATCAAGCCCATTTACCTACAGTCTACAGAGTGTCCAGCACTGCATCAAGCCCATTGACCTACAGTCTACAGAGTATCCAGCACTGCATCAAGCCCATTTACCTACAGTCTACAGAGTATCCAGCACTGCATCAAGCCCATTTACCTACAGTCTACAGAGTATCCAGCACTGCATCAAGCCCATTTACCTACAGTCTACAGAGTGTCCAGCACTGCATCAAGCCCATTGACCTACAGTCTACAGAGTATCCAGCACTGCATCAAGCCCATTTACCTACAGTCTACAGAGTATCCAGCACTGCATCAAGCCCATTCACCTACAGTCTACAGAGTATCCAGCACTGCATCAAGCCCATTTACCTACAGTCTACAGAGTATCCAGCACTGCATCAAGCCCATTTACCTACAGTCTACAGAGTATCCAGCACTGCATCAAGCCCATTCACCTACAGTCTACAGAGTATCCAGCACTGCATCAAGCCCATTTACCTACAGTCTACAGAGTATCCAGCACTGCATCAAGCCCATTTACCTACAGTCTACAGAGTATCCAGCACTGCATCAAGCCCATTTACCTACAGTCTACAGAGTATCCAGCACTGCATCAAGCCCATTTACATACAGTCTACTGAGTATCCAGCACTGCATCAAGCCCATTTACCTACAGTCTACAGAGTATCCAGCACTGCATCAAGCCCATTTACCTACAGTCTACAGAGTATCCAGCACTGCATCAAGCCCATTTACCTACAGTCTACAGAGTATCCAGCACTGCATCAAGCCCATTTACCTACAGTCTACAGAGTATCCAGCACTGCATCAAGCCCATTTACCTACAGTCTACAGAGTATCCAGCACTGCATCAAGCCCATTTACCTACAGTCTACAGAGTATCCAGCACTGCATCAAGCCCATTTACCTACAGTCTACAGAGTATCCAGCACTGCATCAAGCCCATTTACCTACAGTCTACAGAGTATCCAGCACTGCATCAAACCCATTTACCAACAGGCTACAGAGTATCCAGCACTGCATCAAGCCCATTTACCTACAGTCTACAGAGTATCCAGCACTGCATCAAGCCCATTTACCTACAGTCTACAGAGTATCCAGCACTGCATCAAGCCCATTTACCTACAGTCTACAGAGTATCCAGCACTGCATCAAGCCCATTTACCTACAGTCTACAGAGTATCCAGCACTGCATCAAGCCCATTTACCTACAGTCTACAGAGTATCCAGCACTGCATCAAGCCCATTTACCTACAGTCTACAGAGTATCCAGCACTGCATCAAGCCCATTGACCTACAGTCTACAGAGTATCCAGTACCGCATCAAGCCCATTTACCTACAGTCTACAGAGTATCCAGCGCTGCATCAAGCCCATTTACCTACAGTCTACAGAGTATCCAGCACTGCATCAAGCCCATTTACCTACAGTCTACAGAGTATCCAGCACTGCATCAAGCCCATTTACATACAGTCTACAGCACTGCATCGAGCCTGAACTTGAACCCTCCAAGGCTTTCTGCCTCAACTACATAACCTGGCATCCTGTTCCAAGAACTGATAACTGAAATGATATTCCTTATTAGAGGAACAGAATTCAGTGATAACTAAATAACTCATTTCCATCAACGGCTTATTATTCTACTGACCAAAGTCAGCCTGAAAAATCTTTTGTAGTTCACATTGTTAAACCCTTTTATGAATTTAAAAAACTCAGTTAATTCCAGTGGTGTCTCCCGTTGCTAAGCTTGAATAGGTTAAGTTTTAAGTCTTTTCACATAAATTTTAAGGTTCACACCAGGAACAGCTTTCATGGCAGTGGAAGCTAAAGAGTGAACAGAAGCAGCCAGCGCCTAAGAGGGGCTAAGGGGGGTGTGGGGGGTGCACTCCGTTTGACCCAGCGCTCACAGCAGTGGTGGATGAGATCACTTACCCAATCCCATCAAGTGTATTAGTCTCCCACTGCACACTGGCACACTGGCACAGCTGGCACTGCCCCCCACTGAATTAAATACTGCCCTGTGCACAGCCTCCCTCTGCCCCCTCCCCCCCGTTTCTCTCTCTCCCTCTCTCTCTCTCTCGCTCCCTCTCTCTCTCTCTCTCTCTCTAACAGTTAGCATGGCGCTCTGCCTTTGGGTAGTTCTCCTCCCTCCTCTCTCTCTCTCTCTCTCTCTCTCTCTCTCTCTCTCTAACAGTTAGCATGGCTCTCTGCCTTTGGGTAGTTCTCCTCCCTCTCTCTCCCTCTCTCTCTCTCTCTCTCTCTCTCTAACAGTTAGCATGGCGCTCTGCCTTTGGGTAGTTCTCCCCCCCTCTCTCTCTCTCTCTCTCTCTCTCTCTCTCTCTAACAGTTAGCATGGCGCTCTGCCTTTGGGTAGTTCTCCTCTCCTCTCTCTCTCTCTCTCTCTCTCTCTCTCTCTAACAGTTAGCATGGCGCTCTGCCTTTGGGTAGTTCTCCCTCCTCTCTCTCTCCTCTCTCTCTCTCTCTCTCTAACAGTTAGCATGGCGCTCTGCCTTTGGGTAGTTCTCCTCCCTCTCTCTCCCCTCCTCTCTCTCTCTCTCTCTCTCTCTCTAACAGTTAGCATGGCGCTCTGCCTTTGGGTAGTTCTCCTCCCTCTCTCTCCCTCTCTCTCTCTCTCTCTCTCTCTAACAGTTAGCATAGTGCTCTCCCTTTGGTTAGTTCTCCTCCCCTCTCTCTCTCTCTCTCTCTCTCTCTCTCTCTCTCTCTCTAACAGTTAGCATAGTGCTCTCCCTTTGGGTAGTTCTCCTCCCTCTCTCTCTCTCTCTCTCTCTCTCTCTCTCTCTAACAGTTAGCATGGCGCTCTGCCTTTGGGTAGTTCTCCTCCCTCTCTCTCCCTCTCTCTCTCTCTCTCTCTCTCTAACAGTTAGCATAGTGCTCTCCCTTTGGGTAGTTCTCCCCCTCCTCTCTCTCTCTCTCTCTCTCTCTCTCTCTAACAGTTAGCATAGCGCTCTCCCTTTGGGTAGTTCTCTCCCTCTCTCTCCCTCTCTCTCTCTCTCTCTAACAGTTAGCATGGCGCTCTGCCTTTGGGTAGTTCTCCTCCCTCTCTCTCTCTCTCTCTCTCTCTCTCTCTCTCTCTCTCTCTCTCTCTCTAACAGTTAGCATAGTGCTCTCCCTTTGGGTAGTTCTCCTCCCTATCTTCACATTGCTTAATAAATATCACTGATTTATGCCGACTGTTGTTGACTTATCTTTGGTGTCTCCTGGAGTCTGACTGAAGGTGCCGATCCCCGCATCAAACTGCTTCTGATCTGAGATCGTATTTGCGATATGTGACTAAACGCAGAGTCGATGTTTAGATACCCCTCCATTCCCCGAACGTGAGGCCTCGCTGTCAGGGCTGAGCTGAAGAATGTGAGGAAACAGAAAAATCTGTGAAAACACGTAGCCTAAAACTGCAACCATGAGCAGATTCAAAGATCAAGTAACAGCTCTGAAACGAGACCTGCAGCATGCAAATGGATGTAGCAAAAGCCCAGAGAACCCACAGGGGAAACAACCAAATGAAATTATGATAATACTGTAGAAAGAAACTAGACGCTTATTTCTCTCATTTTTTTTTCTTTGTTAAACACAAATTGCATCAAAATTTTCAGGTCCATCTGTTCGCATCCCCCTGATATTTCAGTGGAAAAGAGAAGACATTTTTATCTGTGGTATTTCCAATAAAATAATGAATCGGAGCTTAAAAAACAAACATGAAAATAAAGGTGCTGCTGATATGTGAAAGATCAGAGGGGAGTTTGTGGGGTTTCAGCGTTAGATGGATTTTCAGACGGTCTGTGCGTTTCATTTGAGCCGGCCGTAAAGCCTGACTCTCGGGAAGCAGGCCGATGAGGTGGGTTGATGAGGTTGGCAGTTAGCTTGGAGGGTTCAGAATGGAACACAGTGGGTGAAATCACCCTGCAATAAAAAATAAGAGTCAGCTCATACCCCCTGTAGTTGTGGAAGGAGTCATTAGACAGACCTGACCTGATTACTGCATAAAGAGTGTGGCATCCTCTCCTTTAAAGATACCTTTAAAACAGAGTCTTTGTCCCCATTTAAACTTGTCTTTCTGTGCTACACACAGGAGAAACAGAGGCACAGAACATGCAGGTATACTGACACTGATCAGCTGAATATGGTATTGTTATTATTATTAGTGGTAATAGATGTAAAAATAATAATTGGAAGATTTATTATTGATATTATCATCAGTGGCATTGTCAAGTCAACTGAAATAGACTGAGAGGAATTTTGGCATTACTGCTAAAGAGTACAGTCTTGAAAAAATAACAAGCTAACTAGCAAACATGTCTAGTTAGGGTAAATGTAACAGGTGGCTGAGCAAATCCGGAGCAGCACACTCTTGTCTGAGCCAGTCTTAAGGCAACAGAATTGGACCAGACCTCTCAGAATCCCTAACTCCATCAGGGTGATCTGGGCAGGGTCCACAGGCACCGGCTCTGAATCGGCAAATTCCAGCATTATCCTCTTCCCAACACTTTAACATCCCATAATATACATGGTGGAACACTCAGTGCACCAGCTATGGGAAACACCAACTCCATTAGCAACACGAGCAATCAGACATGCAACATGCCAGGGGTCAGCGTGAGCAGATGACTGAACACATGAGAAATGTGATCTGCCCGCCGTGTCGGCTCTACCCGTACAGGAGCGCTGCATTCCAAATTCTGCTATCTCTCCATCTGAGAATTCTGTGATCTTTAAATCCGAAGGTTCTGTGATCTCAGAATCAAAAGATTCTTTCAATGTAAAGATATAGATTTTTAAATCTGAAACAGAATTGATTATTGAGAGCCTTTTATGAAAACCCTTATTAATAATAAACGTGTGGGTTATAAAAAAGGAAATTGGTGTGGGAAACAGAGGAGAGAGTCAAACTAAATGTCTCCTGGGGGTAAATGCCATGGTAACGGCACACACAGTGCGGAAAAAAAAAGTATTCCAAAGGAAAATGTGTGGAGCTCCATGGCGTGTTCTCAGTTGATAATTAACGGCGGTTGAAATGGTGTTCACTTAAACTTTCCAGCCAAAGAGTGTGGAAAAAGGCGCGCCGCACAAAGGAGGCAGAGCGGTTTTAAAATGTAAATCACGGCAACATGGCGCTCGGATTCGCAGCTCTTTAATTCAGCTGTGCAGCCCTCGCCTTTTAACTGCAGGTGGAAAAGCAGAATTAAAAACATGGGCAGGGTTTCTCAGGGCATTTCAGGGGAGGCGCTGGAGCTGGCAGGACTCTGCTAAAGCTTGTTATTGTCAAGCTGAATGATAAAGAGCCTCAGTGTGGAGCAGAAGAGGCTGCACAGCGTACGCCTGGGCCCTCCCCATCTCCTGCTGGGGCTTTATCTCACATGAGCCCAGCAACCCTAAAAACACAGCCTGCACAGTACCCTAACCACACAGCCTGCACCTTACCCTACCCACACAGCCTGCACAGTACCCTAACCACACAGCCTGCACAGTACCCTAACCACAGAGCCTGCACAGTACCCTAACCACACAGCCTGCACAGTACCCTAACCACACAGCCTGCACAGTACTCTAACCACACAGCCTGCACAGCACCCTAACCACACAGCCTGCACAGTACCCTAACCACACAGCCTGCATAGCACCCCTAACCACACAGCCTGCACAGTACACTAACCACACAGCCTGCACAGTACTCTAACCACACAGCCTGCACAGTACTCTAACCACACAGCCTGCACAGCACCCTAACCACACAGCCTGCACAGCACCCTAACCACACAGCCTGCACAGTACACTAACCACACAGCCTGCACAGCACCCTAACCACACAGCCTGCACAGCACCCTAACCACAGAGCCTGCACAGTACCCTAACCACACAGCCTGCACAGCACCCTAACCACACAGCCTGCACAGTACCCTAACCACACAGCCTGCATAGCACCCTAAAAACACAGCCTGCACAGTACCCTAACCACACAGCCTGCACAGTACCCTAACCACACAGCCTGCATAGCACCCTAAAAACACAGCCTGCACAGTACCCTAACCACACAGCCTGCACAGCACCCTAACCACACAGCCTGCACAGCACCCTAACCACACAGCCTGCACAGCACCCTAACCACACAGCCTGCACAGTACCCAACACAACAAAAAACCCCAAATGCATAAGGTTTAGGTTTCATGGGTTTCTTTTCGTTTATTTTGGGACGCTCCTGTGTCATTTCCACTCGCCATAATGTGACTGACTCAGTTAGCCACCAAACAGCTTGAGCTTATCTTAGCATGGCATGTTCCTAGTTTACAGCTTAAGGTTTACAGCTTAACTTCTGCATTATGTTCATCAATCTTCGCACACCAGCTACCGCGTCCTCTCCACCAGAGTGCGTGCACTGAACAGTATCGTCCGTACCGTGACGGTTCGGGACGAGTACATGTAGCATTACACCCCTTGTGCGTAAGTTAGTTTGTATTGTACACAAAAGATATTTTTTTCCAGGATTTCTTTGTGCATAGTTATAAGTGTGCATTATATATGAGTGTGTAGTATACACGACTAAATGCTGTATTAAAAAGAATATATGATGTAGGTGTGGGTGTGTTTATAAGCCCTTTCACTTTGTGATATAAAAATTTACACTTTGAAGTGGACTTAGGAAGAGGTCATTTGGACTTCTCTCCATTTTCTCCGTTTTAGGCAGAAATAAGCGTCCTGTCACTTTGCCCTTTTTCAAGGTTTTAAACAGGAATAAGCTCCCTGTCTCCACCGATACTGTGAGATGCATCACCTGCCTTTTATGTTTAAACGTAAAGTAAGATTAACTGACAGTCTGTCGTCTACGTGTGATAAACAGCTTTAAACCATGCTGTCTGCTTGCTCCATCTCTCTACAACCATCACTAAGTGTGTGTGTGTGTGTGCCTGTGTGTGCGTACATTTGTGTACGCGCATGGGTATGGGCATATGTGTGCATGTGTATGTGTGCAGGTATGTGTGTGAGTGCTTGTGTGAGACAGGAAGTTAAGTAATTGTGTGTGTCCAGATTGGAAATTAAGCAATTAAAAGGGTGAAGATGTCTGTGTGCTTGACTAAATCACTTTATTATGTGGAAGAGGGTTCTCTAATAAGGAGTGGTAAGAGTTATATTTGTACAAACTGAAAAGAGGACCAGTGAAGGACAGTGTACCTACGCTTTCTATCCACTTTATCTCATGAATCAACACAATTTATTGCAAAAGTCAAGAGTCTAAGAGGTTTGTCTGTATGACTAACCTTCATAGAGTCAGTTCAGCAGCGGGATTTTCTCTGGTATGGGTATGCCACCGAGCTCTCATTCTGCTCACAGTCTGTTATTTCTGTGGGCTTTTTCCAAGGTCAGTCAAGAGATAAAGCACTGTTCAAGTCAGTACCAGAAAAAGCAGATTACAAAACAAACGCATTTTAGGAACTGATCCAATCAAAGGAGAGGAAACACAGGGTTGTAAATCCTCTCAGAGTGGAGAGGCAGAGCGTCATTAGGATCACACCAGCGTAGTGACTCAGCGCGAAAGGAGCCTCCACTCAGCCCACAAGCATGTCAATATAACGCAGAACCAATCAAACAGCTTCAATCATGTCAATATAACGCAGAACCAATCAAACAGCTTCAATCATGTCAATATAACGCAGAACCAATCAAACAGCTTCAATCATGTCAATATAACGCAGAACCAATCAAACAGCTTCAATCATGTCAATATAACGCAGAACCAATCAAACAGCTTCAATCATGTCAATATAATGCAGAACCAATCAAACAGCTTCAATCATGTCAATATAATGCAGAACCAATCAAACAGCTTCAATCATGTCAATATAATGCAGAACCAATCAAACAGCTTCAATCATGTCAATATAATGCAGAACCAATCAAACAGCTTCAATCATGTCAATATAATGCAGAACCAATCAAACAGCTTCAATCATGTCAATATAATGCAGAACCAATCAAACAGCTTCAATCATGTCAATATAAGGCAGAACCAATCAAACAGCTTCAGAATCATGAGCCGGAGCTGAAGCCAGTGCTGCATTTTTAACCTCCCAGCTGAGGGTGTGTGAAAAGCAGTTTCAATCAGGGCTGGTGGTGATGGAGCGCGGATCGTAGAGGACCCCCGACCCCATGTGCATTCTGTCTCATCTGCATCGGGCCTCTGGGGGCCCGTCTCATCTACCTCAGCGCGGTCATCTAATGGGCAGGTGCCACGGCGGAGCGCGGAGGGACAGAGTGCAGCCGTAATCTCTCCAGTCAAGGTCTCATGCAATAAGACTTTCTCCAAACTATCAAGAGTTTGTCATCTGCCATTCGCCCAGGGGAATCTCCTGCTTATTATTCTCAAATGGAAAATGGCATGAATTTCAGTCTGGATGGGACAGCAACGACATTTATAACAGACCACAGCATGTGTCATTTACCTATATTTACATTAATATGGGACAGTGCGTTTTCATGTCTATCTCTGGTTTGAGACAGGCACGGCGTGGTAGGAGAGCTGTCTGTGTGTGATGAGGAGGCTAACACCTGCCTCACAGCAGAATGATCGTGTTTTTTCTGTCTGTGGTTGTGCGTGTGCATGCATTCATGCGTGTGTGGAACCTGATCTTTCACCACCAGGTTTAGTTGTAGTGCAGTGCTGGTTTCCTAATGAAGCTGGATTAGCAGTGCGGTCCATAATGAAACTGGATTAGCAGTGTGGTCCATAATGAAGCTGGATGAGCAGTGCGGTCCATAATGAAGCTGGATTAGCAGTGCGGTCCATAATGAAGCTGGATGAGCAGTGCGGTCCATAATGAAGCTGGATTAGCAGTGCGGTCCATAATGAAGCTGGATTAGCAGTGCGGCCCATAATGAAGCTGGATTAGCAGTGCTGTCCATAATGAAGCTGGATGAGCAGTGTGGTCTATAATGAAACTGGATTAGCAGTGCGGTCCATAATGAAGCTGGATTAGCAGTGCGGTCCATAATGAAGCTGGATTAGCAGTACGGTCCATAATGAAGCTGGATTAGCAGTGCGGCCCATAATGAAACTGGATTAGCAGTGCGGTCCATAATGAAGCTGGATTAGCAGTGCGGCCCATAATGAAACTGGATTAGCAGTGCGGTCCATAATGAAGCTGGATTAGCAGTGCGGTCCATAATGAAGCTGGATTAGCAGTGCGGTCCATAATGAAGCTGGATTAGCAGTACGGTCCATAATGAAGCTGGATTAGCAGTGCGGCCCATAATGAAACTGGATTAGCAGTGCGGTCCATAATGAAGCTGGATTAGCAGTGCGGTCCATAATGAAGCTGGATTAGCAGTGCGGTCCATAATGAAACTGGATTAGCAGTGCGGTCCATAATGAAGCTGGATGAGCAGTGATTTGACAGATGTACCAGCTTCCTCCTCTTTTCATCCGCTCTGCTAACCCTAAACCTGCGGGTCATCCGCTCTGCTCAGCTTCTCCAACCTACAACAAAAGACATTTCAACAATCATAGGAGGAGAAATGTCCTTTCTTTCTGAATTGATATAACGTCACTCTCTCTCTCTCTCTCTCTCTCTTGCTCTCTCTCTCTTCTTTCTTACTTCTCCAAACCCTCCATAGTAACCTAACATGCTCCATCTTCTGCCCCACAGTGGTATAGGTAGAGTATATTACATATAGGTTCAGTTTATTTCATACATATACCATATGTAATTCACTATATCTTGATGAAAAGACTGCAGAGATTAGTACTCATGCCTACAGTTGTAGATAATTAGCATTTGTTGTTTGAAGCAATTGTATGCCATTCTGAAAGCTGCACAGACTGAGACAGCCTGACATGCTAAATGCTTAAATGCAAATACTAATGTAAATGCAATACTCCCCTGAGGCAGAAAGGCCGTATTACTTCTCCCTAAGTCCTCTTCACAGGAAAGGGAGGTATGAGGTGAATAGGCAAGCACAGCAGAGATTCAGATTCTTCCGGAAAAGAGCAAACAAACACACGTATGAGAGTAAGCGTATTAAATCAGGTAAGGTAAAGGTCACGCTGCGTGGTGTGTGTTTGAAAATCCCACCTTCTTTGCACTTCCCCCCCTCGTTATGTATCAATTTTGAAAGTGCAAATATTGCTTACTGACAGGTGACCTTATCTGAGTCAGGAAATATGAGCTGAGCAACACTTGATCGAACCAAATTCATTTTTCTATGCTGTAGTGTAATATGTTAAGTTAATTCCATCCAAATGTCATGTAGAATGGTAGTCTTCTTTATATTTGTTGGGTTTCAGGGGAAACATTCACCTTGAAATATGAAGTGGGAGAAGAATCAATATACAGATATAATATAATTTTAATAAACTTGTTTTTATGACTTATAGCTGCATATTTGTTACTTGAAATGTGTGAGGAATTTATATGAATGTATATATTCATGAAGCCAATGAGAGAAGCACATCCAAATTCTTAAAAATATATATATATATATTCTATATGATTTATATCCTATGCTGTTTAAAATGGTGGACCAGACTTGAGAGTAATAGTTTGAGTTTAGGCTGATGTGACCTTTTTGGTGCTTACTGCACTAATACTGCATAACCTCACACAGGACTGCACAGTGCTCAGTAAGGGGCCATAACCTCACACAGGACTGCACAGTGCTCAGTAAGGGGCCATAACCTCACACAGGACTGCACTAATACTGCATAACCTCACACAGGACTGCACAGTGCTCAGTAAGGGGCCATAACCTCACACAGGACTGCACAGTGCTCAGTAAGGGCCATAACCTCACACAGGACTGCACTAATACTGCATAACCTCACACAGGACTGCACAGTGCTCAATAAGGGGCCATAACCTCACACAGGACTGCACTAATACTGCATAACCTCACACAGGACTGCACTAATACTGCATAACCTCACACAGGACTGCACAGTGCTCAATAAGGGGCCATAACCTCACACAGGACTGCACAGTGCTCAATAAGGGGCCGTAACCTCACACAGGACTACACAGTGCTCAATAAGGGGCCATAACCTCACACAGGACTACACAGTGCTCAATAAGGGGCCATAACCTCACACAGGACTGCACTAATACTGCATAACCTCACACAGGACTGCACTAATACTGCATAACCTCACACAGGACTGCACAGTGCTCAATAAGGGGCCATAACCTCACACAGGACTGCACTAATACTGCATAACCTCACACAGGACTGCACTAATACTGCATAACCTCACACAGGACTGCACAGTGCTCAATAAGGGGCCATAACCTCACACAGGACTGCACAGTGCTCAATAAGGGGCCATAACCTCACACAGGACTGCACTAATAGGGGCCATAACCTCACACAGGACTGCACTAATACTGCATAACCTCACACAGGACTGCACTAATACTGCATAACCTCACACAGGACTGCACAGTGCTCAGTAAGGGGCCATAACCTCACACAGGACTACACAGTGCTCAATAAGGGGCCATAACCTCACACAGGACTGCACAGTGCTCAGTAAGGGGCCATAACCTCACACAGGACTGCACAGAGCTCAATAAGGGGCCGTAACCTCACACAGGACTGCACAGTGCTCAATAAGGGGCCATAACCTCACACAGGACTGCACTAATACTGCATAACCTCACACAGGACTGCACTAATACTGCATAACCTCACACAGGACTACACAGTGCTCAATAAGGGGCCATAACCTCACACAGGACTGCACAGAGCTCAATAAGGGGCCGTAACCTCACACAGGACTGCACTAATACTGCATAACCTCACACAGGACTGCACAGTGCTCAATAAGGGGCCATAACCTCACACAGGACTGCACAGTGCTCAGTAAGGGGCCATAACCTCACACAGGACTGCACAGTGCTCAGTAAGGGGCCATAACCTCACACAGGACTGCACAGTGCTCAATAAGGGGCCGTAACCTCACACAGGACTGCACTAATACTGCATAACCTCACACAGGACTGCACAGTGCTCAGTAAGGGGCCGTAACCTCACACAGGACTGCACAGTGCTCAATAAGGGGCCGTAACCTCACACAGGACTGCACAGTGCTCAGTAAGGGGCCATAACCTCACACAGGACTGCACTAATACTGCATAACCTCACACAGGACTGCACAGTGCTCAGTAAGGGGCCATAACCTCACACAGGACTGCACAGTGCTCAGTAAGGGGCCATAACCTCACACAGGACTGCACAGTGCTCAATAAGGGGCCATAACCTCACACAGGACTACACAGTGCTCAATAAGGGGCCATAACCTCACACAGGGCTGCACTAATACTGCATAACCTCACACAGGACTGCACAGTGCTCAATAAGGGGCCATAACCTCACACAGGACTGCACAGTGCTCAATAAGGGGCCATAACCTCACACAGGACTGCACAGAGCTCAATAAGGGGCCGTAACCTCACACAGGACTGCACTAATACTGCATAACCTCACACAGGACTGCACTAATACTGCATAACCTCACACAGGACTGCACAGTGCTCAGTAAGGGGCCATAACCTCACACAGGACTGCACAGTGCTCAATAAGGGGCCATAACCTCACACAGGACTGCACTAATGCACTGCATAACCTCACACAGGACTGCACAGAGCTCAATAAGGGGCCATAACCTCACACAGGACTGCAGTGCTCAATAACTGCATAACCTCACACAGGACTGCACAGTGCTCAATAAGGGGCCATAACCTCACACAGGACTGCACAGTGCTCAGTAAGGGGCCATAACCTCACACAGGACTGCACAGTGCTCAGTAAGGGGCCATAACCTCACACAGGACTGCACTAATACTGCATAACCTCACACAGGACTGCACTAATACTGCATAACCTCACACAGGACTGCACAGTGCTCAATAAGGGGCCATAACCTCACACAGGACTGCACTAATACTGCATAACCTCACACAGGACTGCACAGAGCTCAATAAGGGGCCATAACCTCACACAGGACTGCACAGTGCTCAATAAGGGGCCATAACCTCACACAGGACTGCACTAATACTGCATAACCTCACACAGGACTGCACAGTGCTCAATAAGGGGCCGTAACCTCACACAGGACTGCACAGTGCTCAATAAGGGGCATAACCTCACACAGGACTGCACAGTGCTCAATAAGGGGCCATAACCTCACACAGGACTGCACAGTGCTCAATAAGGGGCCATAACCTCACACAGGACTGCACTAATACTGCATAACCTCACACAGGACTGCACAGTGCTCAATAAGGGGCCATAACCTCACACAGGACTGCACTAATACTGCATAACCTCACACAGGACTGCACAGTGCTCAATAAGGGGCCATAACCTCACACAGGACTGCACAGTGCTCAATAAGGGGCCATAACCTCACACAGGACTGCACTAATACAATTGGGGCCATAACCTCACACAGGACTGCACTAATACTGCCATAACCTCACACAGGACTGCACAGTGCTCAATAAGGGGCCAAACCTCACACAGGACTGCACTAATACTGCATAACCTCACACAGGACTGCACTAATACTGCATAACCTCACACAGGACTGCACAGTGCTCAATAAGGGGCCGTAACCTCACACAGGACTACATAGTGCTCAATAAGGGGCCATAACCTCACACAGGACTGCACTAATACTGCATAACCTCACACAGGACTGCACAGTGCTCAATAAGGGGCCATAACCTCACACAGGACTGCACTAATACTGCATAACCTCACACAGGACTGCACTAATACTGCATAACCTCACACAGGACTGCACAGTGCTCAGTAAGGGGCCGTAACTTCTCACAGAACTACATATTACTGAATAAGAGGTCATAAACTCAAATAGGAATGTAGCCTCTGTCAGAAGAATCATTTTTGACTGACTTTGCTGGCTTCTGACCACCTGATCACCTGACACATGTGACTGGCTACAGAAAAGACCCAAAAGTAGAGGTTCTGGACGAATGCCCACAGAATGTGTCTCTGTATTTTGCAACATAATCATGTGACTGGCTAACACAAAACCTTGCATTCCCTATCCCCAATCCCCAGACTGTAAATGTGAAGGAGAATTGAGCTTTTAAACAAGGGTAAAATAATGACACAGAAAAATAACCCCTCTGCCCAAGCATGGAGCCCGTATGGGTCCCCAATCACCCCACACTGTGATCCTGTTCACTTCCCTTTTCCTGTCACATGACCCCTCCCAGGTGGGCCCTCATTCAGTCCCAGCAGAAAGGGAGCAGTTTCATCTCGATTAGCATTTCAGTGAAAAAGAAAAAGGAAATGATATCTCGGCTCCGAAAATAATCTTTCTTTATTCATGAAAGCCTGAGCAGGGTTGGCACTGACTCGACCCCTTTCTCCAGGAACGCAGCCAGATGTGAACTCAAATTCACAATGCTGCAAATTTGCATATTCACATTTGCCAGAAACACAGAGCTCACTCGCTCTGTGGGGAACAGGGGCATTTCGCTGTGTGCCGTTTGGGGAGGATATCTACTCTACCATCACACACACCTCTGCACCCTCATTAGCGTTTCAGATAATGTGGCTTTAGATAATTCTGTGCACTGTGAGGTGACAAGTTTAATATCACGCCTCCTAATGACTGGTGCAGGCCTTATTAAAGCTGACTCCTGACTGATTACACATGTAGTCGGCTGCTGCAGGCTGCTCGTCTTTAAGTGAATATTAAGTGCAGCTGACATTTCTCCCTCGCCTCTCTTTGATAGTCACATTTGTTTCCTTCCGTAGGGGTTTTTGCTGTGTTTTCTCTGTTCTGTCTCTAATTTCTCTGTGCATGCGTGTGTAATTTATGGCAGCTCTGGCTAATCATTATCAGTGTATAATAAGGAAAATTACTGGAGGAAGTGGGCCCATAGATATATATAGCTGCACACATATAGAGGGTTTGTGCATGAGAGTGTGTGTGTGAGAGAGAGTGTGAGTGTGTGAGAGTGTATGTGTGAGAGAGAGTGTGTGTGTGAGTGTGAGTGTCTGTGTGTGTGTGTGTGAGTGTGAGTGTATGTGTGTGTGTGTGTGTGTGTGTGTGTGAGCG
Organism: Albula goreensis; assembly: GCA_022829145.1. Classification (NCBI taxonomy): domain Eukaryota; kingdom Metazoa; phylum Chordata; class Actinopteri; order Albuliformes; family Albulidae; genus Albula; species Albula goreensis. The sequence continues at coordinate 746,391 of CM040745.1, read as the reverse complement.
TGAGTGTGAGTCTGTGTGTGTGTGTGTGTGTGTGTGTGTGTGTGTGTGTGTGTGTGTGTGTGTGTGTGTGTGTGTGTGTGTGTGTGTGTGTGTGTGTGTGAGTGTGTGTGTGAGTGTGAGTGTGTGTGAGTGTGTGTGTGTGAGCGTGAGTGTGTGTTAGTGTGAGTGTGAGTGTGAGTGTCTGTGTGTGTGTGTGTGTGTGTGTGTGTGTGTGTGTGTGTGTGTGTGTGTGTGTGTGTGTGTGTGTGTGTGTGTGTGTGTGTGAGTGTGAGTGTGTGAGAGTATGTGTGAGAGAGAGTGTGGGTGTGTGTGTGTGTGTGAGCGTGAGTGTGTGTTAGTGTGAGTGTGAGTGAGTGTGGGTGTGCATGTATGTGTGCATGTGGGGGGGGGGGGAGTCTGTGTGTTTGTATGTGTGTGAGTGTGTGTGTGTGTGTGTGTGTGTGTGTGTGTGTGTGTGTGTGTGTGTGTGTGTGTGTGAGTGTGAGTGTGAGTGTGTGTGTGTGTGTGTGTGTGTGTGTGTGTGTGTGTGTGTGTGTGTGTGTGTGTGTGAGTGTGTGTATGAATGATGTGGAGCAGAGTTAGCTGAACTTCCTGTTTGTTAGGTATGGATTTGTAGCACCTGTGCCCAGCTCCTCCGTTTCCCCGTTTCCTCAACATGAAAACCCAGACCAGCTGTTCCTCTCATCGTCAGAGACAGCGGCCTGCGTGAGCAATCGCACTGATCTGTGCTTTCAGCTGACACACACCTTTTATCCGCACACGGAAACCAACACTGTGATTCATCTCCCGGCCTCTCTAACGCCGTCTCCATTTCACACACCAAACTGCTCTCACAGCAACGCTGTCTTCTCCTCTGCAGAACAACATTTTTTACAGCATCAGTTACGCCAACACTCCTTATTTACTAATACAGACCAGCTCAAATCTCTGTCTGAGACACACCACCGTTTCTGATAATCTGACGCCTGGAGTAAATAAAAGCTTCATTTTAAGTGAAGCAGAAATGGAAACAAAAAGCCTTAAAATAACTTGCCGTAACTGTGGTTGTAAAAAACAAATGCTTGTAATTGTGAATCAGATTTAAGGATGAATGTTTGATCAGATCCAGGCCCAGTTCTGTGGGTGTATTGCATTCATCTCAGTTTGGCCAGTGTTAGGTTTCACCAGTTACCACTTCCTGGCAGAAGTTATTCCTCTTTCTGACAGTCGCTGAGGTTTTTTTGGAAATGAAAACAAATAATGAGGTTACTGGTGCTGGAAAATTGAGATGCAAAGAATGTATTTGGACCGTGTAAGAGAGGGCAGTAATTTCAATTTAAAAAAAGTCGCACTGTGTATCGAGAGAAGTTCCTCGGCAGGAATGGGGAATTGTGGGTAATCTCATCCCAGCCCTGTGCAGACTGGAGGATCCTCAGAGCCTCCATGTTGGGTTTCTGATGCAGTAATTGTTTCCAGGCTGTGCCTCTCTGAAAGCCGCAGCACTGGGCTCCAGGAGTGGGCCGTGGGAGGGAGTCAGAGTGGAGGCCCGGGAGGGCGGCTCCCCACACCCCCACCCCACCCCATACTGGACTAATCCAGGGGCCCCTGCTTTATGGAAGGAGAGATTCTGCACTAAATACAAATGGCAGTCTGCTCGTCACAGTCACTACATAACTCTAAAACCAGAGCGGATAACAGCAATATTCAACTAAACTACAAAAATAAACGGCCACATGTTTGCCATATTAAAATGCTTTCTGAAACACAGAAAGCAGCAAAGTGCCCAATTCTCCTACTTCCTAAATCCTTCAGTGGAGCGACTTTGGGCTAACTGTGGCTTTGGAGAAAGTTAGAGGCGATTGTTTGGCTGGATCTATCTGAGCTGCACAGGAATAAAATGGTGGGGGAGGGTGGGGGGGTGGCATGGGTGGGCGTGTAGCCAGCAATAGACCTGCACTCCTCTGTGACCTAACCCCTCCCAACCCAAGTGCTGGGAAACAGAACTGCAAGTTTGTTTTCTTGCAGTGTGGCTCTGCTGATGTTTGGCTTTCACTTGCTGCATTTAGAGCCACTTCAACACAAGCTCATGACATCAGCAGTGAGGATGGCCGAGTGGTTTTTTGAGAAATTTTTGGGCAGATATACATCATATCAGAATGTCGACCATGGAGTAAATAACTTCAAGACAAGAGGAGAAAACCAGGTGGCTCTAGCGTCTGCAGACAACAGCTTGCACTGATTAAAACAAAATTAATTAATCATAAATACAGCAGAACAACATCCATACGCCCCCGCACTCTCTCTCACAGCGCATTCACCTATGTGAACGGTACAGTTTGCAGAGTGATTATTGAGCTGTGATTGAGTTGTCAGAGCTGAGGTTTCACTGGTTGTTGTTGAGGTGTGATTAGTTGTTGTCAGTGCTGATATTTGGCCTGGTTGTTGTTGTTGAGGTGTGATTAGTTGTTGTCAGTGCTGATATTTGGCCTGGTTGTTGTTGTTGAGGTGTGATTAGTTGTTGTCAGTGCTGATATTTGGTCTGGTTGTTGTTGTTGAGGTGTGATTAGTTGTTGTCAGTGCTGATATTTGGTCTGGTCGTTGTTGAGGTGTGATTAGTTGTTGTCAGTGCTGATATTTGGCCTGGTTGTTGTTGTTGAGGTGTGATTAGTTGTTGTCAGTGCTGATATTTGGCCTGGTTGTTGTTGTTGAGGTGTGATTAGTTGTTGTCAGTGCTGATATTTGGTCTGGTTGTTGTTGTTGAGGTGTGATTAGTTGTTGTCAGTGCTGATATTTGGTCTGGTCGTTGTTGAGGTGTGATTAGTTGTTGTCAGTGCTGATATTTGGCCTGGTTGTTGTTGTTGAGGTGTGATTAGTCATTGTCAGTGCTGATATTTGGTCTGGTTGTTGTTGTTGAGGCGTGATTAGTTGTTTTCAGTGCTGATATTTGGCCTGGTTGTTGTTGAGGTGTGATTAGTTGTTATCAGTGCTGATATTTGGTCTGGCTGTTGTTGTTGAGGTGTGATTAGTTGTTGTCAGTGCTGATATTTGGTCTGGTTGTTGTTGTTGAGGTGTGATTAGTTGTTGTCAGTGCTGATATTTGGTCTGGCTGTTGTTGTTGAGGTGTGATTAGTTGTTGTCAGTGCTGATATTTGGTCTGGTTGTTGTTGTTGAGGTGTGATTAGTTGTTGTCAGCTCTGATATTTGGTCTGGTTGTTGTTGTTGAGGTGTGATTAGTTGTTGTCAGTGCTGATATTTGGTCTGGTTGTTGTTGTTGAGGTGTGATTAGTTGTTGTCAGCGCTGATATTTGGCCTGGTTGTTGTTGTTGAGGTGTGATAAGCTGTCAGGGCTGATGTGAGGAGCAGTGTGGGACAGAGATAAAGCACACAGCCTGCCAGGGCTAACAGCGCTAATGCTATCACCCATCACGCATCCTCTTCTCTCAGACATGCTCCCCTCTTCTTCCCTCCTCTTTCACCCTCCCCTCCCTCCCACGCTCCCTTTCACTGCTCTCATGTACCTAAAACACTAATCATCACAGATGTGCGGAACCAGGAGAGAAAAAGTGGAACACGCACACACACACGCAACTATGCATGCACAGACACACACACACACACCTATGCATGCACAGACACACATACATACACACACAGACACACACACAACTATGCATGCAGAGACGCACACACACACATACACACACCTATGTATGCACACACACACACACACACATACACACACCTATGCATGCACACACACACACACACGCATACACGCACACACACACACACCTATGCATGCACAGACACACATCCCCGCACACACACCTATGCATGCACACACATACACACACACACAACTATGCATGCACAGACACACACACACACACACAAACACACACATCTATGCCTGCACACACACACACACACACACATTTCCTTCATTTTTCAGATACTCTCTCCCTGGCAGAATAAAGACAAATGGCAGGGCCGGCATGGGCCCCCAGCACCCAGAGGGCTGCAGCAAACTGATATTAATACAGAGGAGCGTGCCATCAGCGACATCACTTCCTGTCTCCCAGCTCAGCTCCACCGATGGAAGGAGAGAGAGAGGGAGGGATATGGAGAGAAAGAATATTAATGTGTTCATTCAGAATGACAGGAAATGTGCTCTCTCATGCGTGAGTTTTTCTTTTTTCATCTTTTTCTTTAGGTTCCTGCAGCTAAGTGAATAGCTCTGAGCAAGGAAGGGGCTGTGGAATAACAGACAGCAGAGTGGGAGTGATTGAGCCACAGACACAGAGTCACAGACAGCAGAGAGGGAGTGATGGAGCCACAGACACAGAGTCACAGACAGCAGAGTGGGAGTGATGGAGCCACAGACACAGAGTCACAGACAGCAGAGTGGGAGTGATGGAGCCACAGACACAGAGTCACAGACAGCAGAGTGGGAGTGATGGAGCCACAGACACAGAGTCACAGACAGCAGAGTGGGAGTGATGGAGCCACAGACACAGAGTCACAGTCAGCAGAGTGGGAGTGATGGAGCCACAGACACAGAGTCACAGACAGCAGAGTGGGAGTGATGGAGCCACAGACTCAGAGTCACAGACAGCAGAGTGGGAGTGATGGAGCCACAGACACAGAGTCACAGACAGCAGAGTGGGAGTGATGGAGCCACAGACACAGAGTCACAGACAGCAGGGTGGGAGTGATGGAGCCACAGACACAGAGTCACAGACAGCAGAGTGGGAGTGATGGAGCCACAGACACAGAGTCACAGACAGCAGTGTGGAAGTGATGGAGCCACAGACACAGAGTCACAGACAGCAGAGTAGGAGTGATGGAGTAATGTGTGTCTGTGGAAGTACAGCACATGTAATAATACAAAAAAAATTATAATTCTTAACTACAAAAACTTTATCCATGACTGTGGCCGTGATTCTGTGCTGTCTAAGGAGCATGATGGGCCATTGATGGGTTTTTCAAACCCAATCCGGTATTCAGTTAACAGCTCAAATTAGCAAAGGGCTATTTTGGAAAAAAAAAAAATCTGAATACAGCGTCTATCCCCAATTTTCAACTGATAAAAATAGCTCAAACTTGAGGAAAACCTTAATTTATATGCCAGACGTACACACACCCCACTCGGAAAGTAATCAAATTTTCAGATAAAATGCTAATAAATTAAGCTATTAATCAGACAGGAGGCAGTGGGCTTAGAGGAGTGGGGTTCTGTGGAGAATTTCAGCACAATCGATATTATATAAGCCTTATGGGACCATCAGGCAGCTCAATTTCACAGCTCTGCTGAAAATCGATACTCACAGAATAGTTTTGGACTCTCCTAAGGCTTGCCCGAATGAATAAATTTATGTTGCCATTAGGAGGTTCACATTGTGGCCTGCCATAACATGCTGTAACAATGCGAACGGCGGCTTGTTCCCTCATCCTTGAATACTGCCTTTAATTGGAATAATTCTGACAGACTGCTGATTGTCCCTCTTCCAGCGCTTTTGCCAGCCTTCGCTTTTTCTGCGGAAAAGTTGAGAAAGTGAATCTGGTCTGGTATTGGCTATTGGCTGCGACAGCTGCGCAGGGGAGCTCAGTGAGGTCTCCAGTAAGCACCCAGGTGTAAATAAACTGGCTGGGGTCTCAGTCAATGCAAATGCAATGAAAGGTTGATTACAGAACCCAGAGCAGAGCTTCATTTAAACTCATTAGTCTCCAGTGCTGGAGGCTGGAGTGATTCACTGAACCCCTCTGAACCCTTGCTGCATTGGGTTTGTTTAAAGGTGTGTGTGTGTGTGTGTGTGTGTGTGTGTGTGTGTGTGTGTGTGTGTGTGTGTGTGTGTGTGTGTGTGTGTGTGTGTGTGTGTGTGTGTGTGTGTGTGTGTGTGTGTGTGTGTGTGTGTGTGTGTGTGTGTGTGTGTGTGTGTGTGTGTGTGTGTGTGTGTGTGTGTGAGTGTGTGAGTGTGTGTGTGTGTGTGTGTGTGTGTGTGTGTGTGTGTGTGTGTGTGTGTGAGTGTGTGTGTGTGTGTGTGTGTGTGTGTGTGTGTGTGTGTGTGTGTGTGTGTGTGTGTGTGTGTGTGAGTGAGTGTGAGTGGAGTGTGTGTGTGTGTGTGTGTGTATGTATGTGTGTGAGTGTGTAATAATAATCCTCTGTGACAGATCAAACAGACACATTAAATGTGCGAATCAGCAGCTCGTTTACAGATGACAGGGAGCTTTTAGACTGAACTCAGGGCTAAAGCTGACTGCTCGAGACCCGAGACCAGGGCAAAGATCCCATTACAGGCTTCAGTAAGAGAGTACATACATACACACACACACACTCACACACACACACACACACACACACTCACACTCACACACACACACACACACACACACACACACACACACACACACACACACACACACACACACACACATACACACACACACACACACACACACACACACACACACACACACACACACACACACACACATACACACACACACACACACACTCACACACACACACACACCTCCACAGAGCACACCTTAACAAACACCAAACATATTCACTCACAATCGCACCTCGATCCTGAGCGTGCTAACGAAGAGAAGCATGACTCAGGCACGTTTGAGTTTCACCCAAACTCAGAGAGGTCATCTTCATCAATCAGATCAATACGCTGTGCTGTTGTACATGAGCCCGGTCAGGCCTGGCCCCGGCTGCATCGGGCAGTGATAAAGCAGAAACACAGCCACAGAGCCCGCCGCATACTGTATCATGTGTTTAGACATGGTTTGGAGATTAAGGGTACTTGGCAAAGACATTTTAAAATTCATGGCATACCACAAGCCTCAAGGGCCCTTACAACACTTCTAAAACAGATTTATACTGCAGGATATCCACAACTTTCAAACTATGAAATGTTTAAAAAATATATTTTATCGTTATTTAAACAGCCCATGATTCTGCCACAGTATTTTCTAGAATAAAATATATAAAAATATGTAACTTTAAATTGAATGTGAACAAAACAAAAAACGTGTTTACTATTTATTCTGTGTCAGATGAAATAAAGACACACTTTTAAATAAGTTATTCTTGTATTCTTTCACCATTCATGGCATTTAACTCAGAGTTTATGCCTGAATCCTCCCTGAAACAGTGTCTTATCTGACAGGGAGATTTAATTAAAATAATAACCAGAGAGAGGAGACTACAGCTGGGATTCAGTCAAACAAACACAGTCACTTTCAGGACATACACAATTTAATCAAAACTGACTTTAATCTTTTTAAAGACATATGCTACTCAATCTAAGCACTTCTATTCTCTTTAAGGACGTATGCAGATGAAGAAAAACAGACTTTAGCCTCGTCAAAGGCAGATGCTACTCAATCTAAACACACAGACTCCACATGACAGCATTAGCTTCTGAATTACGGGAGACAAGCTGCCATGCCCTGTATGGTTTGTGATTTTCACCCTAAAACAGAGTGAAAACATGCATGTTGTTTTATTGCACAAGCCTGTTTGATCTAGTGAGGATCTGTCCTCCGGCTAATAAACGATAATACCCAACCTTTACTGTACAGATTTTTCTTTTTATAACATTAAACAATTTTTGTATTTCTGATTATGTTTGCTTTGTACACATATTATAATATCATAGTTATTTTAGTTCAGGACATGACACTCAATGAGATGCACAAATGTAAGTTTTCTAGCAATGCTAACCAATCTCTATTTGTTTTATTCATGCATTCATCATATTTCCCTGATTGGTCTTAGCATCCCAGCATCACCTAAAATGCAGACTTTACACAGAACTGGAGTAATGTTTTTTTCCCTCCTGACAACCTGAAGATATTCGATGGAAACAATATGGAAGCATTTATTTGTTCTTTAAATCTGCTGAAATTGGCTGTCAAAACATACAATGGAAAGACTGTGGAGCAATTACACAAGCAGAATCCCAGTGAGCCTGTCTGTGCTTCTGGCGCGGGCGCAGTCTGGCCCGGAGCCCTTCCCCCGCCCGCGCTTGGGACAGCACCACCGCAGAGCTGAAATAACAGGGCCAAACAGCTGTAGCCCTCCGACACAAACCCTGTCACACGCAGAGAAACAGGCCGCTTCTTCAGAGCGAAAATGCAGCCCAGTGAAACCAACTTATTTTTTAAGACAACTGATGTGTTATTTGCTCACAGGACTGTCCTCCAATCATAAAATAGGGGAGGCAGAGCAGTCCGGTGCTCATGGGAGGGTATTAGGATGGTCCATCCAATGGCAGACAAGGGAAATAAAATATTATTTTCATGTATTTACTGGATTAAATCAAGAGTGAACTGGCCCACAATTAACGAGCAAGATAAATATCACCTGCAGTCTCTGAGTCGGGGAGAAGTTCTGCGGCAGGTAACTTTAGAGCTGAACTCTAATCCTGATATTTTACAAGAGAATACAATTAGTCTTAAAGGCATGTGCCATTTAGTCAAAACAGACCGTACATTACAAGCTCACTTTCTTTGAGCAGATTGTATTTTATTGGAGCCAGGCAATCATTTCCTTTGGAATAAGTTCTTTGCATTTTAAAAAAGAAAAGCACATGTCCGTGAAGAGACTAAAACCTGTTTTGATTGAATCTGATATTCTGTTTAAGGATAAGTGAATTTGATTGATTTTAACCCCTTATTTTAGTGCAGCTGTGCTGTAGCTTGAGCTCTGGTGCTGCTGCAGGTCTCTCCATCGTTCCCAGGGTATTGTGAGCTCTCTGGCAGGCAGAGGAGCTGGCTTTTTGGTCCAGAATCCGTACCTCAGGGAGGCAGAGTGGTCCAGAGGACGCATGCCAGTTTGGAACCTCCATCAGAGAGTAAGAGCCCCCTGCTCTGCTCCTGGCTGGAGGACAGATGCTGCTCACCAGCCAATAACAGCCCTGCTCTGCCTCCAGCTCCAGGGCAGGGGCACGAGGCCGCAGCATAGAACACTCATAAACACACACCTGGGTCACACACTCATAAACACACACCTGGGGCACACACTCATAAACACACACCTGGGTCACACACTCATAAACACACACCTGGGTCACACACTCACAAACACACACCTGGGGCACACACTCATAAACACACACCTGGGTCACACACTCATAAACACACACCTGGGGCACACACTCATAAACACACACCTGGGTCACACACTCATAAACACACACCTGGGTCACACACTCATAAACACACACCTGGGTCACACACTCACAAACACACACCTGGGTCACACACTCATAAACACACACCTGGGTCACACACTCACAAACACACACCTGGGGCACACACTCATAAACACACACCTGGGTCACACTCATAAACACACACCTGGGGCACACACTCATAAACACACACCTGGGTCACACACTCATAAACACACACCTGGGGCACACACTCATAAACACACACCTGGGTCACACACTCATAAACACACACCTGGGTCACACACTCATAAACACACACCTGGGGCACACACTCATAAACACACACCTGGGGCACACACTCATAAACACACACCTGGGTCACACACTCTAAAACACACACCTGGGGCACACACTCATAAACACACACCTGGGTCACACACTCATAGACACACGCTGACCATAAGGATCCATCTCTGCATTAGCCACAGATTAATAATTAAGAATATCATCTGGTTTGACTATATTTTTTATGTACCTACCACTACATCCTAATACTCCCTTTTTCGTTCTTGCACTTATTATGGAACTTAACGACATGTTTCAGGCTGATTACAAGACCTCAACCACCTGAAATGAGCAGCCTCAGCACCAACCTGTTTGATGTACGGTGGCCATTTTGTGCCAAAATGCCCTCACTCTCCGAATCAGTCATGGAGGGGGGTTCAATTACTTAGCCAGGCACATGGAACACACACATGTGCCCAGACTGGGAGAAATGGGTAATGAAAACTGGCAGTAAAAATACCAGGTCCTTTTCAATGATATATCACCCTGGGTCCAGTCCATGAGCACCATTAACTTTGACTGACACTGGAACAGCCAATCCTGAACTGTGACAGAATCCAGCCATCTTCCCGGGTCTGTTTCCTGTTCCCAGTGCTCTGAATGGCAGTGACATCACCGTGCTGAACTCCTCTCTGTATTAGAGGTTTTCATTACTTTCTGGCGCTGCCTTTGTCAGGCGTATATTACTTTCCCAGCCCGGTGACTTTATAAACGTATGCACACACAGTCGGGCCCCTCATCACAGGGACATTGTCGCTGGCACATCATTCATATTACCGGCTGTATATTTGCAGAAGCCACTCATATTCTCTCTCTCCAGGTTTTTACGGCTACCGCTCTCCAGATTCAATCAGGGAAACTCTACGCACAAGTTCCACTGCCTGACCACAGCCTGCCCCCAATGCCAGTCAGAAAAGCATTCTGTACTTTTACATTTGGGTTTGTATTTTTAAGAACAATATTAACTTATTCCAGAGAGTACTTTGGGGAATCTAACAAGTCGGGGAAGGCTAACCTTGGCACTGGAGTAGCACAGGGAAAGCTGGTGTAGCACAGGAGATGTTGGAGTAACACAGGGTTTTAGAGTCGGTTTAGGGTTGAAGAGACTCCAGAGACACAGGGTTTTAGAGTGGGTTTAGGGTTGAAGAGACTCCAGAGACACAGGGTTTTAGAGTGGGTTTAGGGTTGAAGAGACTCCAGAGACACAGGGTTTTAGAGTGGGTTTAGGGTTGAAGAGACTCCAGAGACACAGGGTTTTAGAGTGGGTTTAGGGTTGAAGAGACTCCATAGACACAGGGTTTTAGAGTGTGTTTAGGGTTGAAGAGACTCCAGAGACACAGGGTTTTAGAGTGGGTTTAGGGTTGAAGAGACTCCAGAGACACAGGGTTTTAGAGTGGGTTTAGGGTTGAAGAGACTCCAGAGACACAGGGTTTTAGAGTCGGTTTAGGGTTGAAGAGACTCCAGAGACACAGGGTTTTTTAGAGTGGGTTTAGGGTTGAAGAGACTCCAGAGACACAGGGTTTTAGAGTGGGTTTAGGGTTGAAGAGACTCCAGAGACACAGGGTTTTAGAGTGGGTTTAGGGTTGAAGAGACTCCAGAGACACAGGGTTTTAGAGTGGGTTTTTGAAGAGACTCCCAGAGACACAGGGTTTAGTGGGTTTAGGGTTGAAGAGACTCCAGAGACACAGGGTTTTAGAGTGGGTTTAGGGTTGAAGAGACTCCAGAGACACAGGGTTTTAGAGTGGGTTTAGGGTTGAAGAGACTCCAGAGACACAGGGTTTTAGAGTGGGTTTAGGGTTAGACTCCAGAGACACAGGGTTTTAGAGGTTGAAGAGACTCCAGAGACACAGGGTTTTAGAAGAGACTCCAGAGACACAGGGTTTTAGTGGGTTTAGGGTTGAAGAGACTCCAGAGACACAGGGTTTTAGAGTGGGTTTAGGGTTGAAGAGACTCCAGGACACAGGGTTTAGTGGGTTTAGGGTTGAAGAGACTCCAGAGACACAGGGTTTTAGAGTGGGTTTAGGGTTGAAGAGACTCCAGAGACACAGGGTTTTAGAGTGGGTTTAGGGTTGAAGAGACTCCAGAGACACAGGGTTTTAGAGTGGGTTTAGGGTTGAAGAGACTCCAGAGACACAGGGTTTTTAGAGACTCCAGAGACACAGGGTTTAGGGTTGAAGAGACTCCAGAGACACAGGGTTTTAGAGTGGGTTTAGGGTTGAAGAGACTCCAGAGACACAGGGTTTTAGAGTGGGTTTAGGGTTGAAGAGACTCCAGAGACACAGGGTTTTAGAGTGGGTTTAGGGTTGAAGAGACTCCAGAGGGTTTTAGAGTGATCAATCTGGACACATGACACCCCTGTGCCCATGTCCCCACAGAGGAGTATTCCTTTTGTATCAGTCAGTCCTCTCATTGGGTACAGTGTGAGTGTGTGAGTCCAAATGCAGTGCCCAATTACAGCCCAGCAGTGCCCGTATAAGGCCTGGATGTGCCCACTAACCAGCCTGGCAGTGCCCGCGTACAGCCTGCATGTGCTCGCTTACGGCCTGGCAGTGCCCAGTTACAGCCTGACAGTGCCCGCACACAGCCTGCATGTGCTTGCCTACGGCCTGGATGTGCCCGCTTGCAGCCTGGCAGTGCCCGCTCACGGCCTGGCTGCCTGTCTGTGCGGGTCCCAAGCTGAAGTAGCGTAGCTTCCTGTCGGAGCTGAGCGGGGCTGATGGGAGCCTAATCCCACTCAAAGCCCCAGAGTTCAGACTCCAAAGTGCCGGGGCGCTGGTGGCGGCCGCTGGGATCCTCTTCAGAGAGAACCGTAATCACGGAGGAAATTCAGCACAGCTGGGCTGGGATTTGGAGGGGTTTTCTTTCTCCCTCCAGTTGCCAAGGCAATGCTGAGCCAGGCCACAGATCCGAACGGGGAGGCAGTGTGAGACGGTAATGTTCTTTACCGCAATTTATACCATGACAGACAGCACTCCATACTGGGCCCCTCACAACTCAACCAAGCTTACTGCAAGGAGGAGATGATAATAAAAATGGTGATGATGATTATTATTATTATTATTATTATTATTATTATTATTATTATTATTATTATTATTTATTATTATTATTATTATTATTATTATTATTATTATTATTATTATTATTATTATTATTATTATTATTATTATTATTGCAGCTTGATTGGGGCCAGGTGTAATTGGTCCTTGAATTGTGTCCATTTGTTTAATATAAAACCACCTACTGACAAATGTACACCAAATGTATGTAATTTTTGTAGCAAAATATAAAGGTGCTGAAACGTCTCTTAAATGGCATAGAATTCTGTTGTGAAGGAAGACAGTGAAGAGTTGAGTTGAGCCCTAAATTGCCTTGGTGGCGGTTCATAGTGCAGTTGTGTTTATATTCTAGTGTTCCTCTGTGGAAGGTTTGGACTCATCATGACGTCCAGTCAGGAGGTTTGCAGAACTCTGTGTGATTCTGTGACTCTTAGAGCAGCAGAACTGCTGTCAGACGGACCACCTCCCTCCCCCGAGCCAGGTCTGTGTGCATCCTCTGATTAATGGCAGAACACCCTGCCTCACCAGGTTTAATTAAAATCGCTGTTAAGAGCACAGCCAGCTCTGGGCGGCAGAGGGCAGAGGCCCAGCCCGGTGGAGATGAGGGGAGAGTGGAGGAGGCAGCGGCCATTAGCGGGGAATAACGAGGCCAGCAGAGACCACTCACTGCCCTGAGAAACCGCGCAGACACGGAGTCAGCTCTCCCCTCAGTGCGCCTGAGTCGGGCTGAGGCAGGCAGGCCTGCTTCCATACTGGCCCTGCGCACAGCAAACTCCACCAGATGCTGTGTACTGACGGGGTGAGCCGCTTTACCAGGTGAGCCGCATCACTGGGTGAGCCGCTTTACTGGGTGAGCCGCATCACTGGGTGAGCCGCTTTACTGGGTGAGCCGCATCACTGGGTGAGCCGCTTTACTGGGTGAGCCGCTTTACTGGGTGAGCCGCATCACTGGGTGAGCCGCATCACTGGGTGAGCCGCTTTACTGGGTGAGCCGCATCACTGGGTGAGCCACTTTACTGGGTGAGCCGCTTTACTGGGTGAGCCGCATCACTGGGTGAGCCGCTTTACTGGGTGAGCCACTTTACTGGGTGAGCCGCATCACTGGGTGAGCCGCATCACTGGGTGAGCCGCTTTACTGGGTGAGCCGCTTTACTGGGTGAGCCGCATCACTGGGTGAGCCGCTTTACTGGGTGAGCCGCATCACTGGGTGAGCCGCATCACTGGGTGAGCCGCATCACTGGGTGAGCCACATCACTGGGTGAGCCGCTTTACTGGGTGAGCCGCTTTACTGGGTGAGCCACATCACTGGGTGAGCCGCTTTACTGGGTGAGCCGCTTCACTGGGTGAGCCGCATCACTGGGTGAGCCGCATCACTGGGTGAGCCGCTTTACTGGGTGAGCCGCTTTACTGGGTGAGCCGCATCACTGGGTGAGCCGCATCACTGGGTGAGCCGCTTTACTGGGTGAGCCGCTTTACTGGGTGAGCCGCTTTCCTGGGTGAGCCGCATCATGGGGTGAGCCGCATCACCGGGTGAGCCGCTTTCCTGGGTGAGCCGCATCACTGGGTGAGCCACTTCACTGGGTGAGCCGCATCACTGGGTGAGCCACTTCACTGGGTGAGCCGCTTTACTGGGTGAGCCGCTTTACTGGGTGAGCCGCTGGGTGAGCCGCACACTGGGTGAGCCGCTTTACTGGGTGAGCCGCTTTACTGGGTGAGCCGCTTTACTGGGTGAGCCGCTTTACTGGGTGAGCCGCTTTACTGGGTGAGCCGCTTTACTGGGTGAGCCGCTTTACTGGGTGAGCCGCATCACTGGGTGAGCCGCTTTACTGGGTGAGCCGCATCACTGGGTGAGCTTTACTGGGTGAGCCGCATCACTGGGTGAGCCGCTTTACGGGTGAGCCGCTTTACCGGGTGAGCCGCAACATTGGGTGAGCCGCTTTACTGGGTGAGCCGCATCACTGGGTGAGCCGCTTTACTGGGTGAGCCGCATCACTGGGTGAGCCGCTTTACTGGGTGAGCTTTACTGGGTGAGCCGCTTTACTGGGTGAGCCGCATCACCGGGTGAGCCACTTTACTGGGTGAGCCGCTTTACTGGGTGAGCCGCTTTACTGGGTGAGCCGCTTTACTGGGTGAGCCGCATCATGGGGTGAGCCGCATCACTGGGTGAGCCGCTTTACTGGGTGAGCCGCATCACTGGGTGAGCCGCTTTACTGGGTGAGCCGCTTTACTGGGTGAGCCGCATTACTGGGTGAGCCGCATCACTGGGTGAGCCGCTTTACTGGGTGAGCCGCTTTACTGGGTGAGCCGCTTTACTGGGTGAGCCGCATCACTGGGTGAGCCGCATCACTGGGTGAGCCGCATCACTGGGTGACTGGGTGAGCCGCATCACTGGGTGAGCCGCTTTACTGGGTGAGCCGCATCACTGGGTGAGCCGCTTTACTGGGTGAGCCGCATCACTGGGTGAGCCACTTCACTGGGTGAGCCGCTTTCACTGGGTGAGCCGCTTTCACTGGGTGAGCCGCATCACTGGGTGAGCCGCTTTACTGGGTGAGCCCTTTACTGGGTGAGCCGCATCACTGGGTGAGCCGCTTTCACTGGGTGAGCCGCATCACTGGGTGAGCCGCTTTACTGGGTGAGCCGCTTTACTGGGTGAGCCGCATCACTGGGTGAGCCGCTTTACTGGGTGAGCCGCATCACTGGGTGAGCCGCTTTACTGGGTGAGCCGCTTTACTGGGTGAGCCGCTTTACTGGGTGAGCCGCATCACTGGGTGAGCCGCTTTACTGGGTGAGCCGCATCACTGGGTGAGCCGCTTTACTGGGTGAGCCGCTTTACTGGGTGAGCCGCATCACTGGGTGAGCCGCATCACTGGGTGAGCCGCTTTACTGGGTGAGCCGCATCACTGGGTGAGCCGCATCACTGGGTGAGCCGCTTTACTGGGTGAGCCGCTTTACTGGGTGAGCCGCTTTACCGGGTGAGCCGCATCACTGGGTGAGCCGCATCACTGGGTGAGCCTGGGTGAGCTTTACCGGGTGAGCCGCTTTCACTGGGTGAGCCGCATCACTTACCGGGTGAGCCGCATCACTGGGTGAGCCGCTTTACTGGGTGGGTGAGGGTGAGCCGCATCACTGGGTGAGCCGCTTTATTGGGTGAGCCGCTTTACTGGGTGAGCCGCTTTACTGGGTGAGCCGCATCACTGGGTGAGCCGCATCACTGGGTGAGCCGCTTTCACTGGGTGAGCCACATCACTGGGTGAGCCACATCACTGGGTGAGCCGCATCATGGGGTGAGCCGCATCACTGGGTGAGCCGCATCACTGGGTGAGCCGCTTTACTGGGTGAGCGCATCACTGGGCATCATGGGTGAGCCGCATCACTGGGTGAGCCGCATCACTGGGTGAGCCGCACTGGGTCACTGGGTGAGCCGCATCACTGGGTGAGCCGCATCACTGGGTGAGCCGCACTGGGTCACTGGGTGAGCCGCATCACTGGGGGTGAGCCGCATCATGGGGTGAGGCATCACTGGGTGAGCCGCATCATGGGGTGAGCCGCATCACTGGGTGAGCCGCATCACTGGGTGAGCCGCATCATGGGGTGAGCCGCTTTACTGGGTGAGGAAAATTAAGAAATCTGGAAAAAAATGTTGTCCTGGGAACATTTACACTAACATTCTGAGAGTATTCTAGCAACCATAATGCTGGCATGGGTGGACAATAGGGACAAATTAAATCTGCAATTAAATTAGATTTGTGAATGCTTTCAATTCAGAGCACCTTTGAGTTCAAAATTATAAAAAAGAAGATTTTTTTATTCATACTGAACATAAATTTTGTACATTTCCATCTGTGTTTCTGCATTTCCCGTACCCAGTCCTGCAGCTCTGCCGCGGTCGCCGGGTCTCATTTCAAACAGGTTCTCTGTTAGTGAAAGCTGCTGAAAACATGTGTTTACCTCCATAATTCCTCCTGAAACAGATTGAAACATAGTGCAGGTCTGGCTCATCAATACCATTTGCTTTGCCTTTGAACTTTTCATTTTCCACAAATTGCTCATTCTTCATTACCACATGTCCCCACGTTCAACACCTCTGCTGATAAGATAACTTTAAAGTCTGTATCAGTGAATCAATAAAATGTCACCCTTTGAAAGCACATTGCAAACGAGCAAACATTAGTGATGTGACACCTGGTTTGGCTGATTAAAAGGCTTTAAATGTACAAACAATATTCACTCAGAACAATAGCCATTTAGGGCAGTCTGTTTCTCACACAATGCAGTATTCAGAGGGTAACTGGCTTTAAGGTTGGAATAAGCTGGAAACACAGGTGTTCTTCAGATGAAGAGTGAGGACTCACCGCAGTTAACTCACCTGCCCAAAGATCATACTGAAAGTGTGATAGAGAACACACCTGTGATACCAGTGCCTCCAGCCCAGGTTATGCCATGCAGCTGTCATGTCTGCTATGTGTGTCCCTTCATGGCTTATGTAACTCCATGACTGTAGGACCAGGTCACACTTCTCTCTGTTGTTGGTCTCTATGTTCTATGCTTCTCCCTGACTGTCAGTGTGGCAGAGAGTTATGGGATGCCATTTTTCCTGTGACCAATAGTCTACTGAAAGCATACATACGGTAGCGTTTACATTCAGTGTGATACACTTTCCATTCTGACCGTTGTCCTATGACTGATTTTTTAAAAAATCACACATGTAAATAGGGTTTTAGTGAGCTCACTGAGCACATCTGTGTCAAAGCTCCTGTCTCTGCAATCTAATCAACAACGCAATAAACATGCCAGCCTCACAGCTCTGGGAAGGACTCAGGTATTTTCATGTATTATTTCTTTTTATTATTGCTCTCTTATTGATCCCATTCATTTGGTGTGTATTTTGTATTTTCTGAATGCAAACAATTACGTCCTGCATCACAAAATTATTAAAAAATAAGTCATTTGTAAAGGTGTGAATGAAAGGCTGATTTAGCTGTTTAATAGGGATGAACACAGATGCATTCTGTTTGCGGTGAGAGTCACACCGCTCTGTGCTAAACGCCTCTTCATCACTGCAACAGCAGTTTACAGGCTCTGCCGGGGGACACCGCACCGACAGGCCGCTTCTGTGGATGAGACACAGAGAGATGAGTACGTGCAAAGATAATAACGATAATGATAAAATGAGTGAATAAAATATTACCATATTGATGACACTGATTTGCCAATGAACACAGTTTTATGTGGATGAATATTTCAATATTTCCATCACCAGCAAAGAGAGTGTGCAGAAACACATTTCAGTCTCACATGAATTTGTCTGCAAGAGTGCATTTCGTAATTTTTAGAAAAAACAATTCCTCACCAATTTCTGGTAGGAAATTATATTTGAAACTAGAGGCAGGTTGTGTTTCTCCCTGTGGGGTATAGCGATGATTCCCAACACAGCTCAGTCATCGCTTTGCTACACTTTTTCTGGTAAAATTAGACTGTCCTTCCCTTAGCTAATGTAACTTGTTTGATATTGTTTATGCCCTGCAGCGCAGTGGCAGTCATGACTGCTGGTCCAGTTACGGAGTGGAGAAAAGATGTGAAAACAAAAAGAAAAAACAAGAAAAATACGCTACTGGCTGCTTTATTTCATACCTTTTTAGAGGAAATTTGAAAATCAACCAAGCTCAAAAACCCAGCGATTTTAAAACACAAAACAACAGGACAGCAAAATTTACAAACACAAACTCAATGACCTGTCAGCTATACAGGAAAGTGCTCGCACCTGTGTTGATAACAAATCCACCACAGGTGAGCAGAGAGGTATAAACCTGGCACTATCACTCTGAACTGCACTGCTTTCACCAGGCTTACAGCAGAGAGGTATAAACCTGCCATTATCACTCTGATCTGTACTGCTTTCACCAGGCTTACAGCAGAGAGGTATAAACCTGGCACTATCACTCTGAACTGCACTGCTTTCACCAGGCTTACAGCAGAGAGGTATAAACCTGGCACTATCACTCTGAACTGCACTGCTTTCACCAGGCAGAGAGGTGTAAACCTGGCACTATCACTCTGAACTGCACTGCTTTCACCAGGCTTACAGCAGAGAGGTATAAACCTGGCACTATCACTCTGAACTGCACTGCTTTCACCAGGCTTACAGCAGAGAGGTATAAACCTGGCACTATCACTCTGAAACGATAGTAACCCCCATTAGTGAACCATCAATACATTCAGCAATTAATTCCTATTGAGTAGATAAAGTCCTGAGTCTGTATCACATGAAAGTAGATATTGTATTAAATACATCAGGCATTACCTAAAATTCATGAACA
>CM040745.1:712500-722500 GCA_022829145.1 Albula goreensis | reverse complement strand
GAGCCCTCACAGAGCACAGAGCCCTCACAGAGCACTCACAGAGCACAGAGCCCTCACAGAGCCCTCACAGAGCCCTCACAGAGCCCTCACAGAGCACAGAGCCCTCACAGAGCCCTCACAGAGCACTCACAGAGCCCTCACAGAGCACAGAGCCCTCACAGAGCCCTCACAGAGCACAGAGCCCTCACAGAGCACTCACAGAGCCCTCACAGAGCACAGAGCACAGAGCCCTCACAGAGCACTCACAGAGCCCTCACAGAGCACAGAGCCCTCACAGAGCCCTCACAGAGCACAGAGCCCTCACAGAGCACTCACAGAGCACAGAGCCCTCACAGAGCACTCACAGAGCCCTCACAGAGCACAGAGCACTCATAGAGCAGAGCAGAGCACAGAATATTTTCTAAAGCACTGCTAGGTGATGCTGATATGTTGTCTCCATGTTACAGGGAATCATGAGAACAGCCACAGATAAGACACACCCCTCAGGTCTGTCATTCCCTTGAGCTTTCATGGTTAGACATGTTGCTGGTGAATTTATGCAAATGTATTTTTCAGTTTAATTAGAGGTTCAATTAATTTATTTATGGTTGTGAGCCCATTTACAGTGAATTAATTATAATGTGAAGCAAGAAAAGGTGCAGAATTTTCTTTTCACTTTTTTTACTCCTTACCCTGTAGTATTTCTGAAAATATGTTCTGTAAAAATCAGTTTACCCTCCAGTGCAACAAGCTCAATATAATAACATGAAGGCTTCATTTCCTGTTATCACACGATGCATTTAGAAATATGTAGTCTGAAATGTTTAGTATATTTTTAAAAATTCAAGTGATCCAAAACAATCAATAAAAATAATGTAAAGTTGAATCAACATGTTTTAATTCCTATAGAAGTGTTTCTGAAGTGTTTCTGTTTTAAAGCATTTGTTCATGTCCTTGAGCAATTTCACACTGACCTGCAGCCGGAGTGGAGATGCAAAGCCCAAAGAGAGGAGGAGGACTCACTCTACACCGACCAGCCCCCAAGAACAGGCAAATGATGCATACGTCAGTCAGTTCAATATGGGGATGAAAGGAGACAGAGTGAGGGTTACAGAGTAAGAGAGTGAGGGTAACAGGTGACAGAGTGAGGGTTACAGGTGAGAGAGTGAGGGTAACAGGTGACAGAGTGAGGGTTACAGGTGACAGAGTGAGTGTTACAGGTGAGAGAGTGAGGGTTACAGGTGACAGAGTGAGGGTTACAGGTGAGAGAGTGAGCGTTACAGGTGAGAGAGTGAGGGTTACAGGTGACAGAGTGAGCGTTACAGGTGAGAGAGTGAGGGTTACAGGTGACAGAGTGAGGGTTACAGGTGAGAGAGTGAGGGTTACAGGTGACAGAGTGAGGGTTACAGGTGAGAGAGTGAGGGTAGCAGGTGACAGAGTGAGGGTTACAGGTGAGAGAGTGAGGGTAGCAGGTGACAGAGTGAGGGTTACAGGTGAGAGAGTGAGGGTTACAGGTGACAGAGTGAGGGTTACAGGTGAGAGAGTGAGGCAGAAGCATTCAGATAACACCTGTGTGGCCTTCATCACAGGTGGAGGGGTCAGCACCCACATCCCCGACAGGACAGGTGCGATTTACACCCCCTCCAAAAGCAATGCATATATGAGGCACAAATTCAGACCCCACAAACAAACAACCAGAGTGCCCAGGAAACGCAGAAGTGAACAGGAAACACGGAAGTGAACAGGAAACACGGGAGTGAACAGGAAACACGGAAGTGAACAGGAAACATGTATGCTCTGAGAGGACTGGGTTTGAGCAGAAATGGATGGTTTTGCAGAGACTGGAGGTACTGAGGGACGATCTACAGATACAATGCCATTGTTAATCTCACCTGTTTTTCAGGGAAACATCTTGCGGGAAAAAGTGTAAAGAAAAGAGGGGCAAGCAGAGATTAGAGATTTATTTTTTCATTCAGAGTTGAAGAAACAAGATGATTGTGTCAGGATTAGACAGTGATCCTTTTTACAGCAAAATGCTGCCACCATCGCTTCAGAAATCCCCCGCAGCCCCTGCACAGTTACCCACAGATTACTTGTTTTAGCGATCTGTGTGATCTCAGTGCATGACTGGCTGACTGGGCTGAAAGAGAAGGTCGTACCTCACACTGTACATTTGTTCAAATTAGGATCACATAAAAAATACATAAACAAATAAACAGCATGGACATTCCACCAAAACCCAGAAAATCCTTTTGGTGGATGTCTGAGAATTGTACGATTTGTGGAGGAGTTACCTAAATGGAGCTTTTCTCAGAAAGTGTAAGCCTAAATTTATATCTCAAATCACTTCCCAAACCTAAATGACATTTCACATCTTTAAACATTTAATACTCAAAGCTGGGTTCTTTCTCAGAAAGGTGTGGGCCCAAAGGTTCTGGGTGTGGAAATTTGGGGAGAGCATGGAGATCTCAAAGGTTCTATGGGAGAGCTGAGATCCTGGGTTCTGGGCGTGGAATGCAGGTTCTATGGGGAGAGCAGAGATGGGCCCAAACGCTGGGTTCTGGGCGTGGAACCTGGGATGGGGAGAGCAGAGAGAACGCTGGGTTCTGGGGTGTGGGCAGGTTCTATGGGGAGAGCAGGCTGGAGATGGGATGGAAAGGAGAGGCTGGAAGCCCAAAGAACATTTGAGGAAGACAGATGGGCCCAAAGGAAGAGTTCTATGGGGAGAGCAGGCTGGAGAGCCCAAACATCTTCTTAAAGCTGGGTGTGGATCCTTCATCAAAATCTCCGCCACTTCACGCCAACAGCTGCCCAAACGCTGGGTTCTGGGTGTGGAACCTGCAGGTTCTATGGGGAGAGCAGGCTGGAGATGGGCCCAAACGCTGGGTTCTGGGTGTGGAACCTGCAGGTTCTATGGGGAGAGCAGGCTGGAGATGGGCCCAAACGCTGGGTTCTGGGTGTGGAACCTGCAGGTTCTATGGGGAGAGCAGGCTGGAGATGGGCCCAAACGCTGGGTTCTGGGTGTGGAACCTGCAGGTTCTATGGGGAGAGCAGGCTGGAGATGGGATGGGAACCTGCAGGTTCTATGGGGAGAGCATGAGAGAACGCTGGGTTCTGGGTGTGGAACCTGCAGGTTCTATGGGGAGAGCATGAGATTCTCCCTGAATCACACTGACACACAGCTGGCCTCAGTGGGTCTGCAGGGGAACCTGACATCAGTGCCTCCTGCTGCACACGCTCACACACCCACACATGCACTACGGCTCACTTACTGACCTGCTTATCCACACTGACCATTTACATAGTGCACACTGTCCACATACAGCTGGACATTTACTAAAGGAACTCAGGTGACGTACCTTACCTTATTGGTGCAGCAACAGTGCCACCTGAAACCTCTGACTTACAAGACCAGCTCCATAACCACACATCGCCACACACACACACACACGGTTATCTACACACATGCACCTGTACTGGAACACTCACTCACACACACACACTTACTCATCTGCACACACACAAATACAATGCTTTATGTACTTAAACTCCACAGAATTCCCCCCTAGAGTACTTCTGCTATTTCCCAGCTCAGGAACACTCACACAAGCTTTGAAGGGATTGTGTTTTCAAAAATATAAATAATAAACGCACACACACATTGTTATTTAATATTATTGATTCATGTTTTTCTGTTTTCACACCGTGAACAGAAAGATCAGAATAGTGCAGCACAGCAGAATAGAGTGACACATGAGTTCCTCTGCAGCCTGACGCTCGGGGAAAACAGAAAAACCAAACGGAGCAGCGGCGTGTTTCGCACTCCACCGTGTCATGATCACATGTGGGTGAGCGGCGTAGAGGAGGCTTTGTGTCACCTGAATGACGGGGATTCTGAGGGTCGGGAATGAAACAGTTTGACAGAGAACACGGGCGTTGTTATGACTGCAGAGCCGCAGAATGCTTGTGGAATGCGTGCAGAATGCATGCGGAATGTGCGTGCCTCTGTGCAAAGGATGGAGTGTGATGATGTTGCTTCACGTGGCTGTCACATTCGCCCCCCCACACGCGCAGCACAGGACCCAGAGCCTTAGTTATGATGTGACGAACGCTGCCGTGGGAGACCCTGTAGATGACTGCTCCGCTGCTGCCTCTGTGGAGCTTCGCTCCTGGCACAGCTGTCTGTGGCCAATGAGCTGCAAATACCAACATTTCTCTTCTGAGAACCCGGGAAACAAAGCTTACACCGGCCCCACAGATCCCCGCGCAGTCATTTCACCTGCGGAAATGGACATTCACTCAGCTTAAACACCATTATGTTTCACTTCTTTCTCTTATTGTGTAGTTTGAGGAGTTCATGGCCTTCTTTCAGCGGCAGAGCTGCAGCAGGCTTTTCTGAGTGCTTCCGTGGAGGAGAAAGGGAGAGCTCACACTCTGCCTTTCTGACACTAAATGCTTTATCTCCCATTTTCACATTTAAAGTTGTGTTGAAAAAAAGAAAAAAGCCGCTAACAGACATGCCACGCAGAGACGGATGCAAACAGGAGCACACGGCTGACAGAGCTGAAGTCTCCGAGCTGTCTCAGCCCTTCCCTGCTCTCCCTCCTTCCTTCTCTCTCTCTCTCTCTTTCAGTCTCTCCCTCCTTCCTTCCCTCTCTCCCTCCCTCTGCCGTGTCAGTTTCTGACACCTGTACGCACGTATCTCTGCGTATGAGACCATGGGACCCGATGGAAGCCGACAGAACAAAAGCGATCTGTGAACGAGGTGAGAATGAGAAACGCGAGACCCACCCAGCCAGGATATGCAAATCAGCTGGAGAAAGTTACAGAAGTACAGAGGTGCGACCTGGAAGTGCGATGCTGGAGCTAACATCTCCGGATCCTCAGTCGCTGTCTGCCATCACTCTGCCCCGGGTGCTGGGGTGACGGCCCGGGGGAAACATGCAGCTCAGCTCTCAGTGGGAGCAAATTTTAACTCTCACAGCCGTCTCAGGTTTATGCCTCTAAATTAAATCTGCTTCATTCCAGCACCAATACAAATTCCGTCACATGAGTTGGATACAAAATAGATCAGAGAATAGGGAGCAGGGAACAAGGAGCAAGGAGCAAGGAGCAGGAACAGGGAGCAGGAACAGAGAGCAGGGAACAGGGAGCAAGGAGCAGGGAACAGGGGGCAGGGAGCAGGGAACAGGGAGCAGGGAACAGGGAACAGGGAGCAGGGAGCAGGGAACAGGGAACAGGGAACAAGGAGCAGGGAGCAGGGAACAGGGAGCAGGGAACAGGGAGCAAGGAGCAGGGAACAGGGAACAGGGAGCAGGGAACAGGGAGCAGGGAACAGGGAGCAAGGAGCAGGGAACAGGGAACAGGGAACAGGGATCAGGAACAGGGAGCAGGGAACAGGGAGCAAGGAACAGGGAGCAAGGAGCAGGGAACAGGGAACAGGGAACAGGGAACAGGGAGCAGGGATCAGGGAATAGGGAACAGGGAGCAGAGAACAGGGAGCAGGAGCAGGGAACAGGGAACAGGGAACAGGGAACAGGGAGCAGGGAACAGGGAGCAGGGAACAGGGAACAGGAACAGGGAGCAGGAACAGGGAGCAGGGAACAGGGAACAGGGAGCAGGGAACAGGGAGCAGGGAACAGTTCAGAGCAGCGCAAGGGGAGAAGGGGTGAGGACGGACAGAGAGGGAAAAAACCAGCTGAACGACTGAACTCTTCTGCACCAACCCCCCCCCCCCCAAGCCCAAGAAGAAACTGCATTTGCTGCTCCAGGTATTTCATTTTTAATTATCGCCACATTAGTAATGATAAAGTATGCATGACAGATTAGCAACACTGAAATAAACATGCCATATTTTCCTGGATGGGCTCGGCCCGTGTCTGTGCTGTCCTGTTTATCTAGCAGCAAAATTAATGCAAATATTAATAGCTGACAGTCACACGGTGTGTCCTCCTGTTGAGCCAAATTATAAGTTAGGGCAGCATTGTGTGTGGTGATGGGTAATTTATCAGCCCATTCAGTGAATGTATCCATCGCTCTGCGCAGATCACAGCACTCCTCCCTGCTCTTTCTCTTCATTTGTCTGAATGTTAATTAAAATGGTTGGAAATGGCTGGAAGTACAGAGCTGTGTGTTAAAGCACAAACGGCAGCAGAATTAGTACCCACAGCACACACTGGCACCGGCGCTGCGTTAAACTCTCCTCTCCCACATTGGCTGCTCTGCTCACCCTGATGCTGAACAGTTTATTCTAGGGTTTATAATGGAGATGATGCGGTGTCCTTAGGTATTAAACGGATTACCCCAACCTAAAGCTTGGCATATGGCCACGTATGCTGTGTGACAGGGAAAACATATTTTACTGTAAGAGTTACATCACATTAATTCTGTAATTCAATGACATTCTATGTATTGGATATTGAAGATTATATTGAACTATAATTGGTGGATTGAAGAAACAGTAACTATGAAACTACACGTGTATCACTTTACACATAATTGTTGCTATACATTAATATTAAAGAATTGAAAATAAAAAAGTGTAAGTGCAGTGTGTGCCTCAGCCATGGATTGCCCGCAATTAGACGGTTAAATTACTAATTTAGCAGCACCTCCATGTGGCAGCTTCCCCATCAGATCTCTTCCTTAGCTCCTCCCACACTGTCAGGCCCCTCCCACTCCAGCACTGAAGTGAGCATCCCTCTCTCTGTGTGACAGAAAGCCCTGCCTTTTTCACCAAAGCAGGGTGTGTGAGGGTCTGAGAGGGTAACAGAAACAGCCCAGACATCGTGCGAGCTTCTGCTCATGCTCCAGACCTCCCGCTGGGCCCTCCTGCTTGTTTAATGTCTTCTCTTGCCAGACCTCAGAAATTATCAGGTTTACAACCACAAAACTCTGGAGATTTGATGACCAATGAGGTTATTTCTCCTCCATGTTGTGGAAATCAATCAGTGTTCAGGCTGAAGGTTTCTCATCGCAGATTTTTGCAAGCAAACACATTGGGCCTCATTTATAAAACGTAAGCCAAAGGATTTTTATCGTAAATCGTTCGTAAATGCACTTATGCAAACAATGTGGGATTTATCTAAGTTTTCGTGTATCGGTTTGTTCGTAGGATCTGAAGAGATTTCATGAGCGCTCTAAACTGTTCCTATTGTGTGCATAAATGGAAAAATACATCTGTAAAGCATGTTTTTCGTCTTTTTGCTTTTATTTATTCCATTCACTCATCTTTTATTGGATTAAAAATGAGTAGCAAATTATTTGATAGTAATATTATAACGATTCAAATTGTTATATAAAATTAGTTTTGGATTCAATATAAAAACAAGTGATGCTTCATTTGTCTAATCCTGATTAAACAAATTAATTCGTAGTTGGAATTTTACATGAATTCCACAAAACGTGAATGATGTTTGCTATAAATAAGGAGCAGAAACTCCTTCATTGCTCTGGCTGACCTCACTCTATTAGCTCTAAGAAAAATTTAAGCAGTCAACATGTCTCCAAAACAGCGCAGAAATAGGACTGTCATAATACATTTACGTTTGTATTTAATAAACATACGTTCTTATGTTATTGGACTAATATAGCCATAAAGGGAAAGGGACTTCGCAGTGGAGGGAAAGGCGAGGGAGGGCACACTATTATAGAGGATTCTAAATACATAATAGCTCTAATTTGAACAAATAATTTTGCTTGGGATTCGTTCCAAGTTGATTTTGGAAAAACGTGGCAGTCCCAATGATGTATTGCATGTGTCATTACCACTTTGACCAACCATGCCCCCCCGCAGACCCGGGTGCAGCTGCCCCCCAGGATTTATGGCAACGATAAGGCTGGTATGCAAAAACTTACCGTCAGAGTTGGAGGTTGATTGATCCAAGACAAGCGAAAACAGGTCACTGTCACCCTCCATGATAATTACAGCCAACAATGTCTCTCCACTAATTCGCCTCCAGTCTCATGTCGAACCATTTCCTTTTAACCTGTTGCAGCGTACGTGAAACTTTTGACACCAAATTTACTGCAACAGTTATTTCTTGCCAGGCTTTGGTCTTCTCCGGCCCAGACACCCCACTACTTATACTCCTGAACAAAGTTTTTTTTTGAGTGGTTGGGGGGGGGATTCTTCTTCCATTAACAAAAGTTCAGTCGTCGCTTGAGAAACAGTTTTTTTTCTTTTACCTTTTCTCTCCCAACAAAGGGGTTCCAAGCTCTTTATATGGTATTTCAGGGGTGTCGTTTTATGGTAATTGACAATTTTGTGAACGTGCTTCTAATTTATTGATTGATTGGTATTTATCAACATACACACGGGGATACAAGCAAATGCTGTTTCTACATGTTTGATAAATAAAGCGGAATTTGTTAGTTCGTATCCGTTGATGTGTAAATTTACACACAGTTTTACTACACTATTGATGAATGAGGCCCAGTGAGAGTTTTCCAGCTGCTGTGTTCTGCTTGTCACTGCCCCTGGGCACAGCTAATTCAGTCAGTCTCACACACAGGACCTGTGAGTTTTCAGTATCTATGAGCGTTTGGGATCTGTGAGTGTTCAGTATCTGTGAACGTGTGGGATCTGTGAGTGTTCAGTATCTGTGAGCGTTTGGGATCTGTGAGTGTTCAGTATCTGTGAACGTGTGGGATCTGTGAGTGTTCAGTATCTGTGAGCGTTTGGGATCTGTGAGGATCTGTGAGCATGTGGGAGAGTGTTCAGTATCTGTGAGCGTTTGGGATCTGTGAGTGTTCAGTATCTGTGAGCATGTGGGATCTGTGAGTGTTCAGTATCTGTGAGCGTTTGGGATCTGTGAGTGTTCAGTATCTGTGAGCATGTGGGATCTGTGAGTGTTCAGTATCTGTGAGCGTTTGAGGTCTGTGAGTGTTCAGTATCTGTGAGCATGTGGGATCTGTGAGTGTTCAGTATCTGTGAACGTGTGGGATCTGTGAGTGTTCAGTATCTGTGAGCATGTGGGATCTGTGAGTGTTCAGTATCTGTGAGCGTTTGAGGTCTGTGAGTGTTCAGTATCTGTGAGCATGTGGGATCGGTGAGTGTGTAAAGTCTGCAGTTTGTGGAAACATTGCGAGTTCTGACATCCCTCAGCTTCGCCTCCAGCACAGCCCTGGCCCCTGATCCACATGCAGACACAGCTCACAGCTTCAGTATTATTGACAAGCAAACAATTGTGGAATATAGGCCATTTTCATTACCCTATTGATCTAATTACATGCTCAATCAGACTCCTCGTACTGCCGCGCTCTGTGCACTATTTCACTGTGGTTTGGAAATGATTTTCATCTCCCGCTCCGGGCCCAGCTCTCCCGCTCCGGTCTCAGCTCTCCCGCTCCGGGCCCAGCTCTCCTGCTCCGGTCTCAGCTCTCCCGCTCCGGTCTCAGCTCTCCTGCTCCGGTCTCAGCTCTCCTGCTCCGGGCCCAGCTCTCCTGCTCCGGTCTCAGCTCTCCTGCTCCGGCTCTCCCGCTCCGGTCTCAGCTCTCCTGCTCCGGGCCCAGCTCTCCTGCTCCGGTCTCAGCTCTCCCGCTCCGGGCCCAGCTCTCCCGCTCCGGTCTCAGCTCTCCTGCTCCGGTCTCAGCTCTCCTGCTCCGTCTCAGCTCTCCCGCTCCGGTCTCAGCTCTCCCGCTCCGGGCCCAGCTCTCCCGCTCCGGTCTCAGCTCTCCTGCTCCGGTCTCAGCTCTCCCGCTCCGGCTCTCCCACTCCTGCTCTCCTGCTCCGTCTCAGCTCTCCCGCTCCGGTCTCAGCTCTCCCGCTCCGGTCTCAGCTCTCCCGCTCCGGGCCCAGCTCTCCCGCTCCGGTCTCAGCTCTCCTGCTCCGGTCTCAGCTCTCCTGCTCCGTCTCAGCTCTCCTGCTCCGGTCTCAGCTCTCCCGCTCCGGGCCCAGCTCTCCTGCTCCGTCTCAGCTCTCCTGCTCCGGTCTCAGCTCTCCTGCTCCGGCTCTCCCACTCCGGCTCTCCTGCTCCATCTCAGCTCTCCCGCTCCGGGCCCAGCTCTCCTGCTCCGGTCT
>CM040745.1:622500-707500 GCA_022829145.1 Albula goreensis | reverse complement strand
TTAAATGATCATGTTGTCTTTACCATAGGTATCCGCCTCACTGCTGGCATGGTGATTGGGTTTGCTCATTTTTATGTGGGTCCTGAGTGTGTTCAGTGCCTGTAGAACATGCTGCTGAATGCCGTGCACTGATGTACCTGAACACTGAGAGGCCGCACTGCAGGATACGCTGCTGACCGCTGCCCACCAATCAGTTATCACATCATATTTCATAAAACTTTATGCATGCCATATTGTTTAAAAAGTAAAATTGATAAAATTAGTTAGAATGTAATAAACTTTACAGATATCCTCTCAAAAACATGCCCTCACGTAATTCAAACTGCACTTACCAATCAAAAGGTTATTCATCTATATAGAAATGCTATTAATATTTGAGTCTGTCTGCATGATCCTTATCAAACATTATTATTAAGTTATTAATGACAGCAAGAGACACCTATTTATTGTTTAATGAGTACACGTCAGGGAATTAAATATTTAACATGTATATTCTAAAAAGTATTAAAAATCATTGACAACACTTACTAAGTATGAAATTCACATTAATTAGAGAGAGGGACAGTGTGTGAAATATTTATACTGGTCTGTGGAAGGGAGTCGGGGATCTCTGCTGCTGTAATGAATCCGTGTGAAGGAGCCGGACCTGCTCTCTCCGTCACACTCCCACACCTCCACACTTTTCAGCTGGGTCTCACAGAGCACTCAAACTTTTCTGACTTTTGAGATGGTAAATGGACTTCCTGTTGCATGTTAAGTAGAGATGGTTTTACAGCATGGCCGTAATCACTAACTCTGAGCTCTAAGTCTCCTGACTGCCTGCAGCCCAGGAAAGAGCGCAAATCACCAGGCGCGCTGGAACAGCAGGGGGATGCACGTCGCTGTGCTTCTCTCCACAGCACTTTGGCACGGCAAACAGCTCTTAAAAACATCCCTCACAGCAGCAGTGCACATCTCAGGGGTCCCAAATAACAGCCTTTCTTTTTAGAATGATGAAAAATGCTCTATTGCGAAGGTAAATATACCTATACATTTTTTAAAAAAAGGAAGAATATTCAGGGGTAGATCTACAAACTTATGTTACATTACATTACATTAGGGGCATTTGGCAGACGCTCTTATCCAGAGCGACTTACAACACAAAGTGCATTTCTTTCAGGACAAGGTTATCAAATGTTGGAATGTTGAACTGTAAAGTCTATTTTGATTTAATTGCAGAGAAGAGAATAAGCGTCTTCTCTTAAATAGAATAAATTTGTTTGCTTGGGTCCTGGGCATCATTTTCTTTCAACATTTAATCATTTATTGCAGCCAGTTTCTCGGATGGAATCTGTTCTTGTCATTCTGAAAGTAAATTGCTTATGTCCTCGCAGAGACTAAAGTCTGCTTTGATTGGATGTGCCTGATGTATCTGATTGGAGCCCGTACAGTATGAGGTGGCAGACCTTCACCTGTGTCATGTTTCAGCGGAAGATGGAGGCCTCGCTCGGGACGCTTGCCAGTGTGTCCTGACTGTGTGGGCAAAAGGCCATGTCCAACACCACTGCAAACTCATCACCACCCCAGTCGCCACGCCAACAGCCGCCACACTCAGGAAAACTGTACAGATTTTCTCTTTTTTTCTCCAGCTCAGAGGAGAAGGTGCCAAGTACGCAGCTATTAGAAAAGGGCCTGGTGCTCAAGTCACTTTTTCCTCTGAGTGCTCTCATTTAAGTGCTGCAGAAACTGGCACTGGAGTGTGTTTTTGACATTTAGTGAAACTGCCTGGAAGCACCCTTGTGAGAGCGGGGGGGGAGGGGAGGGGGTGTTTGGGGACCATCACCAGTTGTTTTACAGGGGGCCCAAAAAAAAAACAGAAAAGGCACTTCTTTTATTTTAGCCAACAAGATTTCTTTTGCTGTAGCTGGACTGACTCACCAAACTACAAACACCAAATACCAGTTCAATTAAAGCAGAGAGACAATGCAAAATAATACCATTCATTATGTAAATATGGACAGAGTGTTTGTCAGAGTGAGTCAGGGGTATTGAAAGACACAGGGCCACAGAGTGTTCACCAGCCCAGCCTTGTTTGCTCAACAGTGAGCACCGTCTCAGCTATTTTAGAAAGCTGGAGGCTGCACTTTTCGGTCTTTTCAAAGCCATGCAGCAGTGATTTAAGTGCAGCCGCAGAATCATGCCTGTGTTCATTATGAGGGTGCTCCTGCTTCACTGCGACCCAGCACCTGATCCTACAGGTAGCAAACACCTGTGAAATCAGACCCTTACAGTCTGACATCACCGTGTGGACGCATGGTCTCTAAGGCAGCTGTGATGAGTATGATGCATGTCAAAGGCTTGTGACCGCAGACTTTGGAGAGCAAATCGCAGTGGATAGTCTCAGGAAAAAGCAGATTCTCTCTGTTTCAGAGAACGCGTGTGAGTTTACCGGACCATTCCGCACAGTGTCTGCTGGGCCATGAACACAGATGATATAAAACTCCCATTCCACAGAAATCATTTAAAATGCCATCCAGAATATTTCTATGCAGGTCTTACTTATGCTAGAACACACTCCACCACCTAATTTTCAGTCCTACTGTACAGAAGTATAAATTATATACACAACATACTACATACACAGCACACTATAAATTGGATGGTGGCAACCGCTATCACTGTCATATAATGTAATGTGACAAATCACTGCTTATGTTGTTTATTAATAATGAAAATCAGACGTTAAATATTATGCATCGCTCTCTCAGAGCAGCTCAGGAAATCCCAGGCATCGTCTCCTGGGAATATTTAGAAATGATTATAATTACTGAATGAAGATTCCATCGGGATTCTCTATGTTAATCAGAACATTTAAACATGATCTCATTGCCTTGTTAGTTATATAGATGTGAACATGTGAGTTCATACTAATGTATTTAATTTGTACACAATTTGTTTGTGATACACAAATGCCCAGAGGAGTTGTTTATTATACACATTAGGCTATGTATTCTTAGCCAAATTGTTATCAGCATATTTATTGTCCCTGGTGATGCTGCAAGAGTATTTAAGACTGGAGTTAAACCTGCAGATTCTGCCCCCTACAGGACTGGAGTTAAACCTGCAGACACTGCGGCACTCCAGGACTGAAGTTAAACCTGCAGATACTGCCCCCTACAGGACTGGAGTTAAACCTGCAGACACTGCGGCCCTCCAGGACTGGAGTTAAACCTGCAGACACTGCCCCCTCCAGGACTGGAGTTAAACCTGCAGACACCGCAGCCCTCCAGGATACTCCAACCCTTTTGTGTGAAAATCTCTCCAGTGAAAATTGTCTTAAAAATGGGCAATGAGTAAAATTTAGAGGAAAAAAGACATATGGGCATTTCTGCAAGGTACCTTCTTGTTTGGGAGAGAGAGGCTCACAGTCAGAGGATTCAGCATGGCAGTCCCGGCCTGTGGCCCTGAGCTTACGGCCTGGGGCACTGAACCTATCACCTCCTGGTGTCCCGCTCAATAATCTCACCCCAAAGGTAGTGAAACAGTGACCATGACCCATATTCTGGGTGTGTGCCCTGCGGAGTGTTTCCAGCATGTGCCCCATAAAGAAGGCAGAGTGTCTCTGTGCACGCAAACATGGTTAAACCTCAATTTACACTGCAGCGCGCTGCCGTCACTACACACTAACCCTTAATGTGCTAAACCACCAAACAGATAGGAAATTTCCATTTATTATTATATGAATTGTATTTTTTACATACATGTTACAGTATTTATGTGTACATGTATGGAGGTTAAAATGTGTGTGTGTGTGTGTGTGAGTTTGTGTGTATGAGTTTGTGTATGTGTGCATTTGTGTGCGTGTGTGTGTGAGTTTGTGTGAGTTTGTGTGTGTGTGAGCTTGTGTGAGTTTGTGTGTGTGTGAGTTTGTGTGAGTTTGTGTGTGTGTGTGAGCATGGCGGTGTCAGAGGGGAGGAGCTGGCGGTGTCAGAGGGGAGGAGCTGGTGGTGTCAGAGGGGAGGAGCTGGTGGTGTCAGAGGGGAGGAGCTGGCGGTGTCAGAGGGGAGGAGCTGGAGGCGGGCCGCGAACTCACACTCCAAGCTATCACCAGGTTTCAGAGAATTCAGCAAACTGACACACAAACAGGGCGTGAGACAGAGGCAGGAGACTCAGCGAGGGGGAGCGGGTGAGGGGTACGGGCGGATGACGGCCGAGGGTGCGGCACGTTCCTCATGCCAGGGTGGTGGCATCCTTGGGGACAGTGACAGAATCACACACTCACCTGAGCGGAGCGTTGCCGTGGTGAGCTCGCCACACCGGTGTCTGTCTGCCAGCCGCTGAAGCAGTGCTGAGTCTCACGCTAATGCACTGAGTAATGAGGGGGCCCTGGGGGGCCATACTGCCTGAGGGGGGGGGGGGCGTACAGCGCACTGCCGAAGTTCTGATGGACTCAAACTCACAGACAGACAGACAGAGAGGGAGAGAGATAGGAGCTCCACTCTGCCTGCCAACCCATGCCAACCCCGGAGAGATGAAAAGGGCTGGGAGAGACTCGCTCTGGGAACAGCGAGCTCATGACCAGAAAAAGTTGGTATCTTTGAACCTTTCTTATTTCTTTTTAAACTTATTTTCAAAGTCTTGTTCATTAGATGGAACATGACTTCATAGCCATGGGGATGTAGGGTCCACCCTCACACACACACACACACACACACACACACACACACACACACACACACACACACACTCACACACACACACACACACACACACACACACACACACACACACACACACACACACACACACACACACACACACACACACACACACACACACACACACACACACACACACACACACACACACACACACACACACACACACACACACACACACACACACACACACACACACACACACACACACACACACTCACACACACACACACACCTGACCAGCTCTAAGAGTTTTGGTGTCCTGGCCTAAGTGATGTAAGTGCTTTTGAGGCAGTTAACACAGGCGTTTCACAGACAGACAGAAGAAGGTCCAGCACCCCTTTGTCACAGACGGACTCAGTCTGGTTTCACCTGCCTTTTCATCATACTCACACAGGGGTCTTTATCCACAACAAGTCAGACATTACCTCTGTTTCATTTGCAGTGATGAAGGCAATAACTCAGGGTTTCCATGTAATAACTTCTCCATTTTTTTTTACATTTTTGACATATCAGTTCTTGCATTCCCCCAACATGAACCTATATTAAATAACCGAAGGCGTTTTTGACAGATTTAATCTTGTTTTGAAGCAGAGATGTGTGGTAGTCTCTAGATTCGCATGATTACATCTGAAACTTCCATATGTCACATGGTGTCATAGAATGGTAGTGGTAACTATTGTGTTGGACGCTGGCTAAACATTTTTACATTAAATTGTCATTGCATTCTGGGGGCAGACTCGGCAGGTTAGGGCAAGACGCAGTTCAGGCTGGCAATACGTCACCCAGTAAGTCACCATTTTCTCCCACTCTTTAACCCTAACCCTAAAACGTTACCCAGCAAGTCACCATTTCCTCCCACTCTTTAACCCTAACCCTAAAACGTTACCCAGCAAGTCACCATTTCCTCCCACTCTTTAACCCTAACCCTAAAACGTTACCCAGTAAGTCACCATTTCCTCCCACTCTTTAACCCTAACCCTAAAACGTTACCCAGTAAGTCACCATTTCCTCCCACTCTTTAACCCTAACCCTAAAACGTTACCCAGTAAGTCACCATTTCCTCCACTCTTTAACCCTAACCCTAAAACGTTACCCAGTAAGTCACCATTTCCTCCCACTCTTTAACCCTAACCCTAAAACGTTACCCAGTAAGTCACCATTTTCTCCCACTCTTTAACCCTAACCCTAAAACGTTACCCAGTAAGTCACCATTTCCTCCCACTCTTTAACTCTAACCCTAACCCTAACCCTAAAATGCTACCCGTTAAGTCACCATTTTCTCTCACTCTTTCCATCTTCACAAGGTTTGGGTCCCACATTTTCTCCTTCTATCTGAAAAGCAAAATTGGTCTTTCAAGGATGAAAACGCGACTTAATGACTCAAGTGTTCTTCCATTAAAAAGCCACGAGTCATTACACAAGCCATGTGGAGGCTCAGCACAGTGATAACGCCTTTTCCACACTGGATTAACACAAAAGAGTCACTACACAAGCCATGTGGAGGCTCAGCACAGTGATAACGCCTTTTCCACACTGGATTAACACAAAAGAGTCACTACACAAGCCATGTGGAGGCTCAGCACAGTGATAACGCCTTTTCCACACTGGATTAACACAAAGAGTCACTACACAAGCCATGTGGAGGCTCAGCACAGTGATAACGCCTTTTCCACCTGGATTAACACAAAAGAGTCACTACACAAGCCATGTGGAGGCTCAGCACAGTGATAACGCCTTTTCCACCCTGGATTAACACAAAAGAAGACAAAACACAGCGGATGAATGGAGCACCTTTGTTGATATTACTTTTAAAAGTGCCTTAAATTTTAAATGTGTTAAGAGGGAACAGTGAAGAGGCACATGGCTGCCCCCCCTTCCCCAGATCTCCTCCAAACACAATATTTATCTGATTATTTTGCTAGGATCAAGTCATCTGTGTCTGTGGAGTGTAACAGGGCCAGAAACTGTAACTTCTTTTAATCAGGAGGGCCAATGAACTATCAGTGACATCATGGGGAACGCATTGCTTATTTACTCAGAGTCTTGGGTATGGCTGGTTTATTTTATCTAAGCCAGTGAAATTCATGCATGTGCCAGACACACACGCTGCCCCTGCTTAACGGCACAAACACATCGAGACCGATCCGAGCACAGAAACTGGATCACAGACAGATGTCAGATTGGTCTCTGCAGCAAATATTGTGTTGTATTTGATTTTCTGAATAAAGACTGAATAATCGATAACGATCCCATTTCTGTTTTGCACGTGCCAGAAGGCTCTAATTACTGAGCCTGCATTTTATTGACTCGTTTTATTGTCATATAAACACAGCCATTAAATGAGTCACTCAGTGCGTTCAGACCGTAATCATAGTTTCACTGGGCATCGTGCGTTTGCCATTTTCCCTGTTTTATATCAACACGACACCTTTTCTCTGCAGAGTTAACCTTTCTAATTTAACCCGTCGTTTACCACAGATGCTAAATAAATCTTTAATATCATGAAGATAATAAAAAACAAGAGCAAATCTTAAAGTAAACATCTATTCATCACACCAATATCTGTTATATCTAGTCACTTGGGTCATTATCTTTATGATCATTAAAATAAATGTTAAACTACGGAATTTCAAAAAAATATATACTGATTTTATAAAATATATACTGATTTAAAAAAATATATACAGATTTTATAAAATATATACTGATTTTATTTATTAGTTATGATATGCTTTATATGCTTCCGTTTGCAGATTGATCGCATGATAAATATCACAATCCCTTGTGTGTTAACTAAACAGGTCTGGTTTAAACCAAATAAAAATATTATTATTATTATTATTATTATTATTATTATTATTATTATTATTATTATTATTTCTCACAATTCATACACAATTCCATTGAAGCTGATAAATGTGACTCTGCTGGGCATTAAAAAATCCCAAAACTTGATCCAGAACAGATTTCTATTCTGTCTGTAAAGACAATTTTAGCAACAAAAACGTGCTGAACAGATAAACAACTGTCGGCACAGGTAATTCTGTCACGTCTTTTGGGATGTTAATAGGCACCAGTGAAAGCAGGCTGGGGTCTGAAAGACACAGGCACGTACGAAACCTTCTGTAATCCCTTCTGCATTTCACTTTGTGACATTCTATATGGTAAACTTATCCTTCTGCTTTGAAAA
Organism: Albula goreensis; assembly: GCA_022829145.1. NCBI lineage: Eukaryota > Metazoa > Chordata > Actinopteri > Albuliformes > Albulidae > Albula > Albula goreensis. Next base: position 699,610 of record CM040745.1, on the reverse strand, counting down.
TATGCACACATTCAAAAGAGCTGATGCAAGAAAGCCCCATAGCAGACAGACAAACAAGAAAACATTTAAGAGATAAAATGTTTTTATCTTTAGTTGATTTTGTGTGTGAGAATATCATATTAAAATGGTACAAAATGAAAAAACAAAAAAATGTATCTTCAGCATCTGAGAATTAAATAAGCTTTAGTTTCACTTTTTTAAAATAGATTCCGTAAGTGACAGAGTCATAGCACAGTAGCGGTACTGTAAGGGTTCAGCAGTACTTTTCTTTGTGTAGTGATACATATTAAACCCATAAACACACATGTTTTAATATATTAGTAATACATTAAGGGTTTTCCCTGAATAAACACACGTGTGTTTGGTGCATTAGTCGTACTTTAAGGGTTTTCTTTAGGCAGGGATGTTACCCTGAATAAACACATGTGTGTTTGGTGCGGCACTCCTCTGTGTGCTGTTTGTCAGGCTGTCAGGCTGTCAGGCTGTCAGGCAGCGGCTGTCAGGCAGACCGAAGCCCCTGATGATGCGTTGAGAGCTCTGCCCAAACGGAACTGATGTTTCCCTTCTGCGCCATGAACACACACTCTCTCACACACACGATCACACACACACACACACACACACACACACTATCACACACACACTGTCTCACACACACTATCACACACACACTCTCTCACACACACGATCACACACACACACTATCACACACACACACACATACACACACACTATCACACACACTCTCTCACACACACTATCACACACACACATACACAGCTCACACACACTCTCTCACACACACTATCACACACACACACTATCACACGCACACACACAGCTCACACACACTATCACACACACACACACACACACTATCACACACACACACAGCTCACACACACAAATGTTTTTCATATTCAAATTCAGTAGAAAACATTTTCAGACAACTGTCAGTTTGGAAGGATTTATTGAGAATGATCTAGAAACAAGAACATGATCTGCTGGTTTTGGGCGTGGAGTCCAAAGGGGGGAAAGAGTAGAGCTGTTCTCAAAGGAGAAGAGGACCGCCCTGTGAAAGTAGGCAGAGCAGGAGGAAAGGCAGAGATGGGGAGGGGGTGGGATGCCAGAGATGCAAAGCATGATGGGAGATGAAGTACGTGGCATTCTTATACTGTAAGGACACTGGCTCATTGGTTGAAGGGGTTGTCTGAAAATGATTCTCCTGACTGTTTTTTTACAAACTCCATTTTGTATGTAATACCTTTACTGGCATAATTGGGCATGAATGGATGTTCCTGGAACAGATGGGATAACTTTGGACAAACAGCGGCTGACAGCAGGATTCAAAGCCCTTTAAGTCTTTTCTGTGGAGCTTCTGGATCCAATAAAGCTTAGCTTTAGCAAAACTACAGCTAGGATGGGTTCTGTGTGTGTGTGTGTGTGTGTGTGTGTGTGTGTGTGTGTGTGTGTGTGTGTGTGTGTGTGTGTGTGTGTGTGTGTGTGTGTGTGTGTGTGTGTGTGTGTGTGTGTGTGTGTGTGCATAATAAATGATAAATTGGCCATGATCGTGCATTAGTGGGCTCTGTATGATTGTAATAGCTATGCATTTTACTGCCACACTCAAAGAACTCTTTACAACATGAGTGCATTTTCAGTGCAAAATGTTTAACAGTTTTCCTCAAGATGGAGAAATCAGTCACAAAAACAATCAAATAAAACCAACATTAACAAATAAAATAATAAAATGGTAAAGCAGAGGAAAAAACAAAAGCCTGACATGGAGAGTACAATTTATACAGCCAACACAGGCACTGAAACACTGTTGGACAGGACTCAGAGCTGCTCAGACTCCTCAGAGCTGCTCAGATTTCTCAGGGCTGCTCAGATTCCTCAGAGCTGCTCAGATTCCTCAGGGCTGCTCAGACTCCTCAGGGCTGCTCAGATTCCTCAGGGCTGCTCAGACTCCTCAGGGCTGCTCAGATTCCTCAGGGCTGCTCAGACTCCTCAGGGCTGCTCAGCTCTGCTCTGGGTAGTTCTCAGAAAGACTCCTGCTGATGTCATCACTCCATCTCCAAGATACTGGCCATTCACACGCATCCATTTACATCACCCAATCCGCTGCTCTGGCGACACCTTCCCGGCCTCCAGGAATCCGGTCTCTGCGCTGGCCGTCTCAGCGGCCCTGCTTCTCTTTTCCCCAGGGGCTGATGGGAAGATCCCTCCAGCCATTATCCGCCATGGTGTCCCTGTCGCCGCCGATGTGTGGGGAGGACCCCGCTTCCCGGCAACCCGCCGTGCGTTTCTGCCCGCGCGGTGCCACTTCCCGCTGAGCTACTGAAGGAGGTTTACGGGCCTGAGAGCCGTGCACGCCGTTCTCAGGGCACTTATCGGACCGGGGGACCCGCCTGCCTGCCGGCCGCACTTTGTTCTCTCTGACTGATGTTTGGGTAGCGAGCGCAGAGGAGAGTCTGGAGTAAATCAAATATATAATGTCTCCCTCGGAGAGAGCGCCCAAACACAGCACAGCGAGACTGTGGGAACGAGCGCTTGTCTCTGTGGGGCTCTGGCTCCTGAATAAACCACAGACACTGACTCTTTCACCTGCAGCACACAGCAGGGGCGTGGCCTAGTCTACACAGTTTAATGTGATTGGTGAGCGTGTGCAGGGGGGGCGTGGTGAGGATGCTCCCTGGTAAAGCCCTGCATTAGATGGGAGATTAGTTATTACAGTTTTTTGCGATTGTTTAAACAATTGGTGCAGAATTTGGCTCATTGTGTCAGAACTCTACACACAAGCCAAACAAGACACAACACTTGGAAATCTCACTTTGATGTCAAAATGAAACTCTGCAATGAAAACCGAACAATCCTTTTTCTTCTGCCACTGCAGAAAACGCAAAGAAAGGTAGAATTACAGTACAGTAATCAATACAAATCAATACAACATGATACCTTAAGTTCACAGAAACTAAAATAATTACAGAAACATTACAGTGCAATAGTAAACTCTAAATGCCTCTGCATGCCTCTTCCATTGCTTGCAGAAGAGGGAGGCGGGTGTGTGGTTGACGGTCATACACTTTCCAACGCCAAGCCAGAAAGAACTCCTCAATCGGATTGAGAAATGGGGAGTAAGGGGGGAAGCATACAGCTGGGTTTTGTTTGGTGAATCAGACACATCCAGTCAAAACTGCAAGCTATACGCAGGGCAGGTGTCCCCACAGACAGCCCCACACACCCAACCCCAGAATGGGGGCGCCTGCCTGGGTCACACTTTCGCTCTCGCTTTCACTGCCTCCATGTTTATAAAGTTCTCACAAAAGAGGTGAGCTTACCTGAGGTCTATTTGCAGTGCTAAGGCTCAGACTGATTGGTGTTACAGTAGTGCAGAAGCGTTTTCATGTGTGTGTGGGTGTTGCCAGTTTCAGGTGTGTTTTGAATTTTGAATAAAAGTGTTTTCCCAATGACTGCAAGAGCTTTTATTCTTGAACAAAGTGTCTAATGCAAGAAACTGTGCAGTGTTCTGCAAGAAGTCTGTTACAGAATTGCAAACAAAGAGCAAAGCAGAAAATGTGTTTGTTTAAGGTATGGATACAAAAGTTAAGGTCTTGATGCTTTTGTCTAAGCATCTCAATGTGTAAGCAATTGGCAAAAACTGTAATAAAACTACCTTCACACCCACATGTGAAGCTGGATGTGAGAATGATGAATGGCTATGCAGATTCCACATTTTATCAGAGATGCATGGGTGGGGCAGTGGGGCAGTGGGCAGTGGGCGGGGCCGTGTGCGGGGGCAGTGGGTGGGGTCACGGGTGGGGCAGTGGACAGGGCCATGGGTAGGACAGTGGGCGGAGTCATGGGTGGGGCAGTGGGCGAGGTCCAGGGCAGTGGGCGGGGTAATGGGTGGGGCAGTGGGCGTTGCTTTCAGGTGATGTATCCAGGTACAGCACCAGCTCTCTACACTTTGTTGCAGTGTTTCTGTTTGATCTGTTCACTGCTGCTATGCTTCCCGGTGATTTAGTTACTTTGATCTACTATAATGAAACCAGGAGTAAAAAAGCATCGTTCTGGTATTCTCATCTGCTTCTGTTCAATTCAGAAATGGCAACAGCGCCACCAAGTGTGTGTGTGCGTGTGTGTGTGGGAGTGTGTGTGTGTGTGTGTGTGTGTGGGGTGGGGGAGGGGTCCCAATATTATCACCCAGACTTCAGTCCATCAGCCTCCTGTAGCTGAAACCGGAACTCTCCAGAAGTGGGAAACCTGGGCAGCAGAGAGTGTGAGCGCTGCCATGTGTTTGCTCCAGCCCTGCACTACAGCAGCGGATTTCGCTCATTAACTCCCTACCCTGCTGGAGAGTGGGGCTGGTCACCATCACCTGGGTTGGCCTCTGGACTCAACATACAATAGTGGTAGGTTTGAGTTTCATTCTATGTGGGCTAGTGCAACACAGTGATGTAACACACTCTGAAACTCTCCGAATGAGGCCGACAGAAGAGCGTGTGGGAGTTATCTTAGCCTTGTGGAAAGCGGATCTTGGCTCGCTCTTCAAGGTGTGCATGACAGAGTACGTATCGCTGTGTAAAGAGGATACCATCAGAGAAAATCTGAATAAAAAAACATTATCATGTGATAAATCAAGGGGATAAAAAACTGTTGTTAGATTGGAAGATATGAAATTTCTTTAGAAGGTCATCATATTGTGCCTGAAGCTCTGAATCCAAAATAAATGGCTGCTAAGGAGTTTTGATGGATATTTGGTAAAATGCCATGATTTTAATGATTTTCCCTCTTTATATTCACCTGTTTATAGTTTCATTAATGTATACAGTGGACAGAACCCAATCAAAATGGCCTTAGTGTATTTAAGGGAAAATGCAATTCAGACTTTGGAGGCCGTGTGCTGCTCTATGTTAGAATTATATATATAAAAAAAAAACACGTCACTCATCTCAAATACAAGAGAAAATTTGGTTTTGTTGGGTCTCAGTCAGCAGAGTCAATATTTTCACCAAACCAGACTCCATACAGCCAATCAAACATACCAGTACCATCGTATGAAAATGGTTTAAACATGGTGTAAACCACAAAGTTAACATGTTATTAACAAATATTTATTTTATTTATTTAATGCCACAGTGATGTAATTTCTGAGTGCATCTTATCATCATATTTATGAGTTAAAGATGAACATTTGTGGTATTAGCTAGCTAGCCAGCACTAGCCGTTCATCCGTTTGTCAGGAAACTACAGCTTGGACTGCCATCTAGAGGCTCAGCTTTCCTCCTGTGTGCTCTGCTGCGTTAGCTGAGCCTATCTGCTGAGGAGACAGTAACACTGCCAGCATAGGACAACCCTCCACAGACAGCACACAGCACAGTGTGTGTGTGTGTGTGTGTGTGTGTAATCTGAATTAAGATGGGAGCTCACTTGCCTTGTAAAACAGTATTCTGTGAAAATTGACTGAAATTCTGGTAGACAGAAAGGCACACAATCGAGTGCAAAAGTATTCCAAAAGTATTCAAAATTAAAAATAAAAATCATAAATGTGTCTCAAACTCTCCAGCCACAGTACAAGAAATCATCATAAAATTTGTTACATTTATTCTTATTACATTGATTTTTAAAAATGTAGTAAACTTTTTTTTTAAATTATATAATCTGCTGATTAAATCAATGGAACATTAGACAGTTATTTTGGCCATGAGCAAATCTGTCAATAATAACACAAATGCAATCTATCTGTATGGAACATAAACTCTAATATCATGTGCTTACTGTTTTACTGGAAGCTAAACTTATATTACATCAGTGTAGTCTGTCCAAAATTAGGCACCTTATACGCAGGACTATACAGCAGTATTATATATATGTATATAAAAAATTCATGTTTATATATAAAAAGCATTCTCATTGCTTCGATTTGAATCGTTGAAGTATGTATTGGATTTTTTCTTTGGGTCTTTTGTTTAAATTCTGTATAAAATAAATGTACGCTATTTTTTAAATTTTATTTTAATTAAATTATTTTATTTGCTTCTGAATGAATATTGAAATATTCATTGAAATATTTTATTTTCCTGATATGAATAACGGAACATTATAAAGATTTTCATTGACGCAAAGTGAATACATTCTTATGTAAATTAATTTACTGAAGTATATTTTTCCAGGATCTCAATGTGGGTTTGTTCGTTTAAATTGTAACATAATCGCAATATTAAAGTGATTAAAAATATGAAATGGTTTATTTTTGCCTTAATATGAGAAATGTACCTCAGGACGGTTGTGAAAAAATGGTGCAAAAAATATTTAAAGATTTAACGATGCCTTTAGTCTTTGAAAAAAGTGTTTCAAGTGTTCTTTATGAATCCCATACAGAATGTGACAGGCTGTGTATCGATGTTTCCCAAATCAAAATCCAGCTTCCCAGAGAGAGTAATAATGTGAGAAAAGCAGTGAAGTGTCTGAGATCAGTCCTGGGTTCAGTGCTACGTGTGTAAAGGTGTGAGGAAGCCTTTTTTATTTGAGAAAGTTTAAAAATGCTGTCCTAAACACCCTCCGTGGTGCTTAAGGAGCTAGCAGAGAGCAGAGACACTGTTTTAGGACTCAAAAATGTAAGATTGCACTTCTCAAATTTTTTGTTTTGCTTTAGTTTCTTTTTTTTTTTCATTTTTTACAGATGGTAGAAAAAAAAAAACATGTTCAAATCCAAATATTTTATTTTATTTTATTTTAGAAAAAAAATGGGATAGTATGTTATAACTGCATTGTAATGCAACCGTAACAACAATCAAATTAAGAGGAAGAAGTAAAAGAGGAATCAGTCAGTTATAGCGCACTGTGCTGTTCATGAGTTGCTGCGTTTCTGGGGTTGGTGAGTTCTTTAGGCACAACCTCCAATACATTTGCCATTTGTTCCCCATTTTATCATAACATTGTCATTTTTGTAAAGTTCGCTCTGTTAACAGAAGCTGTGACTCAATCAAAGCTTCTGAACTTTTACAATCAAGATCTGTTTATCCTCCTGATGTTTGTCTTGGCAAGCTCATTTTGGCCGGAGCAGAAATGATCAAACCGTGTTTGAGAAGGAAACACTGGCTTTAATGAGTGATCTGAGAGCTGATTGAATCCCTCCCCACACCCCCACTCCCAGCGCGGTCTTTACCGCAGCGATTAGCGATAGAAATGATTAGTGCATCTTAAATCATTAAGGGATAATGGCTGTGTTAACTGGAGTCTTAATCCACAATAACATGTCTGAACCAGCCCTGCAGCCCTGCTCAAACATTTACACTACAACTCATCTTCACTGAAACTCATCTACACTACAATACAACAGCTCAACATACTACACTCAAACATATGCACACACACACACACACACACACTCAAACATATGCACACACACACACATGTAAACATATGCACACACACACACGCATGCAAACATATATGCACACACACACACACGCAAACATATGCACACACACACACACGCAAAAATATGCACACACACACACGCGCAAACATATGCACACGCTCACACACACACACATGCAAACATATGCACACACACACGCACACACACGCAAAAATATACACACACAAAAATATGCCTAAGTTCATATTAGACATTTTTCCATAAGCAGTTTTATATTTTGTCAAATTTTGGGGCCATTTCCAACTATGCCTTGTAGAGCTGAAGCAGAGTTTAAAATCATACTCTGAGTTTCTGAATAGTTTTTAAATCACACACAGCTTTCAGCTGCAGCTATGAGTACAGACTGCACGCAGTAAACCCGTGAAATAATCTCTCCTTTCAAATGTATTAAACACAAATCTGGATAAGGACTCAGTAAATCCATGTGTTTTAATACCTGATGCATATATGTGTGCGTGTCTGTCAGTCTATCTGTATTGGGTTACGTTCTAAAATGAGCCCTCGCCCCTCACTATGTGTCACTTCTGTTCTTTTCTGTGAGTTTAACTCTATTGTTCTGAGCTTTCAGACACACACGGGGAGCAAAGCGTTTGTGAAACGCTCTTGTGCAGCCCGTGGAGTCTCAGGGTGTGTCTGTGAGCTGTGCATCTCTAATTAAATATGGAGATGGACCTCGAATTTGAGAGGAACACACTGAACTTTTCCCCCCAGAGGACAGGGTGGAGGAGACTGTGCTGTAACTGCGCAGGCCTAGACCAGCCCGGGAGGACTCAGCCAGGGTCAGGATGTCAGGATTAAAGCAGGAAAGAGAGGGACCTGCCCTCCATCAGGGCTCAGCAGCTGCTGGGCCAAAGCGGCTAAGCAGGGAAACGGATCTAAAAGGCCGTAATCAGACGATGTGAACAGCAGCTTACTGTGTCACACGGCCAGGCTGTCCCTGCTGCTCTGGGGCCCAGCTAAACTCTGGGGCCAGCCGCCTCAAACGGGGAAAAAACACAGGCCAAACGTTCAGAACACAGGCAAACAAGCACACTCGCACACACACACACACACACACTTATACACACACACATGCAAACACACACACACACACCTGCACACACACGCAAACACACGCACACACACACACATGCACACACACGCACACACACACTTATACACACACACACACCCACATACACGCACACACACACACATACACACACATACAACCTTTAAACATTCATAAAACTCCCCTAATGATTCTGCTGTAGTGTTGACCTGCCTAAGTGACATGGTGACAGAGGGGCTGTAGCAGAGGTGTGGGGTGACACACTATGCTAATGTGAAGTGAAGGCAGAAGGAAAGGGGGGTCGGGGACAAAAGCACTGCTGCAGAGCCATGACTGGGGTGTGGGGGGGGGGTGACAGGACCAAGGCTCTGCATGATGTGCCATGAGGAGGCGTGACAGATCTGGGTGACGGAAATGACTGCGGGGAAAGGTGCATGCTGGGAGTTCAAACGCAGGGCAGTATAACAGGCGTGTGGCAGATGAGGGCGCGGTTTACGTGATTCTGCATTAAAGCCTCTAATCGCTTTCTCAAACAATCAAAGGGGAAACTCAGGACACAGCGCCAGACTGAATTTAAATTTATTTATTTTAATTAGATTTTTTAAAATGATCTATTAATTTATCCAATTAATGAATTTCATTTCAATGTGATTCTCCAACAAGAACACCAAAAAAATAAATAAATAAAATAATAATAATAATAATAAAACACTCAATAAAAAGCATTACTGGTCTAGTGTTAATCGTTTTAATATCAGTATTAATACAGATCATGGTAAAAATATGTTGTAGTACCGTTAGAAATTTTGTGAAATTTGACATGGAAAAACATGTTTCACTACTTTTCATTACTATTTCTATATATGAATATTTTAATTCAAATGTAAATTCATTAAAATATAAAAATAAATATAAAGCTTAAAATGTGAATGATTTATTTTAAAAAGCCTAAGTCATAATGATATTATTATTAATAATAATGATAATGATAATAATAATAATAATAATAATAATAATAGTAATGAATGCTCAGTTTGTATGTGATGCTGATAGGATCATGTTTATCTGTGGGTGATGAATGTATGTGTATGTGATGCTGTACCCACTGCAGGGCTGGATCAGCACGTTCACCCCTAATCAGATATGTTAACATTAAGGAACGTGCTCGTTTAGCAGAATGGCCTGAGTAAAACCGCCGCCTGTGTCTGGGGTCGCTCCTGAAATGAACCCTGAGTTTCTGCTTTATGCTTTATTTCTGCAACAGACCCCAGAGAAAGCACAAGCGCCGTTCTCCAGCCCGACCCTGAACCTCCAAACGCATGAGTCAGCCCACAATTGTGTTCAAACATGTCTCCTTCCTCTGTATCTCTGACCCGTCTGAGACATACATGACATTTCAACATTCAGCACATCACAATTTCAACAACTCACATTATTTACTTCTTTATTATCACATTTATTTTTGCTTTCATTTCATAACCTGTAGAGGGCACAAACTGAAACGAGCAGAAACAAATAAAAATCACAGAAATGAGAGAGTGAAAATGAGTGACAGCAGTGGAGTTTTATTGGTAGTAAATAAAATTACAGTCTCACGGCATGAGAGGGTCTATTTAGCGGCATTTTGTCTATGCCATGCGTGCTTCCACTGCTATCTATCTGTCTGTCTTGTAGAAATAACATTTGCAAACTTGGCAAAACACCTGCCTCAGAAAAAGATTTTCCCCGCACGATAAAAAGGGAAAACAGAAACTGAGATGGAATCAAAGTAGCTGAAATATTCTGGGGGCAGAAGAGACACCAAATCTGTAATAGCCTGTGAGGTCAGCTGGGTCCGTTTTATTAATCTCTGAACGTGGTATTGCACAAGGCTGACCAATCAGAGACCGGCGCCGCCTGAGCCCTGACGTTAAAGAGTGGGGTCGTCTGGAGTTCACCGCGACCGCTGCGCTGGCCTCTGCCTGTCTGTCTGTCTGTCTGTCTGTTTGTCTGTTTGTCGCTCTTCCCGGAGTACCATCGCTCCGTTATTATTATTATTATTATTATTATTATTATTATTATTATTATTATTATTATTATAATACCATGGTAGTATTAGTATTAGCAGTATTAGTAGAAGTAGTATGTTTATCTTTGGCTGATTTTTGGCTCATAAGAAATATATGATTTATGGAAGGAAAGACGTTAGTTTGTTAATATTTTCGGGACAGTACAGAATTTAGCATGAAATGGATCATACTTCATAATGACTCTGTAAATCATCGTTGTGTAAATATGTAGGAATATGACCTGAAATATGAATGCTGGTTTCTGATAAAAATGCATAGCTACTGTGGAGGAGTTTATAGAAAAGAATATGCCGGAGCATATTTTAATGACTGAGGACAAAATCATAGAGTCCCGCCGAACGTATTTACATTATATTCATGCTGTAAGTGTTTTTGGTGTTTCAGCATTTCTAAAACTCCAGCTGGGAGTCAAGAGTCTTGTTCTCATTTCCTGTTCTGATTTCACTCTAGCAGCTGCTAAGATAAAGTAAGCTTTGTTATTGCTACCTCCAGACTGTATAATACATTCCAAGCTATTGGCAGTGGTTGGTTGTTGGTTGTTGGTTGTTGTGAAAGTGGAGTCTGAAATAATCTGCTGACCATGTTGCCCTCCACCGCGGGGTCCCTGGACCCAACCTGAAAACCCCAGGTGTGAGTGATGTAGCTCCTTACCTGAATCAGCTGAACTTGGCTGTTTGTCCGGTTTTACAGTTATTCATAACTGTATAACACCTGCATACTGTGGATAATGCCTAACACAGGTGGAGTTATGTGACCTGCAGGTTTGGGTCTGCAGCAGGTGGAGTCATGTGACCTGCAGGTTTGGGTCTGCAGCAGGTGGAGTTATGTGACCTGCAGGTTTGGGTCTGCAGCAGGTGGAGTCATGTGACCTGCAGGTTTGGGTCTGCAGCAGGTGGGGTCATGTGACCTGCAGGTTTGGGTCTGCAGCAGGTGGGGTCATGTGACCTGCAGGTTTGGGTCTGCAGCAGGTGGAGTCATGTGATCTGCTGGTTTGGTTCTGCAGTAGGTGGGGTCATGTGACCGGCAGGTTTGGGAATAGTTGCTCAGATTAATTCTGAGAGCCATGGTGAGTCGGGCAGGAGATCTACACACATTTAAACTTAACTAATACAGAGCTTCATGTAAAATGTATTCAGGTCTCTGTAGTTCTTAGACTCATCTCTGTGTCTGCTCTATTGGCCAGAGCTAACTCTATATCCTGTATGACAATAATTCATTCAAAATTCATCACCATGGAGAACATTCTGATATCACTCTACATTCCACATATATCCTCAGGACTGCAGCACACCCATATGCAGCAGGGCTGCCATGTATTTGGGTGGTGTGACGTGTGGATGGAGACCTCACATTTCACAGATAAATATTGAGCAGAAAGCTGGCCTGACGGCACCCTTAGCTGAGCTATTTCCATTCGGTCCTGCAAACCCAAAACCTCTCCATGCAGACGTATTTTCACTCACTTGTGGTGAGTTTTTTTTTTTGCTTTTGGGACACTGAATTCAGCTTCAAATACCCTGTTAGGCCTGTAATTATTTGCGGGCTTGGAGAAATGTATGGTGCAAAAACTTTAGAAAACCAAACCAGCTTGTGTTTGCTGGCTCTATGGTCCTGGTAGAAACACTGTGAGGGACATTATTTAGTTGATTTTTTACTGGGGGCCTGCTAGCCTCTTTTAGTAATAGTAATAGTAATTTAATAATAGTATTAGGGTTAGCCTCATTATCAGTGCTAGTTTCAGTATTAATGTTAGCCTCAGTATTCGTGTTAGCCTCAGTATTACTATTAACCACAGTATCAGTGTTAGCCTCAGTATCAGTGCTAGCTTCAGTATTAATGTTAGCCTCAGTTAATGTTAGCCTCAGTGTCAGTGTTAGCCTCAGTATCAGTGTTAGCCTCAGTATTAATGTTAGCCTCAGTATCAGACTTAGCCTCAGTATTAATGTTAGCCTCAGTATCAGTGTTAGCCTCAGTATTAAGTGTTAGCCTCAGTATTAATGTTAGCCTCAGTATCAGTGTTAGCCTCAGTATTAATGTTAGCCTCAGTATCAGTGTTAGCCTCAGTATCAGTGTTAGCCTCAGTATTAGTGTTAGCCTCAGTATCAGTGTTAGCTTCAGTATTAATGTTAGCCTCAGTGTCAGTGTTAGCCTCAGTATTAATGTTAGCCTCAGTATCAGTGTTAGCCTCAGTATTAATGTTAGCCTCAGTGTCAGACTTAGCCTCAGTATTAATGTTAGCCTCAGTGTGTCTCAGGTCCTGCTTTGTGGCCCTGCTAAATATATAAATAATATGGAGAGATTTGGAGTCTGAGGCTCAGGACTGAGACACAGCTGCACTCAGCAGAGCCTGCAGACTCCCGCAGACAGGCAGAATTTAGCGCGTTCCTGCTTCCAGCACCCATTCTCTGTGTTCAAACCTCGCTCCCCTTCATTTTATGTCAATGCTTTCATTTAAAGTGTCACAAGAGTTGTGTGTTTTCAGGAAGTCAGGCCAAAACAAGGATTTGCTGGAGTTCATCGCACAAGTTAGCCAGGATTGATGAGTTATGATGATTGTGCTTTTCTATGAAATATTACTCCATGGGCTGGAATATCACACTGTCCTGTCACACAGATCTCACTGGGACAAAGTGAAGCATAAGCCTTAAAATCATTCATAGACAAAACAATGATTATAAAAGCATTAATTTCACCCTCATTATTCACACAAGGCACACACCAGGCATTCACAATCTTACAGGATATTCAATAAAAGTGCAACACAGCAGCCTTTCTACAGAGATACTGTGCCTCCATCTTACCTGCCTCTTAAACTTCATGTGCCACAGCATCTTATACGCTCCACTAATGCTGACAGGTGTTGCTTTAGACTCTGTTTCTCAACACATTTGAAGCACTACTCTCTACAATCTAAATTATGCAGTTATAAAGTGAGAAGAAATATTGTGTCCTTTTTTAGGTGGAATGAAATTTCTCCTTGGCTTGAAGGAAATTTAAAATGGAAATGTTAGCATATTATTTTCAAAACTCAGAACATTCTTTGGAGCAATTATGATTTGTGATGTAAATGTTAAAAACAACTCTGAATTTACAAAAAATGTGTGCAATTATAATGCAATGTCCTGGAAATGACTGTCTCTCTGTCTCTCTGTCTCTCTCTCCTCTCTCCCTCTCTCTCTCCCTCTCTCTCTCTCTCCGTCTCTCTCTTTGAGAAGCCGGTCGTTATGATGTGGAAATAATGTGTCTTTAATTAGGCTGCCTGCTTGGTGGCTGTATTTTGCTTCAGTGGTTAAATAAAATAACATTTTGCGGAGATTATGCGTGATATTTCAGGAGCCATCTCTGGCCATGAGATGATTGAATTTCTATTGTTCCCAAAGAAGCCCAATGATATCTGTAACAGCGGCCGAAGCGGGGAGCTGACAGACCATCAAGCTGTTATGTAGGTTAGCTCCACAAAAACCCTTTAAGCCAAAGATAAATAAATAAATAAAGTGCGAGGTGAGTGTGCGGTCAGAGAGTCTGTAGATCCCCTGTGATGGCTCGGTCGTGTCGCATCTCAGAACAGTCATTAGGCCGCTTCTGCGTTAATGTGGAGCGAGTGTGCCGTCTACCGCACAAACGGCACACAGAAAGCCCCGCCGGAGCCAACGCCAGGGCCGGCATGGCGCCAACGCCAACGCGAACGACATGTACTTGCTCCCTCCACACAGCAGCGTCCTCATTTATTTTACATTCATAAATTATAACCAAATCTTTTTCTGAATTTTTAGGATTTTTACAATATAAAGTTATAGTTTTATGAATGTAATAAAATTGATCATTTCTGATCTTTATGCCTTGATGTTTGAGTAACTCATCCCTTCAACAACAGGAACATTTTTGAATATACATATATGTTTAGACTATATGGCTATTGAAGAAGATAATTTTGTTTCCTATATTTTGACTTTTTCATTTATTTTGTGATTTATAAAATTGATTAACCAAAATTTTTGAATGAATTTCAATGTTATCAAATCTGAATTTATTTTGACTGAAATAATTCACCAAAACATACGTCTGGAAAGAATACAATTTATAAAAAAAAATAAAAACAAAAAATATATACAAAACATTAGTACAAAATTAACCAAATAAATGTCCTTATATGTTAAATATTGAGAGTCATAATAAGACCTTTGTATTATATTTATTACATTTCATTTTTTACAAAATTATTGTTGTATGATACATAATAAATGTAGTGGTTTGCACATTACTGTCAAAAAATACAAAACAAAATTAACATATTCATAAACATAATGTCACGTTTACCACAGAAATAATATGAATTAAATATACAAAATATAAATACAAAAAAATACAATTTTCTATTCAGAAGATTCAGAATTATACACAGAATCCACTCCAAACTTATTTCCTCTGAAATTTATCATAAAAAACTTGAAACTGAAACACTGATGAAAATGCACGGCCTAAAAGTCTCATGTCAACAATATGTGAGTACATGTACGTGTGCAGTCATCTTTAAAAAGTTAACTGCAATCAAGCAGTAAAATTCACGGGGCATGCATGAGGGAGAAAAGCTCACATTGCTTGATCTTTTATGATTTATTTGATAAACCAGGTTGTGTATTCTGAATTTAAAAACATCTGAAATTTCAAGCAACTATTATACCTATTTTCACTATATTTTGTTATTTGAAATATTTTATTGATTATTAAATGAAAAGTTTAAATTATAAGTGTTTTTATTAAAGTTTGTATGTGCAAATGAGTGGAAATATTATATACGATTATATAACCCAAATATTGTTTAATATTGTGGTTATGTAATCGTATATCATATTTCCACTCATTTATATATACATGTATGGTTTGCATTTTAATGTGGTTTGCATCTCATAACTAAAAGGAATAGCAGGTTTTGCTGTGTCATAGACGCATCATTTAAAGGTATGATTTTAATAAGCGATCTGTGTGTAGAATGCTGCAGCTGGGTTTGAAAATCAGACTGATTATAATTTTACTCAGAGACGCCTTCTGTCCATTTTAGCTAAGGACAGATGCTTTTGTATATTTAGCCCTTCTATGAATTTTACCCTTTTGAATTGGTAGCAATCTGCATGACTTTTTGTGTTTGCTCTTGTCTCTCATTTGTGTGTGTGTGTGTATGTGTGTGTTTGCTCCTCCATCTCTCTGTCCTCCTCTTGCCCTAGTAAACTCCCTCAGGGTAGACAAGTATTCTGCATTTACTCTGAAAGCATTTTTATCAAAAATGTTTACTTTCTCCTTGACAAGCAACACAAAAGTTAATTTTATAGTTCATGATGAACTTTCCTTCATCTCTGTCTGAAACAGCCCTGATACTCTGATCAAGAAAGAAGAAGGTAAGTCATGTTTCATAGATACATTTTAAATAAATATTATTAAACTTTATTTAATTTTTATATCAGACAGGTTTTATGTCAACACACCCATCTCTCTGCTAACCACACACACCCACACACTCATACCCAAACGGGCTGTGTGCTCTCCTTGCTCTCCTCGGGTTGCTTTCTGTGGTGTACACCACAGGAAATTCAAACTCAAACTTTACACATAAATAGCAATGTAACAATGACAAACATGCTATTTAAGTAAAGCAACTTTAACTACAAAAAAATGGATGTAATAATAATAACAATAACAATAATAATAACAATACTAATAATAATAATAATAATTATTATTATTATTATTGTTGTTGTTGTTGTTGTTGTATTATATATATTATATGTTAGTGTAACTGATTTATGCTCATTTTGGCATATGGAATCATTGATAGTTGTGGGTAAAACACTTTTTGACAAAACATTTTTACCATAAACTTGGTCATTTTCATTTAAACAGGTATACTAAACAACCTTCATTATTTTATTGCTTCATTATATATGTTTGTTATATATCTCTATTTCCATTCATTTGATTATACAGATTTGCATTGTTTCTTATTGGGTTTTATTATTTGTGCCCAACACGGTTATGCTCTGTGTGTGTGCAGAATGCAGTGTTGGCTGTTCTTATTGTGTGTGCAGAATGTGTGTGTGTGTGTGCAGAATGCAGTGTTGCTGTTCTTGTGTGTGTGTGCAGAATGTGTTGTGTGTGTGCAGAATGTGTGTGTGTGTGTGTGTGTGTGTGTGTGCAGAATGCAGTGCTAACTGTCCTTATTATGTGTGTGTGCAGAATGCAGTGTTGGCTGTTCTTATTGTGTTTGCTGCAGCAGACGTTTGCAGTGGTGAATGATCACCACTTTTAATGATGTGAGTGGCATGCGTCTGCCCGTCACTTTCAGCTCAGCTCTGCATTATGAAAGCACAAAGCCATATCCCTGCTGAAAGAATGACATCATCCTGATTTTAGTGGGGTTATGCCAAACAGTTTCATATGCAAAGCTACATCACAAAAATCTACAAAAATGTCTGTTGTTTAAAAATAAAATATCATTGTATTAAAGAAGCAACAAAATAAAGATACTCATTATCTTAAAATGAAACACTAAATCTGAAGAATTAAATTGTGTCTGGAAAATTACATTTGTCAACATTATGTTTTGATTTTCAAAGAAGGATTTTAAATGCTTTTGAAATAATTTCTGTACTGTAATGTAACACTGCAAGAACACGGCAAAAGGCTCACCGCTATACTTTATTGAGCAACAGTTTGACTGACACCTGAAAATAAATACACATAATATGCGTGTGATATTTTTATTTCATTGCAACATCACAAAAACAAATGATACATAGTGCAGCAGCCCTGGACAGAAGGAGGCGGGATAAATGAATAATAATAGCATGAATATAACGGTAAATATTACAATACATTACTTTACATTATAAGCATTTTGCAGACATTCTTATCCAGAGTGACATAAATCACAAATACCTCAAATATTATTTCAAAGTATATACATATTTTAAAACATTTTGAATAAAGAAAATATGACAAATAAAATGCATACAAGTATTTACTAAAGCACTGCAGTATATGCCACAGCAGTTCAATGGGCCTTTAGTGCAGGGTCTATGTACAGTTCACACACACACACTCACGCACACACACATGCACACACACGCACACACACACACACACACATACACACACATCTTTATATTCCATATAAGTGTACTCTTTGGTGTACTGCCTTCAAAGCACACTCTGGCATAGTGAGAATGCAGGGAGTTGTGGGAAATATTTCCCCAGCTGATGGAGGCTCACCTGTGGCCCAAACATCCCCAGAATTCACCTTGCAGACGCCTGAACTCACCCGTACTGCAGACCCCCAAGGCCCAGTGGACCCCGGCCCTCAGACCGGACCCAGTCCGGCTGCAGACTCGTCCCAGCAGGGCCCCATTGCAGTACTACATAATTACACTCCAGAACCAAACGTACTCTTCATCCGGCACACACTGACCTACATTCCACTCGCTCATGTCAAATCTTCCCTTTTCTGTGTCTGAAAGCCGATATGTGCACTGCTATAATTTTTATTTAATACTTCAGAATTTTGGGCCAAATTTACAAAAACCACTTGTGATTTTTGTAACCACAATGTGATTTATTTCATTTATGAAAATAAAGTTAGGAAAGATAGTTATTATATTTTTTGTTTTGTTTGCTCTTTCTGGATCATAACTACTGACCCAGCTACACTGAGAGCCACACAGAACCCCTGAGATAGACACTGCAGTTTCTCACGCTGCGCTCTGTAAACTGCCATCTCTCAGTCACTGTTACAGCTACAGTACAGGTCATTTATCATAACTCACTTATGGGTTTGACAAACAAATCATTTTTGTCAAATTGTATTTTGACAGTTGTTGATGAATATGAAATATATTTCACATAAACATGCTAAATTCTCTCTAATATGTTAATGGTGTCGGGGAAAAAATCTGACCTGCTGTTCTTAATTATTTTTTCATTCATGCATGACAAAGCTAAAATAATTTATTAAGATATCTAGGAGGAGGAGAAAACATTTTTACTTTCATATTTTAATTCGGTTTCTTATATATTTTTTTACTATCGCAAAATGGTCTGCATTTTTGCAAGTCCTGGATAAATTTATAGAATTTATATAGAATAATCAGCATATATAATATTAAAGAACACACACACACACACACACACACACGCACACGTCCAAGTTTAATTGTAAGCAGCAGAACCTGATTTCATATAAGTTAGTGAAAACAAATAGTACATCATGTGGTCACATTATATAAAGTGGGTATTTTTATGAAATAATAAACAATTAAAACAGGCAACAAAAAATGAAATGATGAACAATCTATATAAGACAATTGACCGTGTACACATTTGAAAGAAAAAAGAGGAAACACAGCGCAAGTATCATTTAGGAAACTGCTTTTATTCCTGATTTTCATACAATAAAAATGTGTTTCTAGCAACTCAAGGAGATCAACATTTTAACTTAAAAAAATACACTTAATTGTAGTAATACATAACCAAAAATTTCTGTGCAACACTTTTACAGAAGTAAAAGTACTCACTCAACCATATTCATGGCCGTTATGATTCTTACACAAATAATTCTGAGTGTTCCTTTCCCCTAGTAACAGTTATATTTACAGCGGTCGTCATGTACAGTATTTGATGTTATTCTTTATTATTCCACTGAAGTGAATAATTAATAGGCTAAAGGCAGAGATGAAGTGGGCGAGTGAAATGAGATGAAAGTTTGAGAACAGTGAAACAGGTCAGTCAGGAGTAATGCGAGTGAACTATTGAACTGGGTAAAGTAGGTCTTGTGTTCTCATTCACACCGGATCAGAGGGCCTCTGTCATTCACCAGGGGCAAGCCTGCGCACTTTTAACAATTATGCACAAATTTACAGCATCTCGCTGCCGGTCAAACTCAAAGCACACCCATAACCAACATCTCTTTAACTGGGGGTTTCCACATTTTCAACAGTTTTCAATGAAAATCTTAATTCTGTAAAAAAATAAACAGTACATCTCCAGTGTTACTGGTTTTAGTTTTCGTTTAGAGAGAGAAGCAATAGTGGAACTCTTAGATGTAGTTGGAAATGAGAGGCGATGTAATGGGAGCGTTGCTCCATAAATCATAGAGCATATTCGCTGTTTGTTTGGGCTGTTCTCAGTCTCAGTAAGAGGAAGCGACGGCGCTGGGGGGGTAGTGGGGGCTCTTCCTGCGTCATGGCGCTACGCTCATCCTGACCTGGTTTCTCACCAGTCACAGACCTCCATTTGGGTGCCGCTGTGCTACACAGAGGGGCAAGATGGCGGCGTACAGTACCTTGAGTCTTCACTGTGACCGGTCGCTGTGCTGCCGTTCCCGCGCCTGGGCCTCGCCCGTACCCCGCGCCCCGCGCCCCGTTCCCCGCGCCCCACACCCCGCTGCCTCTCTCAGGGCTGTGGAGTCAGGACCGGCTCACCCCCGCACCCACAGAGCGGTCCAAACGCAGGCTTTTCCACCGCCTTCCCTAGAAAGACTAAAGTAAAGCGGTGCAGCCCGATGAGTCCGGTGGAGCCCCAGGTCCACATGCAGCCACAGAGTCCGGGGCATTTCGCTCTGCCACTCTCTGTGTGTCTCTCCTCCTCTCTCTCAGCCAGTTCATAATATCGCATTGCACAGCCTGTCAGGGCCAAATGTGCATTTTATACTCCAGTGAACAGGAGCTTTGCACTTTCATTAGATCAGACTCTACTCCGCGGCGCAGGCGGCGAAGGGGGAGGGCGGAGGGGGGCGGGGAGCTGCAGCTAACCAACATACAACAAATAACGAGTCACAAAATGTTGTTGAATATATGATTTTTTGCATTTTTTTGCCAAATTCAAATTGTTTTTTTTTTTAATTACTTAACCTATTTAGACTCAGCAAGAGGAGACTATGGGGTGATTTAATACAGGATTTTAAATTCATAAAAGGACTCAACAAGGTTAACTACAATACATTTTTTAAGGTGAGTTCAGTCTGTAGGACAAGGGGACATAAATGGAAACTAGTTAAGAGTAAGTTCCACACTGATATAAGGAAGTATTATTTTACACATAGAGTTATCAATACATGGAGTAGGGTGCCAGGTCATGTAGTTGTGGCAGAGACCCTTGCTGTGTTCAAGTCCAGACTTGATGCAGTTTTGGATACTCTTTAATTGTAATGGCAAGCTTTGTTGGGCCGATTGGCCTGTTCTCGTCATAATATGTTCTTATGTTCTTAAGTTCTTATGTAAATATTGATTTAACTGTCTAATTGTGTAAGTGATGTCTCTCATAGAAACCTGTTTAAGGTTTCTTTCCCACAAGCACAAATAGGTATGGTACAATAATTAAATACATTTATAATTGAAAAATGTATGTTCAGTGTATTGTGTGTACTATTTTATTGGTATCCACAGTAAACAAATATATCAAAACTAAACGAAAACTAAATGTTAGTCTTTGTTTTGAAAATGCTTATTAACATTTTCTGTGTTTTTTAGTGTAAATGCTAATATACAAACGTATAATCATAATTATATCATTATATATAATTTATAAAAGGGGAGAATGGCTCCCAAAAGAAGCTCACATTATGTCCATTATTAATTATAAAATATATAATGTATTTATGAAATATGAAACTTTAAAAAGATAAGAATAAAACATAAAGCTTCACTCCGGAGTCCTCCTCTGGGACGAGCATACACAGAAGATGAAGCGTGAACCAGAGAAAACTCTCAAACAGGATTTTGTTTTCAATGAGATAAACAAACTGGAAAACTTTTGGTATATTGTGGTTGCCGGCTCTTTGGTTCATATCCCCAATGTTTATTGTGTGCAGACGAAATGAAGGAAAACAAATTGAAACAAGAAATGTATAGGTACATAAATATCTTTGGAAAGAAAAGCTATGAGGACGGAGAATTGGTTCTGTCAGAGCTCCCCTTGAAAGATAACCCAAAATGTTGTGTCTGTCTGGCACTATTACAGTTAGAAACGGCTGAGGGTCGGCGCGGCGATGAAGGTTAGGCAAGCCGTTAGTGGCCTTTTTTAAGGGCGTACCTGCAGAGGAATTCTGGGTACTCTCTCACAATCTATCTCCGCCTGTCCCCCCTCTGTCCAGAGACAACCCCCACCAACAGCGATCGTACCCTCAAAGCAGCACAGTCTGCTCGTAATTATCTCCGTTTCACCCCACCCCTCCCCCCCGACCCCCCTGCGCTGCTGAAGCCCTCAGGGGAAACAGCGGGGGAGGGAGGGAGGGATGGAGGTGCAGAGGGACTGATGGAGGGAGGGATGGAGGTACAGAGGGACTGATGGAGGGAGGGATGGAGGTGCAGAGGGACTGATGGAGGGAGGGATGGAGGTGCAGAGGGACTGATGGAGGGAGGGATGGAGGTGCAGAGGGACTGATGGAGGGATGGAGGGAGCAGACAGGGATGTGAGTGAAATGGCTCTGAGAGACGCAGGGGTCACAGCTCGTCATCGGCTCCACTTTCTTTTGTTGAGTAAACAAGAGCCAGGAGCTGCAGCCCATGCCACTGTTTTCAGCCCTCCGTCTGTGAAAGGAGCGAGGGAAGCGGAAAGAGGGCCGGAGGGAGGAAGATGAGCGGCCTTCCTCCCCGGCCTGAAAGCAGGACGCTGTGTGTGTGTGTGTGTGTGTGTGTGTGTGTCCCCTTTAGTCATCTCTTCTTTTTTTTCCATGTGCACTAAATATAAAGTGGAGAGGGTTCATGCAGAGTGCAGGGCAGCACAGTCTGCAAAGCCCCGCCCCCAAAACAGCCATTGGCCCAAACCTGCCCCTCCCTCCCCCTGCCCTGATAGGCCCACAGCACCGACCTTCACTTAGCCCCGCCCTCTCCCTCCCCCGACCCTGATAGGCCCACATCACCAACCTTCACTTAGCCCCGCCCTCTCCCTCCCAATGCCCTGATAGGTCCACAGCACCAAATTTCACTTAGACCCACCCACCGACCCCCATGCCCCCCAAGTCCATCACCCGTTATGGGAAAGAGACCTGATTAGGCCTTGGGGGGGGGGGCAGGAGGGGAATGGCAGAGCAGTGGAACATGCCCCTTTAATGCCCCTTTAATGCCCCCCAGAAACCCAAACATTCCTCCATGAGAGAGAGAGAGAGCGAGAGGATGATGGCTGCACCTTTCAGCGTTTCCTTTTCTGTATCATCAGCTCGTATGGGAACATGGGCTGGGCTGGCCTTCGCTAACGCTACGCTACATTTTCAGCGCTGTCTTTGGGCTATAAACTTGAATGTGTGAGATGAAGGTTAAACTAAGATACGTAAGAATCCATAAACAGGCTGTTGTGCTATGCTTCCACTGTCACTTTAAAGCTGTGACGTGAAAGATCAATAAAATATAAAGAACATAAATAAAATAAATATTAAGAGATGATTATAAAAATGAAGAAGAATGGGGCCCATAATAGTCAATAGTAGTTCTCTGTGTTCTGCATTCCAGCGTCTGTAATGGCATATAATGTGATGTCATTTTTTGGGCTCATTTTGTTTTTATTTTGAATTAATAAAAGAACATACTCAAAGCATTTTGTAAGTTTTTTGGTGGAAAAATGTCTGGCCTATTAAATAATCATTTTGTGCAATTGAATTAATTTCCCTAGAGGCCAATATTTGCATAAATGCACACACAGACATGTAGCAGCAGCAGTAATTGTGATATTTTCTGGAATGTTAATTTTTTTTTCATGCTTGTTTTGACACGGCCCACTGTATATGACTTTTACTCTTCATTTACACAGAAAGACCAGACTATTACATGACAGAGACACGTCTATTACATACACATGTCTATGGAAATCATTGTGAACTTCAGAATATATCCAAAGAGCACAAGCATGCATTGATTTCGTTCTCTCTGTATTTTCATTCTTAATGTTCTTTCACTTTATTCAGCAACTATGAAGTTGGTGAGACAAAAACTAAAAGAAAATTCTTCTGCACTGGAACGATAATCTGCCCATGAGATTATAAGGCATTGCCTATAACTGGTTGAGAAGTCATTATTGCAATTGAGCTTAGATACAAAAAATATATTTTTAATTTTACATTTTCTAAAAAGAGAGCAAAGAACTGTGTGTGTGTGTGTGTGTGTGTGTGTGTGTGTGTGTGTGTGTGTGTGTGTGTGTGTGTGTGTGTGTGTGTGTGTGTGTGTGTGTGTGTGTGTGTGTGTGTGTAGTAGTCATTTGTGTGGTTAGCAGACATTTAGCGACAAATGTACTTGTGTCATTTTTAAGGGGGTTAATTTTCCACCCTAAATCCTGAGGGAGATGAAAGACTTATGATTCTTTTTCCTTCTTTCCGTTTTGTTTTCATATATGAAACCTGAGCCCCATGCCAGGTGTCTACAGGGACACTCAATGCTGCGCCGCGATTCATACTTTCTTGTGTTTATCACCGTGATACATAAAAAGGAATGGTGAATGTGAACTTTGAAAATAATTAAATCCCAGTCAAGAATCTGTCACTTTCTCTTTCATCCACATCAGCGTAGCGTAGCCATAATCTATTCTTAGCCTCGTCATAAACATACACTTGACACCGCAGGTGAGGAGCTGCAATGAGCTCACAGGAGAGCTTCATTAATTCAGTGTCACCTGGCTACTGAGAGGTTAAAACATAAGAATGCGGGTGGGAATGAGATTCACAGCCAGTGAAGCTGATTTCAGTGCTTAATTCACCTAAAAGTGTTAAAGAAGAAGAAAAAAAACACTTGTGTCTAAAATTGAATTGACAGTAAGTACAAATTTTTTATTAAGTTTTGTGTGACCTGTCTGTGTGTGTAAGCTGTGTGTGTGTGAGGGGGTCTGTGTAAAATGAAGACTTGAAGCAGTAAAATATCGTTCCTTTAGCATAACGCAGTCGCCACAGAGCACTGAGCTCTCCAGCTGTGTGTACAGTCAAGCAGTGGAGCTGGGACAGGCTACTCTCCCCATGGAAACACAACACTACTTACATTTTTATTTATATTTGTTGATTTCATTCCCAAGAGTGATGCTTTAAAACTTTAAAATAAAACAGTAGCTCAAAAATATTTCTGCATTTGTTTACCAGGGATATATAGTTTGTGGATTCTTTTCAAAATGCTCTATTTAAAAAACTGAATTCGACACAAATCCTTTAAAAAAACTGCTGCATTCGCTCATAAAATAATTATTTAAAAATGACAACAAAAAAATTGAATTTCATGAGAAACATATTCAAATATAAATGTTTTCCTACTGCTGTAACATTTCAACATACAGGGATATTTTGAGTATATTCACTTCCAAATATAATCTATTTAAGTTTTACATTCTATTTACAACTGAAAGTTATCACCAATGTTCTGTTACAGCAATGCAGTTAAATGGTGTAGACAGGGGAGTTATTTATGTAGCTGTGGTATCATAGTGTAAGCAGGGTAAACCACACTAATAAAGTCTGGACTGTACAGATGACTATCTCTGGAGTGTGTCACATTTTTATTTTCATATAAATACCTATAAAATACATACATATTTATATACATATGTAAATATGTTTGGCTTTCCAACATGGAGTTTAATTTGTTGGTTGTATATTTAGTTTTCTTGTTATATATGTGTTTTCTTTTTTCTGCCTTCCCCCTTATAAAAAAAAGAAATATGAACATAACAAAAATTCTGAGTGATAAATGGAAACTTCTGCACACATTCAGAACAGCAATAATTTAAATTATCTTTCAATCTCGATAAGGAATAAAAAGATTCACATTGGCCACTGGTTTTAGTTTGAAGCTGACTGCACAGTCACACTGCAGTGTGATTCGTCTTGGATCTGTTTATAGATATATATAACACACAATATTTTTCTGAGTGCATTGGTGGGTATATGGTTTAATCGTTTTATGTTTTTTAAAGGTATGCAAAACAATATTATTATTATTATTATTATTATTATTATTATTATTATTATTATTATCATTATCATTATTATTATTTATTAATTCATTAATTCCATTCACCTGGTTTTTCTCTTACAATTTCACTTTTTCCCCTTGAATCCACTGCCTTTATTTTGCAGTTGTGGATCACAACAGGGTGTGTGAGTTTACTGCTTTGCTTGAGCATTTCTGTACAACTTGCATGTCTTGCATTCACTTCATTCATTTCCTCCTGAATAGCTGTGTGAGTGGCTGTTTAGCGGGTTTAGCGAGCTGACTCTCCGGCGTAGCTAGAGCTCATTTCTGCGGCAGATGCAGTCCTTTGGGAATGAATGTGCTCTTTGATGTGACCTGACGTGGGTAAACCCTGGGTGAGCACGCAGGCCACGGCAGCTCGGGACGATGATGCTGATGACGATGATGATGATGATGATGATGATGATGAACAGAAACGTGTGCGGTTTCTCAGCGCTAAGTGCTGAACACTGAACCCCGCACCCTGAAACTCTTCCATTCTCTTTTATTCACATTTTTGACACACAGGACCTTGAGGAAAAAGAGGTCTGAGTTTTCTGCTGAAGAAAAAAAAGTGAGAGAAGATGACCACACAGTCATACAGCTCAGAGGGCGAAAGTCAAAGTTTCCCTTTCTGAATATGCATCCCTCCCGCTGTCCTCCAGAACCCTTCCTCGTGGCTTTCTGTTATTCTGATCTCTGAAAATGGCTGCCTGATAATTACAGCTTCAAGGGTTCTCTTCCACGCTGCCCTGCGCTGCGGGGTTATGGGAGACTGCGGAAGTTTACAGTGTTAACACGCCTCCAGTGAGCTGTGCCTCACACTGGCAGAGCAGAGATTACAGCCCTGAAAACTCCCAATTCTAACAGATAAAACATTCAGGTACGAACCGTATATCTACTGTCCAGGTATTCTTTTACACTTTTCTCATGATATGGATGCAGGGAGATGAAGAATGAGCGAGGGACTATGCTACCATGTCAGTCATAAAAATAAATGTTGTTGGTGTCCACATAAAATTAAAAGAAAAATGATTAGATCACAAGCCATTCAAAAATGAGAATTTCTAACATCCTTTTTTTTAAGGCACGATTGTAGTCTATTTTTGTGGTTCCTGAGCTGTCTTTGAGGAATGAAATTTCTTACTTGCATCTTACATATGCACCTGATTCAGCATTAGGACAATTACATTCCAGGCCCTGGTTTCCTGGCAGTCCTGTAGCCCTGTGTGCATGTAGTCTCAGTACTTCCTGTGTGTTGTTGCGTGTTACCCTCACACAAAATGGCGGCCATCGGCTACCTTGCAACGCAACTCTGTCAGATGGCTTCCCTTCCGAAGATGAGATGCTGGGTGGGACACATCAGGAATATGTCCCAAACCTCCCACAGAACGTTAATCATTAATGCGCTAATCTACCTCAGAGCCACTGCGTGCCCTGCTAAAGCCCAGCACTGCAGGCACTGCGTTTGAGGAAATCAAACCTCACCCTGCTGCGTTGGCATGTTGCGCAGGTGTGTGTGTGTGTGTGTGTGTATCTGTGTGTTTGTGTGCCTTTGTGTGTGTATGTGTGTGTATGTGTGAGAGATAGAGCGAGAGAGAGTGTGTGTATGTGTGACAGAGTGTGTGTGTGTGTGTGTGTGTGTGTGCCTTTGTGTGTGTGTTTGTGTGTGTGCGTGTGAGAAAGAGAGTGTGTGTATGTGTGACAGAGAGTGTGTGTGTGTTTGTGTGTGTGCGTGAGAGAGAGAGTGTGTGTATGTGTGACAGAGTGTGTGTGTGTGTGTGTGTGCCTTTGCGTGTGTGTTTGTGTGTGTGCGTGAGAGAGAGAGTGTGTGTATGTGTGACAGAGTGTGTGTGCCTTTGCGTGTGTGTTTGTGTGTGTGCGTGAGAGAAAGAGAGTGTGTGTATGTGTGACAGAGAGTGTGTGTGTGTTTGTGTGTGTGCGTGAGAGAGAGAGAGTGTGTGTATGTGTGACAGAGTGTGTGTGTGTGTGTGTGTGTGTGTGTGTGTGAGTGTGTGCCTTTGTGTGTGTGTGTGTGTGTGTGTGTGTGGCTGTGGCTGTGGCAGGGGTCATACCGGACCCTACAGGTGGAATAATGACCTCACATGAAAGAGCTTGCCTCACACATGAAAGAGTTGAGATTTAGGTCACATGCTGTCAGTCTGAATCAGTCAGTTCTCCCTGCCCCGGCAGAATGGGACAGGAGGTTACGGGTGTGTGTGTGTGTGTGGGGGGTTTGTCTCTCCCTCCGCAGCACAAAAGAAAGATGGCGACATGACTGCGACGCACAATCAGGTGACACAGCCTGCTTAACCACTGGAAGGCGACCTCCAGACCCCTGCGTGCCGAAGTGGAAGAGACAGGCCCGAGTTGTGACTTCCCTCTGAAAATACAATGTCACACTCACCCACACACACACACACAGGCATACACTCACACACACACACACACACAGGCATACACTCACTCACACACACACACACACACATTAGTGTTGTGTTCTGCCTCTGAAACCTCCAGCCCAATCTGAGTCTAATTGTGCTCTTCATATTTGAGCAGTCCAGCAGATCTGTAGGGGAGCAGACGGGTTTGGGAGGCAAGTTAAGTTAATAAGAGTTATTCAATGCGACAGCTTAAAAAGTGATGTGATCGTTTAAAATGCCCATCGCATCCTTTTCATGGTATAAGCTTGAGATGTTATGATCTTTCATTGTTTGTTTGTTTGCCTGTTATAAGTAAGTGGAGTCAGAAATGGGAGGTTACATTCAGGGCGCATCAGAATCCAAATTAGACAGAACCGCTCAGGACTGCACAGACAGGAGGAAATGACAGCATTCAAAAGTGGGCTAAATTTCCTCTTTCTTGTATGCTGCCAAATCCGCAGTGTTTCATTCAGATTGTAGAACAATGACCCACATCAACGCAGAATATTTACCGCAATCCACACATGAATGATAACCATGATTCCCACAGTACAATGACCGCAATCCACTGAAAACAATGACTGCGATCAACATAGTATGACAACCGTGATCCACAGAGAACGACAACTGCGATCCACGGAGAACAACGACTGCGATCCACACAGTACGATGACCACGATCCACGAAGAACGACAACCGCGATCCACAGAGAACAGTGACTGCGATCCACATAGTATGACAACTGCAATCCACAGAGAACGAAAACTGCGATCCACGGAGAACAACGACTGCGATCCACACAGTACGATGCCCACAATCCACGGAGAACGACAACCGCTGTCCACAGAGAACAGTGACTGCGATCCACACAGTACAATGATCATGATCCACACAGAACAACGACACCAATCAATGAAGAACGATGACCGCCGCGATCCCCACTGAACAAATGCAGCTCGACGAGCATTGCGAAATGCATTTTTGTTCCATGAAGTTAAAAATACACCTTGAAGTGTTTCATCCATGAAATGTCAAAACACAACTGTGGATGAAATTAAGTACATTTTCATCTAGTGGACAAAAGTGCTGGTACGGTTTTCATTTCGTAGATAAAACTGAAAATGTATTTTTAATTTCTTGGACAAAATAGCCTTATATCAAGATTAATTATTTCAAGAATTAAATAAGGAAAAATAATCCTGTGATTACATTTGGCAGTTTTTCATTTCGCGGGACAAAATGCCTTTGTAATTCATGCAATGTTGATGCGCTCATGAAGAGGAAAGTTTGTCCGTTTTAACCACAATAACTTGCATGAACAGTGAAAGAAGCACATGTTCTCTAAGCTGTTACCCCTTTTTCTGCACTAACAATCTGAATGATTGTAAAAATAATCATAAATATGTGTACATGTAAAAATGACAGTGGAACATTCCTGCTCCGTTTTTCCCCTGATTGGAATCCCATTTTAATCAGGTGGAGGCATAGCTATGCCACAAAGGCAGATGCTTCCTCAAAACTTCACTCCCCACAACCACATTGAAGCAGACACATAATTAGCACATGCTAACGAGCTGAAAGGTGGGAATGCCATTATCAATTAGCCATCTGGCTAGGTAGCCATTTACCTGTCTCTACAGGAGTCTGAGCTGCAGAAGAACTGCAGGATTTAGTGCCGTTTTCGAAGGACAAAACCGCCTATACGCAAGCTAGCCTTGTGCCGTTGCTCTTGATTTGCATTCCTCTTTTTGCATGTTTGGAAGGATCTCACTTTCTTCACACCTAACTGCTACACCAGATGTCTGCCAGGAGTAGGACGTTTGTCAGGACTGCGTCACTAGCAGTACTCCCTGTTACTGTCACAGAAAATCACTGTCTGTCATAACACTCACTGTATTCCGTAACTTGATTTGCTTCATGATTGAAAATGTATTTATTCTTACTGGTCATGATTAATTTATCCACAAAGTGTCTTTTTGTGTATTTTGAGCGTTAGCATGGGACTGCACTGGTTAATTTGTCCCGACTGTTAATTAATCATTTTGAACTTTCAGTTAGGGATGTCACACCCATGTTTCTGTACTTATTGACGGTAAGAATAAAACGCACGTATCAGTGCTCCCATATGCCAATGTTTCAGAAGCAGGGACAGCTGACTGAGATGACAAGCTGCAATGCAATGAACTAGTCAGCACTATTTAATTTAATACATAAGCAATACATACACACACACATAAACGTATGTATGTATGAATATATATGTAAGATTGTATATTTGTGATACTCTGGCTGGAACAATAGATCCTAACTTCTACATCATGAGTAAACCTTCAAAGAAAGCAGAAGTTTCTCCACAGCAGGATGGATACTGTAAGAGGGGGGTGTGGGCGGTTTCCCCTGATAAATGGCTGTATGGAGGGCATCGCTGTGATGCTGGCTCTTACCAGAGTCAGCTACTTCACAGAGACCTGCCAGTGATGCATTCATTTTTAATGAATTCCCTCTGTCAGAGCGGCTCTCCAGGCCTCTCAGTGCAGGTAACTCTGCCTTTGTGACTGGAGATTAGAAGGCACTTTATCACAGCGATCCGGGATGGAAGCAGGGCGTGCTGCGTAAGGATCTGTGAAATATGAGTGGTTTCCATGCAGAGGGACGCTCTTTATAGTCATGTTTGTGTTTCAGGCTTTGCCTTAATGACAGTCAGAAGCTGGAGATGCTGAGGACATTAAAAAGGCCTGGCAGTATCTCTCAGCCCAGTGAGAACATCCTGGTCAGCACTGTTCAGGAACAGCTCAGGTCAGCCCAGTGAGTATGCAAGTATTGTTCAGCCCAGGTAACAGACCAGGTAACTACTGATCAATCACTGGACAAGTAAGGAACAGTACTGATAATGAACAGCACAGGTAAACCCTGATAATGAACAGCACAGGTGAGCCCTGATAATGAACAGCACAGGTAAGCCCTGATAATGAACAGCACAGGTAAACCCTGATAATGAACAGCACAGGTAAGCCCTGATAATGAACAGCACAGGTGAGCCCTGATAATGAACAGCACAGGTAAGCCCTGATAATGAACAGCACAGGTAAACCCTGATAATGAACAGCACAGGTAAGCCCTGATAATGAACAGCACAGGTGAGCCCTGATAATGAACAGCACAGGTAATCCCTGATAATGAACAGCACAGGTAATCCCTGATAATGAACAGCACAGGTACGCATGGGGAATGAACTGTAGGATCTAAGTGTGTGATGCGCAGAATGCTTGTGTTGCCATAGGAACACAGAGGGTACAGTAAGTGGCATGCTCCGAGCCCCAGGCCCTCTGGGATCTGTCCGGCTCGTCCTTGAGCGTCCCACAGCCCGGCGCTCTGCGTTCTGCCTGTCAGCGGACCCTGGGGGGGGCATGTCGCTGGGGAATGAGTAACGGTGCCGGGTCCCCCCTGATTGAGCTGGGGACAGCAGCACGGTTCAATAAACAATGAAAAGCATCACAATCGTTTCAGCGCCATTTGTCCCACTGATAGCCGCGGCCAATAAGAACTGAAAAGGCCAATTCTGAGATGACTAATGTGTTGTCATAAGATGATGGCTCAGATCGCTTTTGTTTTGGATAGATTCTCTGGCAATGAGGCCGCCCTGCGATCAATGGCCTGTTCCAGCACCTCTGCGAGGAGACAGCAGCGCAGGACCATTACTGAATGGAGGAGGACTGTGAGGAAAAAAACACAAATCTCAGACATTTTGATTTAATGAGAGGAGGACGGGCTTTGCCCTGTGACTGATTACAGGATGTGTTTTTCTGTAAAATCTGCCTTTTCATTTGTGCCACGTGCAGTGCAGTCTCAGGGATGCTGGGATACGCGCGGGCTGAATGGAGCACACGCTTCAGCGGGGGGTGAGATAAAGAGCGTGATGGTTCCATCCTCAGGGGTGAGGAAGCAGCGTTTCATCGGCATGGAAACACACCAAGGAAGCGTCCCAATGTAAAACAGCCCCATTGACCAGCGCTCCAGGTTGAAGGGCGGTATGTGAATGTGGGACAGCCCAGGGTGAGCAGGTGAGCCGTGCAATTCCTTTTTTTATTCGCTCTCTCCCAAGGACTGCGAGCGTCGGGTTTCAAGGAGAAGTGCAGCATCAGGACACTCAGGGGACCCGCGTGAGGACAGGGGCGTCTGGGTACCAACGCCTCTTCATCATCGTCCCCGAAAGCGGCAGCAGGGCCTCCTCTGTCCCTGTGCCAAATGAGACTGTAAAACCGGAATGAAGGCCATTAGTGTCATGATGGAGCTCTCTGCCACCCCTCCATCTCTCACTCCCATCCTGCACTTTGCACCAAGTCAGCGCGCAGTCAGCCTGGAGCAGACTGATATGAGTCAAACGGCACTGTTTAGCTGTTTCTGGTGCTCTCTCACAGACCTGGTTTCTCGTCCCATTAGTGGGGTTTATGATGTAATCTGATGAGGATGAACAGCTGTGTGAAAGTGTGAGAATTTTCGTGCAGAAGTGTGGCTGGTTCAGGCGGTTTGCCTCGGTGTGGCAGAGGGCCCTGTCTCGCTGCGGCAGAGGGCCCCGCCTCGGTGTGGCTGCCTGCCTCGGTGTGGCAGAGGGCCCTGTCTCGCTGCGGCAGAGGGCCCCGCCTCGGTGTGGCTGCCTGCCTCGGTGCGGCAGAGGGCCCCGCCTCGGTGTGGCTGCCTGCCTCGGTGTGGCAGAGGGCCCTGCCTCGCTGCGGCAGAGGGCCCCGCCTCGGTGTGGCTGCCTGCCTCGGTGTGGCAGAGGGCCCTGTCTCGCTGCGGCAGAGGGCCCCGCCTCGGTGTGGCTGCCTGCCTCGCTGCGGCAGAGGGCCCCGCCTCGGTGTGGCTGCCTGCCTCGGTGTGGCAGAGGGCCCCGCCTCGGTGTGGCTGCCTGCCTCGGTGTGGCAGAGGGCCCTGCCTCGGTGTGGCTGCCTGCCTCGGTGCGGCAGAGGGCCCCGCCTCGGTGTGGCTGCCTGCCTCGGTGTGGCAGAGGGCCCTGCCTCGCTGCGGCAGAGGGCCCCGCCTCGGTGTGGCTGCCTGCCTCGGTGTGGCAGAGGGCCCTGCCTCGGTGTGGCTGCCTGCCTCGGTGTGGCAGAGGGCCCTGCCTCGGTGCGGCAGAGGGCCCTGTCTCGGTGTGGCTGCCTGCCTCGGTGTGGCAGAGGGCCCCGCCTCGGTGTGGCTGCCTGCCTCGGTGTGGCAGAGGGCCCTGCCTCGCTGCGGCAGAGGGCCCCGCCTCGGTGTGGCTGCCTGCCTCGGTGTGGCAGAGGGCCCTGCCTCGGTGTGGCTGCCTGCCTCGGGGTGTCTGCCTGCCTCGGTGCGGCAGAGGGCCCTGCCTCGGTGTGGCTGCTTGCATCGGTGCGGCTGCCTGCCTCGGTGTGGCTGCTTGCATCGGTGCGGCTGCCTGCCTCGGTGCAGCTGCCTGCCTCGGTGCGGCAGAGGGCCCTCACCTCATTTTCTCAGGTCTGTCTCCAGCTCGTGACAGAGCTGTGCGTCGCTGCACTGTCAAACTGTCATTTGTGAGCTGCCTATTTTTAAAAGATGGTATCCGGTGACTCTGTGGGGAATTCTGGGGATTTTGGCCACACAGAGATGTAATCACCAGGGCCTGCGGATCCACCCATGTCAGCTCCACTCCTCATCCCACTCCTCTGAGACTCCAGGCCTGCAGATATTTGGAGATACTTTGCAAAGCTCTCACAGCACTGCAGTGGAGACAGGCATTCTCTGTGTCCCCTATGCGTGCCTGTGTGCACTCTGAAAGTATGTTCTCCCTGTGACAGCGTGGCAGACAGGGAAATTATTGTTAGAGATCTCTCTCATGAAAAAGGACAGGAAATAGCATAGCTGCTGTATGAACAGAAAAAAAACATGAAGGCAGGTTAACTCTTTAAAGTCTCTCTTTTCCCGTGTCTTCGATTCTTTACTCATGTAGTTCATTGTTGAAATGTGTTGCATATTTTTTAACACTTTCATCAGGTTAAAACCTTCCTCTGGTAAATGTTTCCAGACCACACAGGACATTTAGAGCTGTTAGAAGCATTAGCAGTAAACCTCATAGCAGGCAGCAGTGTCCATCTGTTTTACAGTATTCAGGTGTGTTAGCATAATTAGCAGTATTGCTAGTAGCATTAGAAGGTTTGTTAGTAATGTTAATATTGGCTCTCATTCACTTTCATTAGCGATAATAATGGATGAGGAAGGCTGATCCCAGGTCAGTTATCCCTCTCGGATGTTATTGAATGGATTCACACGTGCAGATACCGGAATCTGTTCTGCCAGATGCTTAAATTCTGAAGTAATTTGATCATTTATACTGTATATTTAAATCCCTGAAATACCCTGACCTGGGAAGCACCAAGGAGTCTATGAGAGTTTTTCTCCCCCCCCCCACTCTGGCGAAAAGCAGATGTCAGATTTTCCAGGTTCAGCTGATGCGCTAGCATGCGGAGCCTTCACCAGATGAGCGTAAAAACGCCCGCCAGGCTCCTCTGACCGCCCGTTCACCCTCCCCAGGTGAGCTGGAAATGCGATGCCAGTGACAATCACCTGCAGGGTCATCTCACACTCCACATGCTTCACAGACCCATAACCGTGTGCTGCGAACGGTACACAACGCACAGCTGAATCAGAAGTAGTTTGCCTAGGTGGAGCCATAGCCCACAAGTGGAGATTGGGTAGGTAAGTGAACCCTTGTTTCTCTCAGTCGGAGGCAAGCCAGCTGGACCAGCAGAGATGGTACTGAGAGAAGCTGATTATCAGGTCAGCAGTAGGTGGTTCACCTCGCCTGTGGACCTGCTTGATGCAGTAGATGGTTCACCTTGCCTGTGGATCTGCATATAGCTGTTCTATAGCTATATTGCTTTTCCATATTGCCATATTGATTTTCACTCCAGCCTCATGTTCAGTATTTTTCGCATTACCGGTGAATTAAGCATGGCCATGCTTGGATGTGTCCACTTCAGCTCATATTCTGATCTTATTGGGACAACAGTGACTGCCTCAGAGAGCTGGATGCTCAGATATTTCACATGTTGATTATTGATTAGTTTCCTTCTGTAACTGATCTCAGGCAGAATGATGTGGAGCTGTTCTAACTCAGCGTAGACAGACCGTTGGCACACTGCAGTGTGCATGACGCTCCCTTATGAGGTACATCCTGAGTCGGGCCCTGCAGGTAAACCACTGCCCATAGTGAATGAAACGAGGAGCTTCATGTGTTTAGTAAGTTTAAAGTTTTATTAAGGATAATATTTTAATGATATGTTAAATAATGTTTTAATAATGTTCTTTATTTCTTGTTATCTTTTTTATTATGTGTATTGGTTGTTGTTGACTACTGTATGCAAACTAAATTGGCCCTCGGGGACAATAGAGACTATCCAATCCCATAATGATTCTTTTAAACCTATGCCAGTGTTTTACAGCTCTCGTATTTTACAGTACTGTAGTCTTTCAGAGTTGCAGACAGTCTAGTGTGAAAGCAGAATTTTCATGCTAAAATCCAGCGATTTCACACACACTCAAGACATCAGCTGGTCCTGGAGAGTCATCAGACGCGCAGCTGCCAGCTGCTGATCTGTAACTGAAACGGCATCCTTTAATATGGCACAGTGTAACTGTCTCACTGCCGGGGAGCCTGTCAGGGAGCAGGCCGTAATGAAGGGCAGGAAATGGCACTGCTCTGCAGTGCACTGCATCGTATACACTCTAATGATGAGACAGTCACTGCTCTACAGTGCACTGCATCATATACACCCTAATGATGAGACAGTCACTGCTCTACAGTGCACTGCATCGTATACACTCTAATGGTGAGACAGTCACTGCTCTACAGTGCACTGCATCATATACACCCTAATGATGAGACAGTCACTGCTCTACAGTGCACTGCATCTTATACACCCTAATGATGAGACAGTCACTGCTCTGCAGTGCACTGCATCTTATACACCCTAATGATGAGACAGTCACTGCTCTGCAGTGCACTGCATCTTATACACCCTAATGATGAGACAGTCACTGCTCTGCAGTGCACTGCATCTTATACACTCTAATGGTGAGAGAGTCACTGCTCTACAGTGCACTGCATCATATACACCCTAATGATGAGACAGTCACTGCTCTGCAGTGCACTGCATCTTATACACTCTAATGGTGAGAGAGTCACTGCTCTACAGTGCATTGCATCATATACACCCTAATGGCGAGAGAGTCACTGCTCTGCAGTGCACTGCATCTTATACACCCTAATGATGAGACAGTCACTGCTCTGCAGTGCACTGCATCTTATACACTCTAATGGCGAAAGAGTCACTGCTCTACCGTGCACTGTATCATATACACCCTAATGGCGAGAGTCACTGCTCTGCAGTGCACTGCATCTTATACACCCTAATGGCGAGAGAGTCACTGCTCTACAGTGCACTGCATCTTATACACCCTAATGGCGAGAGAGTCACTGCTCTACAGTGCACTGCAGTGTAATATACACCCCACTGAAGAATGCGGAGAGGCTGTTGTCACGCCAACCATTTTTATTACACTTTGCAGAAGCTTTGCTCCAAGTACAACTTTAACACCCCACCTGGAATTCAGCCCTGAAAGTGAGTTTCAGTACTCACTTACCACAAACTGGAACTATTCTGTGGCCCTTTTTATGTAAGTACTGTGTTAGATTCAGTCAAGCACACTGAGTTTCATCAAGAGCACATATTATATTGTATTGGAGACAGGCAAACCCTTCCTTTGACATTAGTTTTTAAATTCTAAAATAGACAACCATATCCTCTTAAAGTCACATGACTCTCCTTCGCATGGGCAGTGTGACTGTAAGTGTCACATGACTCTCCTTCGCGGGGCGGTGTGACTGTAAGTGTCACATGACTCTCCTTCGCGTTGGCGGTGTGACTGTAAGTGTCACATGACTCTCCTTCACATGTGTGGTGTGACTGTAAGTGTCACATGACTCTCCTTCGCGTGGGCGGTGTGACTGTAAGTGTCACATGACTCTCCTTCGCGTGGGCGGGTTGACTGGCAGTGTGGCGGTGTGACCTTCCCCTCCCTCTCTCCTGTGCTCCTGTCATCCTTCTGCATCCTCTCACTCCATCACCGGCTTTTTGTTTGCGGTTGTGGGCAGGCTGCAGCCTGGCAGGGCCATGGCAGAGACAGGCGTTGTCATTCACAGCGCAGGGGTGTGATCTCACTGCTGTCCTTGCTGAAGGAGGCAGAGGAACTCAGAACGCCGCGGGGGAGGGAAGGTTCCGGTTCATGGCAGGACACCGTCGTCCTGAACTCTGCAGCGAGACGCCTGAGAGAGGAAGTATGGCTGTGACAGGAACCTTAGGGAGGCACAATCTGCATATGCCGGAGGCGCACTGAGGATGATGTGCGCTGGACTCTGCCTGACCGATCCTTCAGCACCAGCCGATGAAGTTGACAATAAAATTAGAGAAGCTCATGTCCCATTGCAAGAAGACCTTCTCAAATTCATTTATGGTTACTTTATGCAGAAACTTTAATCGTCTTTCTTTATCCAGTGATTTTGGTGGCTGTGTAAATACAGGGGTTAGATTACAGAGGGAGGCTCAGTGGGAAAAGTGAATGACCTGATCACCCCCCCCCCCACCCCCAAAAAATGGCACTGGGCACATCAAGTTTTCAAAGTTTGAGTTTCTTTCGCAGAAAATGATAAAAAAAAAAAAGAAATTGTGCAAGAGCTGCCTGAAACAGCTGGACATGTCTGGAAAAATGAATGAGGTCACTTATTTTAGCATTTAACAATATATTTCCCAGCAGGTGGGCGGGGCTGCTGTTGTCCTGGCTTTGAGCGCATGGCATTTCTCTAATTAACTTGTGCCATCTCTGACATTTCACCTCCGTCTGTCACTATAGGGATGCCGGCGCTGCACTGACCGCAGCTACGGCAGAGAGGCCTTCATTAAGAGAATGTCATTGACCTGCCCCCGCACGCCCCCCGCACGCCCTCGCTCATGACTGCCATATGAGGGCTGCAGCAGCGCGTGCTCATTTAAAGCTGCAGCGTCAAAGCAGGCTCTTACTGCGGCTCACAGAGATGAAACACCACAGAAACATTTATTAATTATCATTTATAAATAAAGTCATCTATTCAGGGGATGTGCTTCAGCGGCACATCACAACTCAGGTGCATATGATTACATGACTACTATTATTATTATTATCATTATTATCATCATATTATTATCATTATTATTACAGCAGTAATGGTAGTGATTACATAATTATTACAATGTGAGTTTGTGCTTATCTGAGTGGCTGACTTAACTGTTTGAGAGCTGCTCTATGCCATGGCCGCCCACCCCCCCACTCCCCACTCTTACTCTGATCTGACAGCTGGCCCCTCCCCCAGCGCCCCCCCCAAACCAGTACACATCTAAAATGCCTCAACTGTGCAGAACTGGATACACTTCAATTCATCACAAATTATAGCTATTAAAACATAGTTATGCTTCTAGTTTTAATTCAGACTCATCTGTAGGTACTAATTTTTGCTTATCAATAGCGACACTGTTTATGTTGAAGGATGATCATTGGCTTTGTATTTACACAAACAATGATGTTGTGTGCCGTTCCTGCTCACCGCTCACAGGCCAGTGTGGCGTGACTGGAGTTCTCTGCTCAGGATGGAGCAGGTGCTCTTCATCTGCGCAGCACTGCTCTGTCAGTTTAAACCTGCTCACGTATGTGCAGCTGAAATCAGGGCATGAGAGCTGTGTGTTCACCAGACGCACTTTGTTGCACCTCTGTCAAACCTGCTGCCGCTAACTCCTCATTTCACATGCAGATGGGACGCGGCCCTGTAAACTTAAGGGAGGATGTGGCTGATTTAACTTGCCAGGAAATCACTGTGATTTTCTCTGTCACACGGCATAACAATGATATTCTCACATCTGCGAAAGGCTGATATTCAGAATTTCTGATGAGTTGTGTCTCAGAGATGCTCCGAAAGAATATGAAACATTTGAACCTGACCTCAGATGGAATGTTCATTGTGTCCTCACACTCTAGCTGAAGGCACACTGAGCGCGTGCGAGAGCTGGGTCTGCAGTGGCACATCGCAGATGGATCTCAGCCAATCGTTTTGTGTTTCTTCTCTTGCCATCAGCCACAGCTGGATCTTTGCACACAGCCCAAATCTGGCCCAAATCTGACCCGCTAAACTTAACAATGCATGAAGTTCATCCAGAGTTTGAGTCTTTAGAAGCAGAACTCTGTCATTTTACATCAATATGGACACCATAATGTGAGCCTGAGCTGATCCCGCAAAACAATATCCTTAAAAAAAACATCCAGCATCATCTACAGTGACACTATAAAATCTTTGTGAAAATGTTTATATTTCAAAGTTTGGTGTTCTGGAAAAGGCAATTCTCTGGCCCACTTTTTTCCAGCTGTTCATGAAAAGAGCTGCTCTGACTGCCCCAGCTGCGCATGAAGAGAACTGCTCTGACTGCCCCAGCTGCGCATGAAGACAACTGCTCTGACTCAGTGTCTGTGCAGCTGCACATGAAGAGAGCTGGTCCATCTTGGTGTCTGCGCAGGCGGAACTGTTGGACAGCAGAGAGAAGAGAAGCAGCAGCTGACAGCACAAGTTTAGAATATGCTTCTCTGTGCTGTCCCAAAATGACAGAGGAGATCAGAGTGATGGACACAGAAGCACACAGTGAGCAGGGGAGAGCATGGCTGAAATTAAAATAAACACAGCAGGGTGAGGAGGCTCAGCCTCAGGGCCCTACACACACAAATGAAGCCCACATACATGCACACACATTGCAGACCTTGGTTTATTTTCCTGGGTGGGTGTAACCACAGTGACTGGGGGTAGGGCTTAGTGTTAGACAGAAGTATAGAGGAATAAATTAATATATCTCTTCCTCACTTATTAAGAAATTTTAATTAATTTGAATGCAATTTACTTTCCAGAGGAATGTAGTGAAGATAAAGGCAGTAGGATATGACGTACCCAATGGGTGAGTGTTCTGCTATGCCGCTAGCCGTTCTGACATCAGATCATCTGGAGAACTTTCTCCAGACAATGGAGCTGCTTTTTTCACTCTACACTGCACTGGGCTCTGTCGTATGGACATTCATTTCCCTCATTGAAGGGCAGTGGGAATACTCCTGTTAAAATAAAGGTTAAATGAATAAAAAAAAAACAGACAAGTGCAGCTGTGCTTCTTCCACCTTTGGAGTTCCTGTGCACACAGGCCTATATTGGATGTCTTTTCAGTGTTGTTAAGTTATACCCATGATTGACAGGCCAGTGCTTTCTCAGAATTGTAGCCAGAGGGCAGGCAAAGAGGAGGTCCTCAACCAAAATACATTTAAACCAAAAAAACATCCTTTTTCTGCTCGCATTCCTGTCTGACAAGCATCATAGAAAATGTCTTACAGTTGCCATTAAAATACAATAAACTATTACTGTGGGCAAAGCAGAAAAATACATTATATTCTGACCGGAAGAATTTGGACAGCTAAAAACATGGCTGTTTCCTTGATGGGTCTGTTATTTAATCTTGAACTTGAGACTACCAAGGCTATAGTTGCAGTGGCTGTAGTGTGGTGGCTGTAACGTGGTGGTGGCTGTCGTGGTTGTGATTGTGGTTGTAGTGGTGGTGGCTGTATCATGGTGGCTGTACTGGTGGTGGCTGTAGCATGGTGGTTGTAGTGGTGGTGGCTGTAGCATGGTGGTTGTAGTGGTGGTGGCTGTAGTGGTGGTGGCTGTGGCATGGTGGCTGTAGTGGTGGTGGCTGTGGCATGGTGGTTGTAGTGGTGGTGGCTGTAGCATGGTGGCTGGTGGTTGTGCAGCATG
Organism: Albula goreensis; assembly: GCA_022829145.1. Taxonomy (NCBI): domain Eukaryota; kingdom Metazoa; phylum Chordata; class Actinopteri; order Albuliformes; family Albulidae; genus Albula; species Albula goreensis. The sequence goes on along the minus strand of CM040745.1, from coordinate 658,792 downwards.
GTGGTTGTAGTGGTGGTGGCTGTAGCATGGTGGTTGTAGCATGGTGGTTGTAGCATGGTGGCTGTAGTGGTGGTGGCTGTGGCATGGTGGTTGTAGTGGTGGTGGCTGCATGGTGGCTGTAGTGGTGGTGGCTGTGGCATGGTGGTTGTAGTGGTGGTGGTGGCTGTAGCATGGTGGTTGTAGTGGTGGTGGCTGTGGCATGGTGGTTGTAGTGGTGGTGGCTGTATCATGGTGGCTGTAGCATGGTGGTTGTAGTGGTGGTGGCTGCAGCATGGTGGCATGGTGGTTGTACTGGTGGTGGCTGTATCATGGTGGCTGTACTGTAGTGGTGGTGGTTGTAGTGGTGGTGGCTGGCATGGTGGTTGTAGTGGTGGTGGCTGCAGCATGGTGGTTGTAGTGGTGGTGGCTGTAGTGTTGGTGGTTGTAGCATGGTGGTTGTAGTGGTGGTGGCTGCAGCAGTAGTGGTGGTTGTAGGATGGTGGTTGTAGTGGTGGTGGTGGCTGTAGTGGTGGTGGCATGGTGGCTGTGGCATGGTGGTGGCTGTAGTGGTGGTGGTGGCTGTACGGTGGCTGTAGTGGTGGTGGCTGTAGCATGGTGGTTGTAGCATGGTGGCTGTAGCATGGTGGTGGCTGTAGTGGTGGTGGTTGTAGCATGGTGGCTGTAGTGGTGGTGGCTGTATCATGGTGGCTGTAGTGGTGGTGGCTGTAGTGGTGGCTGTAGTGGTGGTGGTGGCTGTGGTTGTAGTGGTGGTGGCTGTAGTGGTGGTGGTGGTGGCTGTAGTGGTGGTGGCTGCAGCATCATGGTGGCTGTACTGGTGGTGGCTGTAGTGGTGGTGGCTGTATCATGGTGGCTGTACTGGTGGTGGCTGTATCATGGTGGCTGTACTGGTGGTGGCTGTAGTGGTGGTGGCTGTAGTGGTGGTGGCTGTAGTGGTGGTGGCTGTATCATGGTGGCTGTAGCTGGTGGTGGCTGTAGCATGGTGGCTGTAGTGGTGGTGGCTGTAGCATGGTGGCAGCATGGTGGCTGTACTGGTGGTGGCTGTAGCATGGTGGTTGTAGTGGTGGTGGCTGCAGCATGGTGGCTGTAGTGGTGGTGGCTGTAGTGGTGGTGTAGTGGTGGTGGCATGGTGGTTGTAGTGGTGGTGGCTGTAGCATGGTGGTTGTAGTGGTGGTGGCTGTACTGGTGGTGGCTGTAGTGGTGGTGGTTGTAGCATGGTGGCTGTACTGGTGGTGGCTGTAGCATGGTGGTTGTAGCATGGTGGCTGTAGCATGGTGGTTGTAGTGGTGGTGGTTGTAGCATGGTGGCTGTAGTGGTGGTGGCTGTATCATGGTGGCTGTAGTGGTGGTGGCTGTAGTGGTGGTGGTTGTAGCATGGTGGCTGTAGTGGTGGTGGCTGTATATTAAGCTAAAAAAACTCTTCTCTGAACTCAAAACTTTTCTATGTCTCTGTGGTCTAGAATCACGTCATGCTTTTCTATTTTTATTTTTTTGTATTGAGGTACTCTCCACTTATACTCCCCTAGCTACTCATGGGGTTTCTTCTTTGTATATTATGTGTTTTTCATTTGTCTCAGAAGAGAGACAGATACTGCAAACTGTGAGCTGCATAAATAAATACACACATACACACACAGTGACCCAACATAGACACACACACAAACTTACACAATGACACTATACACACACACAGTCGTCAACTGCCACTTTACACACACACACACAGTGACGCAACATACACACTCACATAGACAGACACACACACAGTAACCCAACATACACACACACACAAAAACGTATACAATGACACTATACACACACGTGCACACACACACACACACACAGTCACAGAGTGCCACTATACACACACATATGTACATACACACTTTAAAATACTGTATACACACAGTGACAATATACACATACCTCATACACATATACACATAAAATTACTGTATACACACACACACAGTGACACAGTCATACATACATACACTATTTCATACACAGCTCTGCAAACCTCTACTGTAAATATACTAAAAAGTGAATTAGACCACAATATGGGAAGCAAAATGTGTTTTTAAAAGGGCCATGTTTCACATTCCTTAATGCTGTGAAATGATGTTACTGATGCTGCAAAATGAATTGCTCTCTGAGGTTATTAATCTAATTCAAACTCATTTTACTCATTGTCTGACTCACTGATTCTCTGAGTCAATCACTGAGTCGTTATTCCTTGTGTTGACTCACTCATTTACCCATTGTGATTTAGCCACTGGTCAGCAGCAGCAAACAAGTAGTATTTGTTGAGACAGGTTTCCTTTAAACTAATCTATCTGCCTGCCACATATCCACCCTGGAAATATGACAAAATATAACAAAAAAATATGCTAATTATGCATAGTTTTCCTGCTTATAGTGCAAGTATGATTTGTTTAATAAGATATTTTTTTCTGTCCCAGAGAGAAGATATGTATGGAAGACATGGCTGCAGAACAAGATAAATGAAACCCAGTAAAAATGCAGTTTATAAAATTCAGTCCAAATATTGAGCTTATGGAAGTGGCCAGCACTTCATAAGACCTGCCAGTGATGAAGTCATAGCAGTAGAACAGACTCTTCTTTCTGTCATTTCTGCTGATAGGACAACATGTTCTTTTGAACTGAGTTTATGGAGGATAGTTTCAATTAAATATGAGTGTTAGAAACTCCAGCTCAAACTGAATGTGATCTCCATTCTGGTGCAGGGCCTCCTGCCAGTGTCTAGCAGGTACTGAGGAATGAAAAGGGTGAGAAAGGATGCACAGATTTAAATTAAATGCACAGTTTTACCTGTTTCAAATTAAATCTCTGATCTTTAAAGGAAAACCCACCATGTCAGACTAAATTTCAGCTTAATTGTAAAAAATGAAACGTACCAATTTTAATAGCGCCCAACACTGGAGCAACATCATGGGAACATTATGGAGGCAGTATGAGTACACCAGGGCAGCGTTGTGGGGACATTGTCATAACATTGAGACAGGATTGTGGGAATTCTGGTGACACGTTGTGGAAATGTTGCCGTGGCCAATTGGGAGACATGAGGAATGCTCTAGTGCAGTGTGGGAATGCTATAGTGCAGTGTGGGAATGCTGCAGTGCAGTGTGGAAATGCTGTAGCACAGTGTGGGAATGCTGTAGTGCAGTGTGGGAATGCTGTAGCACAGTGTGGGAATGCTGTAGTGCAGTGTGGGAATGCTGTAGTGCAGTGTGGGAATGCTGTAGTGCAGTGTGGGAATGCTGTAGCACAGTGTGGGAATGCTGTAGTGCAGTGTGGGAATGCTGTAGTGCAGTTTGGGAATGCTGTAGCGCAGTGTGGGAATGCTGTAGTGCAGTGTGGGAATGCTGTAACAGTGTGGGAATGCTGTAGTGCAGTTTGGGAATGCTGTTTGTAGTTGCTGGATCATGCAGGCTGGCAGGAGACTGAGGCAGGCCATGGGATGAGAGGGGTCTTGTTGGGAAGAATATTAAATTTGGTGATCCAGACACAGCACTGTTCACTTCCCCCTCTCCTCTCCTGCCGTGATGGTACTCTCATCCTCTCCGCACGTCCCTGGAGTGCTCGCTGTGTCCTTCTGCTTTCACGCTGTCCCACCTCTACACATGCCAGTCCTGCTCCATCTCACGCCCCACAGCACACATCTGCTCCCCACAGCATTCTCACACACGTGTGGGGTTACATGTTCCCAAGTGTAAATGTTCCCATTTTACCTGGATGCACATTGGGCAATATTGGTTGGAAAGGATTCCTCATGATTTTGACAGAACTTATTTTGGAGCAACTAAATATTTGGGGAATTATCCTCACTGCCAATGTAAATCTAACTGAAAGCAGCTGATCTGGGAACAGCCTGTGATAGCTGGAACATTGGTTCATATTTGGCAGGCAAGTTAATCACTCCAATCATACATTTTTGGTATAAATGTATAAACCGTTCATTTGTAAGTTGTAAAAACCCAAACTGAAGCTCAGACCTAAACGTTTATGGATAGGATTATAACGGCATCATGACATCTGACACCACGAGACACATCAAATGTGGCACAAGGTGATTTATCATCACTGAGGCTTATTTTTAACTTTAAATATCCTTTTTCTTATTTCTCCTTTTACTAAATTCCTATAAAAACTAAAAATATACCTCCATCCTCCATGGTGTTGCCATGGGATTTTAATGACTGAACAAACAAGCATATAGATAAATCTAGTGAGAGAGAAAGGGCTCTGTGTCTCTCTCACTCTGGGCTCTGTGTCTCTCTCACTCTGGGCTCTGTGTCTCTCTCACTCTGGGCTCTGTGTCTCTCACTCTGGGCTCTGTGTCTCTCTCACTCTGGGCTCTGTGTCTCTCTCACTCTGGGCTCTGTGTCCCTCTCACTCTGGGCTCTGTGTCTCTCTCACTCTGGGCTCTGCGTCTCTCTCACTCTGGGCTCTGCGTCTCTCTCACTCTGGGCTCTGCGTCTCTCTCACTCTGGGCTCTGCGTCTCTCACTCTGGGCTCTGTGTCTCTCTCACTCTGGGCTCTGTGTCTCTCTCACTCTGGGCTCTGTTTCTCTCTCACTCTGGGCTCTGTGTCTCTCTCACTCTGGGCTCTGTGTCTCTCTCACTCTGGGCTCTGTGTCTCTCTCACTCTGGGCTTTGTCCCCAAAGTGCCTCAAGGTGAATCCTCTCTTGGGATTTCAAGGGCACTGAATCTGAATATAGCATAAAGCAGCAAGGACTTTTTCTGAGACACTAAAAAACAAGTATCACAGAAACATATTAATCTACATCATAGTCTAAAAAAACAAATATTATCTATATTACAGTTTTGTGTTTTTTCATGTGATTAGGTTCTATATTACATTTTAATCTATATTAGGTACTATGTTAGATACTTTTAAATGTCTTTGACAAGCAAACAACTGTGCATGCAGAAAATGTTAATAACTGTCTAATAAATAAATGTATGCTTATAACTGACTATAGCAAACAAACAAACAACAGTTTCTTTCTGTAATAAACGTTTTTCTATAGCAAATCAAATGGCCCGAATGACGTGGTGTGAGGAGTTGAGAGCTATGGCAGAGGTGTGTGCGAGCAGGGCCAGAAGGACAGGATAATGAGGACGGCAGATATTTCTGCTGACTACATCCTCCCACAAAAAATACATCCACCCACAAAAAACTCAGAAGTACACCTCAGCTATCAGGACACAAATATAGAGCAGCAGCTTGTGCCATAACTACAGCCCAGAGGACATGTTTCTTATCCAGATCTAATCTCACTCTAACTGCCAAATCTTATCCAAATCTAATCTCACACTTTACCATTCTCTGCGTTGTCTTGTCTGTACACGTCAGTTACTGCTGTTTATTTCCATAGAGTAATGCTTTGTTGTTTCTGTCATGCTTTCTTTGTCGAGATGTAAGACTAATTATCCCACAAAGGACAATCAATTAATAATAAAGGAAGAAAAAAGCAAAAAGGGAGTAACAACGGTGTTACAGACATGTAACAGATGTTATGGAAGTGTTTCGGAGGTGTTTCGGAGGTGTTAGGGAGATTCAAGGTTTGCCCTCCTGTTTCCAGAGTGCTTTTAAGCAGTGTTTACCATCTTTGCAATGAGCACATGCAGTTATATATAGTTAACATATAGGAGTGATATTTTAAACTTTTGCAAATAACAACAATAATAATGATCATCATGATCATCATCATAACACATTTGTATTTGATTGAGTGCACCACATGTGAGAGTATATAATGGCCATTCACAATAAAAATGGGATGAGAGTGTAGATTTGTGCACTGGCTAAGCAGAAGAATGAGTTCTTTGTCCCTTTCCTAATGGTTGAACAATGAACCATGCTAAGAGAAGAATGCCTCTTTTGTGTGAATTAAATGTATTGTAGACTCCCTGAATAAGATATCCTGTTGAACAATAGTGACCCAGAATGAAGAATAAGGAGACGTTTCTAGAGCAGGCAGATTGAAACCCTAACATAACGAGCTTTGTGTCAAGGTGTTTTAATGCAGAAAAATAATTCAATGTGTCTGCCTTAGACTCATTTAATTTTTTGTAATCATTGGCGGTTATGCTTTACAGATGAAAATGAATGATGTTCTAACAGGATCCTGTAATCACGTCCCAGTCATGGTGCACATGCAAATGAGCCACTGCACTGTGGCATTCAGTGTCTGCAGGTTCAACTCCAGTCCTGTAGGGGGCAGTGTCTGCAGGTTTAACTCCAGTCCTGGAGGGCCGCAGTGTCTGCAGGTTTAACTCCAGTCCTGGAAGGCCGCAGTGTCTGCAGGTTTAACTCCAGTCCTGGAGGGCCACAGTGTCTGCAGATTTAATTCCAGTCCTGGAGGGCCACAGTGGCTACAGGTTTAACTCCAGTCCAGTCTTGTAAGCACACACACACACACTCTCTCTATCTCTCTCTCTCACACACACACAAACACACAAATGCACACACACATACTCACACACACAGAGATGCACTCACTCACAGTCACACACACAGTCTCACATACACACACACAAACACACACACTCACACAAGCACACACACACACACACAAATACTCAGACAGATGTGCACTCACACTCACACACACAGAGCCTGGGCCCCACTGCCACAGCCCTGCCCAGCATATCCTTTTGGTTTCCATAGAGATTTTTAAAAGGAATTTGGTGTCCCTTCACTTATGATCACCATCATGGTGTTTTGTATGAATGTATTTATTTTATTTTATTATTTTACTCTGCCAGTGAGCTAATGCCTTTCTCCCATGTGGTGCACCATGTAGCAATACAGCTGCATGTGTGTGTGTGTGTGTGTGTGTGTGTGTGTGTGTGTGTGTGTGTGTGTGTGTGTGTGTGTGTGTGTGTGTGTGTGTGTGTGTGTGTGTGTGTGTGTGTGTGTGATCCTGAAATCAGCCCTGTCTGTCTCTCTGCTCAGCCCTGTCTGTCTCTCTTCTCAGCCCTGTCTGTGTCTCTCTGCTCAGCCCTGTCTGTCTCTCTCTGCTCAGCCCTGTCTGTCTCTCTGCTCAGCCCTGTCTGTGTCTCTCTTCTCAGCCCTGTCTGTCTCTCTCTGCTCAGCCCTGTCTGTGTCTCTCTGCTCAGCCCTGTCTGTGTCTCTCTGCTCAGCCCTGTCTGTCTCTCTTCTCAGCCCTGTCTGTGTCTCTCTGCTCAGCCCTGTCTGTGTCTCTCTGCTCAGCCCTGTCTGTCTCTCTTCTCAGCCCTGTCTGTGTCTCTCTGCTCAGCCCTGTCTGTCTCTCTTCTCAGCCCTGTCTGTCTCTCTCCTCAGCCCTGTCTGTCTTTCTTCTCAGCCTTATGTGTCTCTCTCCTCCACTGCTCGGCTCGGCCAGTGCTGGCAGGCAGGAGGACATTGGGCTGCGTGAGATCGCTGTGCAGCTGAGTGAGCAGACAGGAAAGCTGCACCACCTGGCTGAGCTCAGTGATAGAGACAGAACAGGACACAATCAAAAGAGACAGGTGTGCAGGAAAGCACAGTTTAACAGACATGGTGTGTAGGGACCCTTAAGAGGTGGAATATACTCTACAATATATTTTATGGAAACAATTATTTATTTCACAGAAATGTTCAATTTATATGTATATATAAATTTCAGTAGTGATGATTTGTATACATGTGTGTGGGAGGGAATCTGTATCTCACACACTGTAACCTCGGGTGGTGTGTGTGTGTGTGTGTGTGTGTGTGTGTGTGTGTGAGAGTGAGTGAGTGTGTGTGTGTGTGTGTGTGTGTGTGTGTGTGTGTGTGTGTGTGTGTGTGTGTGTGTGTGTGTGTGTGTGTGTGTGTGTGTGTGTGTGTGTGTGTGTGTGTGTGTGTGTGTGTGTGTGTGTAACCTCAGGCGGTTGTGGAAATGCAGTTTCTGAAAACAGGTGAAGGATGACGGCCTGCCCAACACTCAACGCCCATCTGTCGTGATTGGGCCATTTTCAGATTCCAATGACGAATCCATAAATCTCATGGTTGGGTCCTTGCACAGATTAAATTTTCAATTTGCTCTCCCAGAGGTCAGGTGATTGTATAATCACATACTAACATGGCTGAGCATTCAGAAAATGCTGTTACAATCATTGAATAAAAGTGTATTAAATATGCAAAGTGCATATAAACCTAGACTGTCGAGAAGAAAATCCCAGAACAGACTTGCAAAAATGGATGGGTAAAAGACCATATTCAGTGTTAATTCTGCGTTTTTTTAATGTATATTCAGTTGAGCCGTACAGGCCTGGCTTTTATGTGTTGAGCTACCTGTAGAACGGACAGCGTGGGCGTCAGCAATGAGTCCTCAGCGTCCAGGGTTTTGTACACGGAGAGCAACCTTCATGAGAGTCACTCAAACCACAGTCAGCTGACTGCAGCAGAAAACACCGCCGCAGGTGCTCTTAAGGAATATTCCATAACGGCTCCATCAGTTCAGAGGAGGTGACAGAGAAGGCCATGACACAGGGGCGATGCCAACATCACCCTCATCAGACCACTGGGTGAGTGCACCTGCTCTGTCACCCTGAGACACACTCCTCTGTGCTGGTACGGGGGGAGAACTCTCCCAAACATTCAGTCATGACTGTCATTCCCCTCTCTTACAGAGTGACCCAAATTAGGCCAAGAAAATGCAAGCACAAACTACACAAAATTAATCTACCATTTATTTAAACACATATACAGAGCAAGAGAGAGAGAGAGAAATTCAGACTTTAATGTGCATGTATATATTGTATTTATTTGTCCCTTAGGATAAATAAATTGGTAATTTTCTGAGTTTATTTACCATTTGTATTAAAGTTATTATTTAATGTCATGCTTGCACTGCCTGAAAGCATTCCTGTGCCCGTTTATATAAAGGATATTACCAAATTGAATACAGTTATGTTTTCCAAGTCCAGGAAAAAATAAAATCAACAATTTTATTTTTCAGTTTGTCATTCTACTCGCATCAGTTAAAAGCATTCAATGACAGTATTAAAGACAGTTATTAATGAAGTAATTATTGTTACCATCATTATTATTACTAGCAGCAGAAGCAGTAGCAGCGGTAGCAGTAGTGGTAGTAGCAGTAGCAGTAATGGCAGCAGTAAGAGCAATAGCTGTAGCGGTAGCAGCAGTAGTGGTAGCAGAAGTAGAGGGTAGAAACAGGAGGAGTAGCAATAACAGTAGCAGTGGTGATTGCGGTAGTATTAGTAGCAGCAGTAGCAGCGGTGATAGCGGTAGTAGCAGTACTAGTAGTAGCGGTAGAAGTAGTGGTAGCGGTAGTAGCAGTAATGGTTGTGGTAGCAGCAGTAGTGGTAGCAGAAGTAGAGGGTAGAAACAGGAGGAGTAGCAATAACAAGTAGTACTAGCAGCAGTAGCAGCAGCAGTAGTGGTAGCGGTAGTAGCGGTAGAAGCAGTAGTGGTAAGCAGTGGCAGCAGCAGAAGTGGCAGCGGTAGTAGCAGTAGAAGCAGTAGCAGCAGTGGCAGTAGTACTAGCAGCAGTAGCAGCAGTAGCAGCAGCAGTAGTGGTAGCGGTAGTAGCAGTAGCAGCAGTGGCAGCGGTAGTAGCAGTAGAAGCAGTAGCAGCGGTGGCAGTAGTACTAGCAGCAGTAGCAGCAGCAGTAGTGGTAGCGGTAGTGGTAGCAGTAGAGGCAGTAGTGGTAGCGGTAGTAGCAGTAGAAGCAGTAGCAGCGGTGGCAGTAGTACTAGCAGCAGTGGCAGCAGCAGAAGTGGCAGCGGTAGTTGCAGTAGCAGTGGGAGTGGCAGTTGCATTACCTATAGTAATGGTAGTAATACCAATATGAGTAAAGTTGTGCAAAATTGGAACCAACAAGTGACAAAAAAGATTATTGACTGGTTAAGGTAAAACTGGAGACAAATTAAGATAAAACTGGAGGCAGATTAAGGTAAGACTGAAGGCAGATTAAGGTAAAACTGGAGACAGGACACAGAGATGAGTTTAACTCTGTGGAACGAGGTTTGTTTTGTGCGATTGCAATGTTCTGTTTAGATTTTAAATTCAGTGTATGCATCTGCATTGCGCTGTTTCCATTAGAGCAGGCAGAGCAGGTCAGCCGAACTGCTGGGTTTCTAAATAAACTATTATTTGCAAGCAGGCCATCAGAAAGTAAAGAGGAAATGTCATACAATTCCCCTTAAAAAAAAAAAAGTGAAAAGATGGGATGGTCGTGTTTCCATGTTGATGTCCAAACAGGCTTGGGCTCAGATGCTACGTAGCTCCATCATAAATTGCCCCCACAAAATAATTACAACTACTGAAGGCATGCAGTTATCATTGCTCATTTGCCAACATTTATAAAGACACTTGAGTGACAGCCAACGGTAGTCTCAGATAGAGGTGACATTTAATTAGAAAAGCAGGAGCTGCAGGTTTAGGAGGGACACCCAGGCTGGTGCAGGGCATGAAGACCCAGCGATTACTCCCACAATCCCATAATCCTCAGGAGGCCTTATTTTTATTAATGAGGATCCATACAGGGATCGTTTAGGATGTTAATACTCATTGATTTATGCAGCTGCGTGCTGGTGAACCTGTGGGTTCAGTGATGTATTGCGTTTATTAATCTTATGGATCTATCGCAGGGTGGGAAGCTGTCAGGCTGCAACAACAAAGAGTCAATTGGGGATAAAGGGGAGGATGCTCGATTTATAAACGCACACCGCCACCGAAGACAGGGACGGTCTGTAAAGTACTTGATCTTAACGAGCTGGAAGATGGACACAGGCGTCTGTAAACGAGCTGCCGTTGGGTGAATGGCTATACCACTTGCCGAGGGTTCCTCTCCGAGCCCACCGCTTGTGGGATCACTGCATGTAGCATTCCACATTCGGACCGTGGTCCGTAGGGCAACTGTGGCTCCACGTAAGGAGATCCATAACACTACTGACACTAAACAGCACAGGGTCTGTTTCTACAGCACCATAGCGCTACTGACACAAAACAGCACAGGGTCTGTTTAAACAGCACCATAGCGCTACTGACACAAAACAGCACAGGGTCTGTTTGTACAGCACCAGAATGCTACTGACACTAAACAGCACAGGGTCTGTTTAAACAGCACCATAGCGCTACTGACACAAAACAGCACAGGGTCTGTTTAAACAGCACCATAGCGCTACTGACACTAAACAGCACAGGGTCTGTTTGTACAGCACCATAGCGCTACTGACACAAAACAGCACAGGGTCTGTTTAAACAGCACCATAGCAGCACTGACACTAAACAGCACAGGGTCGCTACTGACACAAAACAGCACAGGGTCTGTTTAAACAGCAAACACTGACACAAAACAGCACAGGGTCTGTTTTGTTTAAACAGCACCATAGCGCTACTGACACAAAACAGCACAGGGTCTGTTTGTACAGCACCATAGCGCTACTGACACAAAACAGCACAGGGTCTGTTTGTACAGCACCATAGCGCTACTGACACAAAACAGCTCAGGGTCTGTTTGTACAGCACCAGAGCACAGGGTCTGTTTACTGACTACTGACACAAAACAGCTCAGGGTCTGTTTGTACAGCACCAGAATGCTACTGACACTAAAGAGCATAATCTGTGTGCCTGCCAGTTTTCCCCAGATATTAACATTTATTTGACTTTAATGCCAACAATTTTAACTTTTATACTGTTTTGGGGATTGATGAATTTTTTATGGATTTTTCATTGTTTGTTTGGTTAAATAATTTTGAAGTTATGTAGCCTGATTACTTTTTAAAAATTATGTTTTTCATTTTTTCAGTCTTGCACTTTATCTCACTTTTTAATTTTTCATATAGATCTTCATATCTTCAGTCTAACCAGCAGCCAGCTCTTCTGAGAAGAGGCTTGTAATATTGTGACAGATTACATGAGTTTATGCATCTGTCATCATAATCATTTAAAATAACACTCCAAAATACATTCCAATGTATTGACAACATACTCAGTCAATGTAAAGCCAAATACTATAGCTAAAGTCCAGGCTATTGATTTCCATATATATAAAATCAGTTAATAATTGTATCACCTAAAATGGTTTCATAAATCATTGTATTATTCTGTTCAGAGGTGCACGGTGGTATTTTGACCAGTTAACCCTTCAGCTCCCAGGGACTGAGGGCACCACACAGTAAAGCCTGCCTCCCTGCTGGGATGCTGCAAAGGCTGATGGGTAAATGGATTGGCAATAACAGAAACAGTGTACCAGATAAAGTGTGGTAGATGGGATTTTATAGACTTAAATCAAGGTGTGAACTGTCTTTTTAAGTGTGGTGATGAAGCAGAGGTTTGACACAAAGAGCTCGGACCCGTTCTGACACGGCTTTGATCCAAATGGGAGAGGAGATTTTGATCTTATAAACTTGCTGATCAAACGGCATTGCCAGCACCACACCATGCTCATTGACGAGGTGCATCGCGTCGTGCTGCGCGATCAAATGGAAGGGGTCATCGAGGCTCCCTCGATGGCGGGTCTTCGGCAGCTCACTGAGCTGTGTGCGGAGATGAACAGATGTGCTGTTTTTCGTCTTTGGGCCGTGCTGAATTGCACCCCCCCAACCCCCTATGTTGTCCTCAACCACAGCACCGGTAAAAGCTTTCTAGCGCACATGCAAAGGAGAACAAGAGGACAAGCTTTTACTCCGGGCGCTGCAAACGACAACATGACACCGGCGGAGTGTGGGGGGAAGAGACGAGCGGCAGCGCGGCACGGCGGGTTTGTCAGGAGAGCGTCTGACACACTGCTACGCACTCCAGCGTCTGACACACTGCTATGCACCCGAGCGTTTGGGTTCGTGAGCTAATGGGGCCATGGCATCGCTGGCTGTGTTCGTCTCTCTCTCTCACTCAATAATGCAACAGAAACGCGCCGCATGGGCTCAGAACTCGCAGATTCCCCTCATCTCCCCTCAAACACTGATTCTTATGGAGTGTAAAAATTTCACTTATCCTCACTTCATTCTGCTGAATTTCATGTGTTTGATGTGAATGAGAGCCGACAAAACACCTCTAATGACCTGAGAGAGCACAGCGCAGTTTCAACCGCCTGCACTTTGATTGAATGCATGGTAAAAAATAAATCAAAAATAAAAAATTAGCATGAAAGCCACCATTTCAAAATGAAATAGTGTTTTTTTTTTTTTTTTTGGAGGGGCTTATTTAGATTTTTATTTGTAAAAATAAATGTGCCACTCACCCTTTTGGCTGCTGTCATAACCTGTGGAGACTGACCAGAGTAAGTGGCAGTTAAAAGCAGTGTTTCTCATTAACCCGTAATGGAGTCAGAGCACAGCACACACTGAATCTGGGGCCCAGAGACGAGCAGCCATCTCCTGCCCTTCAGACTCCATTATTCTTAGAGTAAGTGTGCTCCCTAGTGTTCTGTTATCATTCTGTCTACACACAGAGACCAGGAGAGGGGAAATATGAAGTATAAACACACCAGTGCTCATACCGTGCAGAATACCCATCAAATGAAGAAGGGTAGAAGTTGCAATCTAATTATGTCCTATTAATTTCAAAATCAAACTGAAGGAAAAAAAGGCATGAATTAAACCAAAATGGTATCACACTTTTCATCAATACTGTGTGTAAAAAAATACTATTTATAAGTCGCACCTATTACATCACATGCATTTAAATTATTACTAAAGCATGCCACTTGGAAAACTTAACAAGCTGGCTAGCTTGTCAACCTAAAGATTTAAAATCATGGTTCTACACATCCTTTTCAGGGGGTAAATAATTGGCTAGCCAGCTCATGCAAACAGTTGAAGGCAAAAAGAAAAGTTAAAGAAGTTAGCTAGCTGGCAAGCTTTATGAATAAACCACAAAAAGTGTTATTATGTGAGAATCAAAAAAAAAAGTGAGAATCAATTCCAAACAAATGAATACTATGAGCCACTAAAGTTACCTGTCCAATCCTGCAGGTCCGCAGAAGTGTGGAGCTGTAACATTTGAGATGAGTCTGTGAGCCTGTAACATTTGAGATGAGTCTGTGAGCCTGTAACATTTGAGATGAGTCTGTGAGCCTGTAACATTTGAGATGAGTCTGTGAGCCTGTAACATTTGTGATGAGTCTGTGAGCCTGTAACCTTTGTGATGAGTCTGTGAGCCTGTAACATTTGAGATGAGTCTGTGAGCCTGTAACATTTGAGATGAGTCTGTGAGCCTGTAACATTTGTGATGAGTCTGTGAGCCTGTAACATTTGTGATGAGTCCATTACTCAGGTTTTAGCTCCCGTTACAGCGCATCCTCTCCAATTTATTTCTGACCTTTCCAGAAACTCTCCCTCACATCTGAGAGGGAGGAGGGAGGGAGAGGTTTTCCTGTTTCATTTTTAATAGTGCAGGTTTAAAGTCTGAAGGTTGTAACTGCACAGGCGCCTGGAGCAGAGCAGAAATTACAGGAATGTAATCGCAGTGTAACTCCTGTAGAGATGGGAGAGGCAGATAAGTATAGCTTGCAGTATTTGATTCAATTAGACCTCTTTCTCTCTGTCACCTCTTTTGCCTTACAGTCTCAGTGTATACAGTCTAGAACATAAGAATATGTGTTTCATTGTATGTAAGGAGTAAAGACAGTGTGATCACAATTTGATGAAATGGGGGTGATTTTTGTACAAAACTAACCGGGAATTTCATCTGTGAACATGAAAGAAAAAGATGCTTTTCCTGTGTAAACTGCAGCTACTTTCAATCGGAGTAATGCAGCACTGTAATGCACAGCACTGTTTCAGCACTATGCCGGTGCTGCTGGTGTTAAGTTACCTTGTTACTTTTTCATACTTAACTTGTTAACTTATTACGTTTTCTTTTTTAAATGGTCATTTGAAACAGACTGTTGAGCATGCTTGCATATTGATTTGGAACTGTGACAAGGCTTTTTTTAATTACAAAACTTGTTGGCTATGTTGTTCTCTATTTCTCCATGCAGGTTCCATATATCAAAAAATATTTACTGTCCTTGTGACCAATCAGAATAGAGTATTTAACCAAGCTGTTCATATTACTCCCGTTGTCTGACAGCTGCCGTGAAAAGCTCTGTTTTTATTATAGTAGCGCGGCAGAGGGGCACGCTTTGATATAGATGCTAGAATACATCCATGGTCTCCTTCCCTTTGCTGAGATTAAACACAAGGTTATGATTTTAATAAGATGGAGTGATGTGAGATATGTGGCCTCAAGGCGATTCCCACAGCTGAGCAGTGTGCACTGTAGGCCTGCTTCCCTTTGTGACTGTAAATTGACACTTCAAAAAAATAAAACTGTTACCATGGGATTCCCAAGCATACACAATGGGTCGTGGTGACAGCCTGGCAGTAATTCATACTGAATTATGGATCCTCACATTCTATGTTATTAGAGCATATGAATTCTGCACCCCTGGTATTACTGTATGTGTAAATTTTCCATATTCATATTCATGTGCGCTTGCTCTCTCTGGGCCTCTCTCTCCTCTTTCATATCCTCCGTTCCACACACAAAGACACACGTGTGTGTTTGGTGGGTCATATCTTACTGAACCTCCCACTGTTTCTTTCCTAATATTTACCCCCATGGGACAGTCATAGTTTCAGATGCATGTGAAGGTTATTGACCTCTGAAAGCTGACCACTCCCCCCCCAAAGAAATGTGTTTAAGGAAAGCTAAATTAATTACACTCTCGTTGTTTATCAGATTAGAGAATAGAGGGAAGTGTCCTCTCTCCTCCCATGTTAAAGGGGGGAGGGGAAGGAGGCAGGGCGTGAAATGTGATTGGTAATTATCCAGTCGCACAAGCCCTCCAGTGAAGCTGTGATTGGTTTCTTGCAGTGTGGGCAGGAGCAGGCTCCTGGGGTGCCTGACTCTGGGGCCCAGTGTGAGACCCTGGCCCTCGCTCAGCGGGGAGCATTTGTCATCGCCATGGCTGCGGTTGGCTGACAGATGCGTGTCTGTGCCCCCGGAACACTCAGACGCCGGCCCAGACCAGCTGCTTCCAGCGCAAATCTAATGCGCTGTGCTCCCAGCGCGCAGTAATGCGATCGGAGACCGCCAGGGCAGCTGCACAAGGCCGCGATCTGCATGCAGGCCCACTAACTGATGAATGTGAGAGCAAGAGCTGTCAATATTACATTTAACCTGCCCACCCCTAACCCACACACAGACACACACACACTATACACATGCACTGCACTCACACACACACTATACACATGCACTACACTCACACACACACACTATACACGCTATACTCACATACATGCGCACACATTACACAGACACACACACACACCTGTATTTCTGCCGAGTAGGCTGTTGACAATGGGACCTCAATGAACAACAGCCAGAAGTCTTTCAACAAATAATCTATAACTTTGACAGCACAGTTACAAAAAAAAAATGTTACTTTCAGCCAATGCCAAAAGTTGTGTGTTGGCTGAACCTGCCAGACTTTGTGGAAAGAAAAGTAACGCTGACATGCGGTCATGACTTAAAGCTGGGCCCACGGCGTAAGTGACTGGAGGCGGCTCGTGAGTTGGTGAGTTTTCGGCCTCAGAAAGCTCACACATTACGCAATGCTTTATTAATTAGAGCTGTTATACAGCAGACATGTGAGCATGTCAGGCTGAGTGATATGATATGAAATGATATGTACTTTACTGAGTTACATTCCTAAAGGTTGACACTCATCTCAACTGTGCTAGCAGTGTTAGCTGTGTTAACTGTGTTAGCACCGCTAGCTGTGTTAGCAGTCCTCCCTGACTCAGAGACATGGAGACTGTAGACAAAACTAAAAAGACAGTTAAGAAGCCAGCTCCCAAAAGCACTAAATAGACGATGATGCCATTGTAAAAATATTCTTCTGAGAAAAAAAGCGTTTTTTTTTTTCACATGGCTGTGACCACAGATTAAAGTGGTGTAATTATGGCTGCCGTTTGGAAAGGAACGCAGTTCTGCAGGAATGCAGGAGGCTAATAAATGACTGATCCCAGGACAGTGGGAACACTGCGTTTGGAAAGGAACGCAGTTCTGCAGGAATGCAGGAGGCTAATAAATGACTGATCCCAGGACAGTGGGAACACGGCGTTTGGGAAGGAACACAGTTCTGCAGGAATGCAGGAGGCTGATGAGTGACTGATCCCAGGACAGTGGGAACATGGCGTTTGGGAAGGAACACAGTTCTGCAGGAATGCTGGAGGCTAATAAATGACTGATCCCAGGACAGTGGGAACACTGCGTTTGGGAAGGAACACAGTTCTGCAGGAATGCAGGAGGCTGATGAGTGACTGATCCCAGGACAGTGGGAACACTGCGCCTGGGAAGGAACACAGTTCTGCGGGAATGCTGGAGGCTAATAAATGACTGATCCCAGAACAGTGGGAACACTGCGTTTGGGAAGGAACACAGTTCTGCAGGAATGCAGGAGGCTAATAAATGACTGATCCCAGGACAGTGGGAACACGGCGTTTGGGAAGGAACACAGTTCTGCAGGAATGCAGGAGGCTGATGAGTGACTGATCCCAGGACAGTGGGAACATGGCGTTTGGGAAGGAACACAGTTCTGCAGGAATGCAGGAGGCTGATGAGTGACTGATCCCAGAACAGTGGGAACACGGCGTTTGGGAAGGAACACAGTTCTGCAGGAATGCCGGAGACTAATAAATGACTGATCCCAGGACAGTGGGAACACTGCGTTTGGAAAGGAACGCAGTTCTGCAGGAATGCAGGAGGCTAATAAATGACTGATCCCAGGACAGTGGGAACACGGCGTTTGGGAAGGAACACAGTTCTGCAGGAATGCCGGAGACTAATAAATGACTGATCCCAGGACAGTGGGAACACTGCGTTTGGGAAGGAACACAGTTCTGCAGGAATGCAGGAGGCTGATGAGTGACTGATCCCAGAACAGTGGGACCACAGCTCTGCTAAAAGTTTCATTATGCAGAGCAGGCCTTAGCACCCGCCACCCACACTGGAAATAAGGAGAGCGCCTGTCAGTGTTAAATGATGTTGTCATGGGAAGGCTTTTGGCGATCCATCTTTTAAAAGATGCTGCCTGACTGCAGAAAGGAGAGATGGGGAGGGGGATGTGTGTTCCTGCGCTGTTTCTACGGCAGAACCGAGCAGACGGGTGGAAATGGGACTGAAGGTAAAACACTCCTCTCACTACGGCACACTGATGAATGGCAGGATATTTGTGGTGCAGAAGCAGCAGGGAGCGGATAAACCCGAGACCAGCCCAGACCAGCTGAGTTAGCAGGAGAGAGGGAGAGAGGGAGACAGAGAGGGAGAAGGAGAGAGAGAGGGAGAGAGACAGGGAGTGACAGAGAGAGGGAGACAGACAGGGAGAGAGAGAGAGCGCTGCCTCCATGGCAGAACACAGCAGTGTGATGAAGCAAGGTCACTCTGCAGGAGGAAGGGAGGGAGACGAATCAGGAAGGACAGAAATTACTACCTTCGCCACGCCGTAATAAGTGACTCGCTGAATCTGGCACAGATCTGACCTTAACGCCGCATCACAGGCACCAGTTCCTGCTCCTCTCAGAGGCCACGGCGTCTGTGAGCTGTGTGGGGTGAGACCGGCTCGTGAGCTGAGTGGGGTGAGACCGGCTCGTGAGCTGTGTGGGGTGAGACCGGCTCGTCAGCTGTGTGGGGTGAGACTGGCTCGTGAGCTGTGTGGGGTGAGACCGGCTCGTCAGCTGTGTGGGGTGAGACCGGCTCGTGAGCTGTGTGGGGTGAGACCGGCTCGTGAGCTGTGTGGGGTGAGACCGGCTCGTGAGCTGTGAAGGGTGAGACTGGCTCGTCAGCTGTGTGGGGTGAGACCGGCTCGTGAGCTGTGTGGGGTGAGACCGGCTCGTCAGCTGTGTGGGGTGAGACCGGCTCGTCAGCTGTGTGGGGTGAGACCAGCTCGTGAGCTGTGTGGGGTGAGACCGGCTCGTGAGCTGTGTGGGGTGAGACCGGCTCGTCAGCTGTGTGGGGTGAGACCGGCTCGTGAGCTGTGAAGGGTGAGACTGGCTCGTCAGCTGTGTGGGGTGAGACCGGCTCGTGAGCTGTGTGGGGTGAGACCGGCTCGTGAGCTGTGTGGGGTGAGACCGGCTCGTGAGCTGTGTGGGGTGAGAACGGCGCGTCAGCTGTGTGGGGTGAGACCGGCTCGTCAGCTGTGTGGGGTGAGACCGGCTCGTGAGCTGTGTGGGGTGAGACTGGCTCGTGAGCTGTGTGGGGTGAGACCGGCTCGTGAGCTGTGTGGGGTGAGACTGGCTCATCGTCACGACGACCCACTCAGGACCCCGGGAGCCGAGCCCTAGATGAACAGACACGGGTCTCTGACTGCTTCCTCTCACTGACACACCGTAAGTCGATTAAGATGTGACATGAGTGGGACAGGATGTGATTCACTTACACCTCCTTAGCCTCAGTGGGGGAAATTTGGGCTCTTTTCCTTTTTTTGGGGCTGGGGGGGCCAAGGGGAGGAGTTTTTTAAAGGCACACCAGATGGCGATGAATTTTAATTAAGGAAATGAGAAGACTGTATATAAAATGAGAAAGTAATGGGTTCTTTGACTCGTACTAGTAATTTAAGCGGGCACATCCGTTTCAATAAACATTAGCAGATTAATTGGCAGTTGAGTCGGGGGTGGGGGGGTGACAAATCGCCCGCTCTGCCCGTCGCCTCGGTCATGCCACGCAGCCGGCTGGGTGCCTGTCACTCCATCCCCGCAGAGAGAGGCCGTCTGTGCCCCCAGTTTCACTTCAAACGATCACAAAACACGCATCAAAATAACCACGCCCTCGCTCTGCCGCAGCGTTTAGGACACACAGTGTCCCACCCTCCTCTGCGCTCTCTACAGAATCAAAAGGAAGCTGAAACTGGAACGCAGAAACCGGAGGTTCCAGGTTTAGGCTCACAGAGACGGCCGCAGCACTGAATGAAGAAGCAGCTTGCAGGTACTCTCAGTGTTTATTGCTGTGCTCATCCCGTGTGCACGGCTGACATCACTTGCCTGTGGGATTAAAGATCTTGTCTGTTACAAATTAATGAGCTTTTTATAACAAGCACTATAGGCTCTGCCCAATTCAAATAAATAAAAATAATACTCAGCTCAAACCAGGCTGTGTGAGCATGCGGATTCACACTCAAGTTTCCCACCCAAGGCCTGTCTGAGCTGTGGTTTGGGCTGTGATGCAGAATTACTTCCAACTGATAAAATTACAAAAAATTAAAAATAGAATTTAATAAAAGGGTTTGAAAGAAAATGCATCCTGCTGTTTTCTACTTTCTCCTTTTCCAAGACCGTCTCGCAGCACGTTGTAAAACAGGTGCCACGTCATACATTACGGGTCCAGACTCTTGCCACTGGGGTGGAACCCTGAGAACCCAGAGAGTTATTCACAGTGTTGTTCCATACCCTTTCCTCACAGAACAGCACCTTGAAGAGTAATTACTTCAAAGGAACAATCAATATATTCAAAACACAGAGAGCAGACATTTTCTGAGGGACCCTCTTCACCTCTCTTTGTGAGCGTGTAATTGTCTTTCTTCTCATGGTCGTTCAGTATTTTATTTTACTCATCACCGATGATTTTTCATTGTCCCGGTTTCCATTGGAGCCAGAGGTCCAGACGGCGTCAGAGTCTTCTTCTGTCATACAGTAGAGTGTAAAATGCTCATGAAAGGGCTCTTCATAAATGCAGAAAACAGACGATGAATAAAGTTAATTGCTCTTGCTGAAGAGGAACAGGACTGGGAACATGCTGCATTTATTGGAACAGAATGTCCTCGGCACAGAGGCATGGTGCGTACCTGGCTCTCCGTGGACGGCTCGCCAGCCCCTGCTCCATTTGGGTAATGGGAAATTAAAGCAGTGTTCAAGTGCTATGAATACCAAGCTCAGTAATTAAATGGCAAGCAGACAGGAAACAGAAACGCGCTGATAAGAAAATACACATCATACCATACATCATGGCAACGATGGTTAATTAGCTTCAGATCTGAGACCCCATCATGCTGTTTATCTCATTTCACAATGCAGAGCCCATGTTTTGGGCCCCATGTCCCGTGTGTTTTGGGCCCCATGTCCCATGTGTTTTGGGCCCCATGTCCCATGTGTTTTGGGCCTCATTTCCCGTGTATTTGGGGCCCATGTCCCATGTGTTTTGGGGCCCATGTCCCATGTGTTTTGGGCCCCATGTCCCGTGTGTTTTGGGGCCCATGTCCCATGTGTTTTGGGGCCCCACACCCCGTGTATTTGGGGCCCCATGTCCCGTGTGTTTTGGGCCCCATGTCCCATGTGTTTTGGGGCCCCATACCCCGTGTATTTGGGGCCCCATGTCCCGTGTGCCGGACACAATGAGACCATGTTTTGGCCCAGACTGGAGTGATGGACAGATGCAGGATAATCTCTCCTCATCCGCTCTCTGTGAAGGGCATAGATGAAGGTGTTGCGTCCGCTTAGCCGAGGATAAAAGAGGGCAAATTCCCACCTGATCTGGGTTGTTCAGAGTGCAACCAATAAACGCATCAAGAATTTCGCACTTGGGGGTCAAAGGGCACGCATGCGGAGCCCGTGGAAGAGCAGCGGGCTGCGGGAATTACAGCGAGACAATCTCACACGTAAGAGTGCAGCAGGCCATCCTACCACCTCAATCTCCATGGGAACCATGTGCTCCTTCAACTCCTGCTGGAGAGTCCCCAGGGTCACAGTGGTGCATGCAGCACTCTGAATGGGTTACAACATATTTTTATTTTATTTATTATTATGCTCATTATCATTATTATTAGTAGTAGTAGTAGTAGAATTAGTATTATAGTATATGCTGTATCATCTCACTTTTTTCTCACATTGGCCTCTGGTGTTGCCAGGGTATTTCACATACGCAATGAAACGGTCCGGTTTATGAAAGATTGTGATGATCTGAGCATGTTCTGTGGACACAGACACATGTGTGTCACGTGTATGTCACGTGTGTGCACGTGTTCTGTTATCCAGGCGTGGCGCGGGGGGGGGGTCACATAGAGGGAATGTACTTAATTTCACTTCATCTTGAGGTTGGTTTAATAATTGACAAGATAAAAGCCTGACCTCCTCATTGGATGTGCCGTGCTACTGCAGGTGTCACATGTCCCACAGCCGCTAAAGACATGCCTTTTATTTCTGATTAATAATGAACTCTCAGCAGGAGATTAAAAGCGGTTTGTTATCCTAAAGCCTGTGTGCTTTATGAGAGTGTGGCAGAGGGATTTCATTATCTCTCTATCTGTGTTTCTCCCTTCTGTAACATGGCCGCTCAGCACCCTCCAGTTGGCCAGACTGTCTGTCCATGTTTGCAGCCAAGCTTTCACATCTTGACAAATGGTTTGATATTTATCCAAGGACTGTTTATGCGAAATCCCCTACGATCACATATTCACTTAAAGGTTAATGCCCTGTAAGTACAGAAATATCACTTTGCATTTATGTTTTCTTCTACAAAGGCATTTTTCTATTATTCCCGAAGCACTCCAGCACTAGATCAAATATGGCACTGCAATGTAATTCATCTCCTGGTATTGGGATAAATATTTTATCACTAGATTTCTTTTGGCATTTGGAACTGCATGATTTATTCCTCGCTAGCAGCAGTGCGGCATTGTGGGTAAAATGGTAAGCCGAAAGGTCGCAGCCATGAACCCAACTTGTGTCATCACCTTTCAGCGAAGTTCCTAATTTAACAAATATGAATTACATTTAACCCTTATACTGAGTTAGGGAATTTGCAGAACAAATAATTGGTAATATATTATTAATATGCAGTAATACTGCATTAATAAGAACTCATATCATATTGATGTTAGCTACTTATGCTGGTTTATGGATTGCAGCGGGTCCTGAACTCAACATGCATACCCTCGCTTAAGTTTCATTTTGACACAATCTTTTTCACTTCTTTGACTGACAGTTTGGCAAGCAGAGTCACCAGAGACTCACCAAACTGTGTTTGTGTTTTTTCAGAATGAAAATGCATGCGTTTCCTGCGTCAGATAATATGTAAGTTGATTGACACAGGATGAGTAGATGCAGGTACCGTAATTGAGACAGAAAGACAGTGATAAACGATAAGGGAGCCAGACTGTACCCAGGAGGCCTTTGGTGATCACACCAGGTCATTCTCAGTGCACATCCGTACTGCGTGCCACAGCCAGCATTACATCTATCTATCCCTGCTTACTTTAGCCTTCTGCTGCAGTGTGCATTTGTTGCACTGAATTCTGCATGAATCCTACTGTTGCCCTAGCACTGTGCTAACCTCCTACTGTCCTAGCATTGTGTTAGCCTCCTATTGCCCTAGCACTGTGATAACCTCCTATTGTCCTAGCATTGTGTTAGCCTCCTATTGCCTTACCTTAGTGCTAACCTTCTCTTGCCCTGGCAATAACTGTATTATCTCCCTGTTGTCCTTGCGGTGTGCAAACCAGGCATTGTCCTAGCACTGTGTCAACCCCCTATTACCCTAGCGCTGTGCTAACCTCTGTCAGTGTGCTAACTGATCTCATCTCAGTGCCATCACGCTGTTCAAACATGCCACTGCCCTACCCCACTGTAAGCCTCTGTGTTGTTGTTTTGATAAAGGTTGCTTCCAGAGTCGATCACATAATGGTGAAATTTGCATCTCAGGTGTAGGATGATGATGATGATGATGGTGATGATGATGATGATGATGATGGTGATGATGGTGATGATGATGATGATGATGATGATGATGATGATGATGATGGTGATGATGATGATGATGATGATGATGATGGTGATGATGATGATGGTGATGATGATGATGATGATGGTGATGATGGTGATGATGATGATGATGATGTGATGATGATGATGATGATGATGATGATGATGATGATGTGATGATGGTGATGATGATGATGATGATGATGATGATGGTGATGATGATGGTGGTGGTGATGATGATGATGATGATGATGATGATGATGAGTTTCACGTCTGTCTGCAGCAGGTGGTCGCTATTTGTCTCTGGGTCTCAGATCAGGCGGTGAGGCTCAAACCAGCCTCACCCTGAGTCTTTCTCTGGGCCCAGTCATGACTGGCTCATCCTCTTTGATGTAATGCACCAATCAGGAAGACTGATCAGCCCAAAACAGATATAATGGACCAATCAGAGCAAACTCAGGGAAACAGATCAGCCAAACACAGATATAATGGACTGCAGCACATCTGCTGTTTTTAATGGGCAGCCAACAAGCGCAAACGTTGACCTCACTCAGACAGATGTGTGTGTGTGTGTGTGTGTGTGTGTGTGTGTGTGTGTGTGTGTGTGTGTGTGTGTGTGTGTGTGTGTGTGTGTGTGTGCGTATGTGGGCGTTTTTCTGTGTGTGTTAATGGGGGCAGTTAATGGGGCTGCAGGTTTAAAACCACTATCCTTGCCAGGCATACCACACAAGAGACATAATTATCCTGCTTGGCGACAGACCAAGGTCTCAGCCAGAGGAAGAGCATGCCCTCTTGCTGCTTTCTGCAGGGGTAATGCTACAGTCTTTAGCCACCGCAGCCCTGCTAAGTCACCTCTCCCCTCTCCATTATACACATGAATGTGTGTGTGTGCTGGGTCTAACATGGAGCCTCTTGCATTAACTGCTTACTTCCACCCCTAAAAAAGAAACTCAATCGAATGCTGTAACATCGGAGGAGTCTCTGAACTGTGGACATCTGTTGAGTGACATTGGCAGTTGCTATGGAGACCAAGGGTAGCACAACGAAAAAAGGGGCAACCCTTTTTTTGTTGAGAAATGAGCTCTCCTCCATGAAGCTCAGCGAACTGTCTGTAACTCTGCCCCGTGAGAGACAGCTTTGGGCTTGGAGAGAGCGGCCTGCTTCTCCCCCCTCTTTTTGGGCAGGACAGGGGGGCTCTGATCTGGGGCCTGTTTAACCCCAGTCACCCAGGCTTACGTAGCTCATTAACTGCATGCTCCAGCCAGGG
This sequence comes from Albula goreensis, assembly GCA_022829145.1. Classification (NCBI taxonomy): domain Eukaryota; kingdom Metazoa; phylum Chordata; class Actinopteri; order Albuliformes; family Albulidae; genus Albula; species Albula goreensis. Next base: position 633,807 of record CM040745.1, on the reverse strand, counting down.
GTCAGGTCTGGATTACACCAAGGCAAAGCGTCTCAAACAGAGGAATGAGGCTGAATGGGTAACTGAGAGGAGAAGCTACCATTAAATCTAGAGACAGACACAGTGCACCGGAAACACACTGACTCTCCCGGCTCTGGAGAACACAGCCCTACAGATGCTGGTGTCTATGCTAACTGCCTGATTGAATGAATAACTGCTAAAGTGAGAGAGAGAGTGAATTCCTGACTGAATTAATGAAGGAGGGAAGAAGCAAATGACCCAACAAATTAAGGAATGCATTTTCTTTCATCATTTTCAGCAATTCTGTGTTTAAATGTTGTTTCTTCTGCATACACTCCAAGAAGAACGTTTTCACAAAAGGGTCTGTTCAGGTGTCTCTAGTATTATTGTAGTTTTTCAGTGACATTGAAACCATTCAGGCATTAAATGTGCTTTTTCCATTCAAATTGCCATTTAAATGCCAGCTGGTTTGACCATTACTGTGAAACCTCAGCATGTGGCACGTTTGAAATGCAGAAATCTCATTTCCTTTTTTCAAGGCTTTGTGCTAACAGTTCTGGAACGTATATCTTTATTTTAGGAGACGCTTCTGGAGTAGGTGTGAGATTTAAGCAGAGCCAACAGGCAGAAGCAGAACAAGCTTTTCACACCTGCTCCAGTGGATCTGAGAACCAGTTCTGTCATGCACCAGGTCTAAGATTATCCCTACAGGGAAAGTAAAATCTTCGTGTCATCATCAACTACTTATGACTTCAATAAGGGGGCCAGGCACCGAGGGGACAATTCTGGCGGCCATATTGTGCATGCAGAGCACTGATGCCTTGTGGGATTGTAAGAGACAAGACTTAAATCCCCAATTCAATCAATCCCACCATTTCCCTCAGCCTGATATCGTTTGTTATACTTAATTAACAAGCATGCCAATTAGCTGCTTAATCAGTGCAGATTAACGGATATTTATATCCTCTATATGACCTGGCTGGCGGCACGGGGAATGGAAACTATGCAGCTTAGAGAGGGAGAGCGATAGCTGCAGTATGGCTCATCCTGTGTGGATGGGCCCCACAGTCTGCATCCTGTTAAGGTACTGCTCCAGTGTGTGGATGGGCCCCACAGTCTGCATCCTGTTAAAGCACTGTTCCAGTGTGAGGATGGGCCCCACAGTCTGCATCCTGTTAAGGCACTGCTCTAGTGTGTGGATGGGCCCCACAGTCTGCATCCTGTTAAGGCACTGCTCCAGTGTGTGGATGGGCCCCACAGTCTGCATCCTGTTAAGGCACTGTTCCAGTGTGTGGATGGGCCCCACAGTCTGCATCCTGTTAAGGCACTGTTCCTGTGTGTGGATGGGCCCCACAGTCTGCATCCTGTTAAGGCACTGCTCCAGTGTGTGGATGGGCCCCACAGTCTGCATCCTGTTAAGGCACTGTTCCAGTGTGAGGATGGGCCCCACAGTCTGCATCCTGTTAAGGCACTGCTCCAGTGTGTGGATGGGCCCCACAGTCTGCATCCTGTTAAGGCACTGTTCCAGTGTGTGGATGCGCCCCACAGTCTGCATCCTGTTAAGGCACTGTTCCAGTGTGAGGATGGGCCCCACAGTCTGCATCCTGTTAAGGCACTGCTCCAGTGTGTGGATGGGCCCCACAGTCTGCATCCTGTTAAGGCACTGTTCCAGTGTGAGGATGGGCCCCACAGTCTGCATCCTGTTAAGGCACTGTTCCAGTGTGTGGATGGGCCCCACAGCCTGCATCCTGTTAAGGCACTGTTCCAGTGTGTGGATGGGCCCCACAGTCTGCATCCTGTTAAGGCACTGTTCCAGTGTGTGGATGGGCCCCACAGCCTGCATCCAGTTAAGGCACTGCTCCAGTGTGTGGATGGGCCCCACAGTCTGCATCCTGTTAAGGCACTGTTCCAGTGTGTGGATGGGCCCCACAGTCTGCATCCTTCCCACAATCACTGGAGCTGTGAGACTCTTCCCACACTCACTGGAGGTGTGACTCTTGCCGCACACACACTGGAGCTGTGAGACTCTTCCCACACTCACAGGAGCTGTGAGACTCTTCCCACACTCAGTGGAGCTGTGAGACTCTTACCACACTCAGTGGAGCTGTGAGACTCTTCCCACACTCAGTGGAGCTGTGAGACTCTTACCACACTCAGTGGAGCTGTGAGACTCTTCCCACACTCAGTGGAGCTGTGAGACTCTTCCCACACTCAGTGGAGCTGTGAGACTCTTCCCACACTCAGTGGAGCTGTGAGACTCTTCCCACACTCAGTGGAGTTGTGAGACTCTTCCCACACTCAGTGGAGCTGTGAGACTCTTCCCACACTCAGTGGAGCTGTGAGACTCTTCCCACACTCAGTGGAGTTGTGAGACTCTTCCCACACTCAGTGGAGCTGTGACTCTTGCCACACACACACTGGAGCTGTGAGACTCTTCCCACACTCAGTGGAGTTGAGAGACTCTTCCCACACTCAGTGGAGCTGTGAGACTCTTCCCACACTCAGTGGAGCTGTGAGACTTTTCCCACACTCAGTGGAGTTTTGAGACTCTTCACACACTCAGTGGAGCTGTGAGACTCTTCCCACACTCAGTGGAGCAGTGAGACTCTTCCCACACTCAGTGGAGTTGTGAAACTCTTCCCACACTCAGTGGAACTGTGAGACTCTTCCCACACTCAGTGGAGTTGTGAGACTCTTCCCACACTCAGTGGAGTTGTGAGACTCTTCCCACACTCAGTGGAGCTGTGAGACAGCGTAATGGAAGTTCTAAACTGGCATATATGAAATGCAAAAGAAGCAGGGGCCATTGCATGAGTTAAAGCGGCTCTCAGCTTTCAGTTCTGCTCATAATCAACTCTGTCTGAGTTGAAACATTGAGTCTAACAGCAGCTAAAGGTACTCTGCTAGAGTTGGGCTTTTTGTCTGTGTTGATTTTACAGGGAGCATTTATGCACAGGCAAGTTAGACACACTTTACCTTCATTTTTTCACTGACAATGTTCCTGACTTGATGGAGGTGTTGCTGAGGGTGGTGTACTGCACCTCCATCAGAAGGGAGGAGATTCAGAATAAGGAACAGCATCCAGTGAAAGTACACCTAAAATAGCTACTGTCTCACAGACAGCGATAAACACATTCACATCGTGTGTCCTTCCTAGAACGCTGCTATCGCATGTGGGTTTGATGTAAAGGAAAGATTGACTAAACACATTTAAAGTGTCAACATCAGGTCTGTACATTCTGTTAACACAATCTGCCGACCTGAAAACGCAATGTTTATCTGAGTATCGCAGAAACAAAACAAAGCAAACAAAATTAATCTATGCACAGAAATAAGCATAAATCTGAAAGCACAGTCAGATTCTCTGTCCTGCGAATTAACATGTGATGATGAAAGGATGAAATATAAACTCAGCAAATGTTAAACAATTCTTTTCATTTCCAAGTCCTGTTCTGTTTTGCATTTCTGAGCACGTTAAAAGCCCGTGCTGGCGGCCATGCGCAGAGACACATCCTCAGCAGTGAGAGCATGCGTGTGAGATCAGCGCACTGAGCACGTGCAGAGCGCCTCCTGCCTGCCTCTCAAAGCAGGGTAATAGGAGGAAATAGTAATTCCCCATAAGGGGCTCCAGAACGTTCCACAGGCTATCGCAGCTCTGCATGGGGCGAGGTGGGGAGAGAGGCAAGTGAAGGAGGCACGTACGGCAGGCCTCAACCTAAAACAGAAAAAAACTGAAATACATTCAAATCAAACCAGGCGCAACCTTGTAAACAATCCAGCGGTAAAGCAACGCAGTCTCTTCAAGCATGAAATAATGCAAATGCTTCAGAGTAGACCTGGGAATAGTGTTTCCTTATAATTTGTATATTGTTTGGTGTGTATTATGGAAACTTTTTAGTCTGACAATTTTTTGTCTATTTTCATTGTTCAACCGTGACTGCAAACAGAAAAACATTTCACATTAATTTATTTTTATAATAATAAAAACTATTTTATTTTTGTAGCACATGCACATGATTTAAGGAGATACCAAGCAAAATCTGGAAATATGCCATTTGAAAGACCAAATGAATAAAGTGCATGTTTTAAAAATATCAGTCTTTAGCCTAGATTTAAAAAACGGAATTTAAATTTATGCTAACTAGCTAATTATACAGTCAACCAAAATCATGAGCTCTGGCCAGAGCTACTCAATGAATATTAAAGCTTGACAGAATGGTCCTGGGCCTTTCTGCTCTGACTGTAAAAACACGGACACAGCAAATCAAACGAAGAGTAAAGACGGCAGCGAGAACATGGTCTGTATACGCCCCAAGGTGCTGTAGGAGACTGGACAGGATTTACACATTTTCTGCACCATGGTGTCCTCCAGGTTCCCAGAATGCAGAGAGAAACAAAGGCATGAGATTGCAGCCATGGATGCAGTAGTGGTGAGGAGTCTGATTAAAAATCCAGGTGTGTGTTGCTGCGGAAACATGCTGACTGTGAGAAGACCCTGTTGCCACTGTGGGCATCCCTGTGTTACGGCAGGATGATGGGATCACCTTCCTCTCACTCATATTGAAATCTGTGTCACACAAGGTCAGAGCCAATATTTATGGTAATCCATTTACCAGTGTTAGCGATATGTGAGTTTTAAGGATCTAACATCCCAGAAAAATACCCTCTGCCTGTCGGTGTAGGGACAGCTCAGGATTGCAGGATTGTGGTGTGTAAACAAAACGTTAGAAAGGTAAAGCTGTGGATGCTTTACAGTGAGCAGTGCGGATAAAGATCTTCACAGAGGGATCAGCCTTATTTGTTAAGCTTGTAGGCGGTATTCGGACGCCAGGCTCGTCTGATCTATGAGGATCTTTCTGCAGCAAAGCTCCCACCCTCTCATCTACAGCATGTGTGGCTAATGTGAACGACATGGTGAAATCAGGGGCAGCTAGCCGAGCTCCAGATGAAAGGAACAGCACTCTTCAGTCCATTGGGTCTTTGAGGAGAGCTAAGCAGCCTAATTTGATGTTATTGTATTGTATCGATCCCTCCGTGTTGAGCTAAGGGCACTTCGGTTCATCTTTAAACTGTCCTTTAATGCTGAACTTCCCCTTTAAATGGGTCCTTACATGTTTACTGACTCACCCAAGCACACAAACATCTGCAAACACATTCAGCTGCACACACTTAACTAGACAAATTTTCAAACACACACACACAAACACACACACACATGCGCACACACACACACACACACTCCCACACGCGTGCGCACACACACACACACACACACATGCGCACACACACACACTCCCACACACACAGTGATGTAGTGAGCTCACATATCATGTGCTATTGATCACCAGGAAGAGCTAATGCAGACATAAACAGCAGGTGTGAAATGAAGAATCGGCACAGCCATAAACTTTAAGGTGAGAGGGATGAGGGAGAATGAGAACACAGACAGCCACCAGGAAGAGCATCCCAAAATAGGGGAAAAAAGGTATGAAAACTTTTGCACCATTACCTTTTGAAAAAATGGATTTTCTTTTTTTAGAGCTAAGTTATAGGGATGCTGTCACTCAAAATCTATCTGAAGATATGCAAAACGAGGCTGAGCTGATCAAATTTCCCCTCCTCCTCACCCCTGCGCGCTCCAGGACTCATCCAATCACGTCAACGCCGACCCTCTTCTGCTCCTCTCTATAATGAAATGCTGATTGCACACACAGAAAGATGGAATGGATGGAATGCCAAAACAGGTCATACACTGCAGAAACACACACTTTACAGGGGCTTAAACAAAGAGCATTACCTGACCCAATCAGATGCTCCGTTACTGAAATAACACGGGAATCATGACCTTCAGCACACTTACAGTTATTTTGATGATGCGATGCATGCAGAAGCAGGTGCAGTCACTGAGGGACCGGACCACCCCCTGCGTCATGGCAGCCCCATCAGAGAGACAGCGCGCCAAAACGCCGCATTAATAACAGAATCAGAAAAGTTCCTTTTCAGCAAAAAAAAGGGAGTGAGCTTTAATTACCCTGTGTGTCCCTCATGTCTCTCCCTGTCGTCTGGGTTTGCAGATTCTCTGCTCTGTAATTAGGCCCAGAGGAAGCTGAGCAAAGTGCTTTAAATCTCACAGAGACTGCAAGCAAGCAAGACTATGGCGTCATCAAACAAGTAACTCTGTACAGGATTCCAATAGGAACTGAACAACAAAGACACCTGCTTATCCATTAGAATTGAGTGTATGACAATTTCTGGAGCAGTGGTGACAGACTCCAGTCCTGCTGTGCTGCAGTGGATGGTGGCGGTTCGGTGAGTATTTTGCACATAGGTCGTCCCTTAAGGTCGTCACTGGGCTAAACTGGCCCACACACTGCGTTTGAAAGCATAAATTAGCCTCTTACTGAAAGAATGCTGAAGATAACGGCGATGTGAGTTTAACAGAGCTTCATAATGAACAGCAGCCGGAAAACAAAAACACGGCATAATATAACCCCTAAAACCAACACAAAAACCAAGCAACACCCACCATCTCCCTACCACCATCCGCCCAGAGAGGAGCAGCACCCAAATGTTCCCCACTATGAAAAATACGCTGGTGCTCAGGCATATTTCACTGTGTCCTACTATGACATAAAAATGTGAAAGAATATTGGGTGAGAGAAATTATATGTTTGTTTGATGTGGATACAAGCAGAGATAATAAATCAAAAGTTGGATTAAAAATTGTTTTTTTTTCATCAGCACAGTTTGATGAGTTAATTGTGTCTGAACTGTCCTTTTCTGTGAAGAGAGAGAGAAAACACAAGACTTTCATTTCATCTGTCCAGTAATGTTGATTGAATCTCATGCAAAGTTTTGCTTGTACATGAGGATTCACAAGAGACCTGAGAAACTAAACGGAAAGTTTATTTTTAGAACATGGGCTTTGATAAAGCACTTTTCTCCACTTAGAGAAAGGATCTCTTCCTCCACATGACCTTTTCATTAGTCCCGAGCTCCCATCTGTGAGATGACGTATCACAGGCTATAATGTGCCCTCTCTATGGTTTCACCATAAATATAGTAATAATATATACACATAATAATGGGAAATACATTAATATAGCCAGGGCCGACGTACATCAGTCCCTTGTGTGGCCGCTGTCAGATTAGCTTAATGGGTTTCTCAGTCACGTGCCTCTCAGGGCCTGTCATGGCAGTACAGTGTATCGTGCTGAAAAGGCAAACTGGCTCCTGTGGGATCTTTAACCTTTTTCCTGGGCAAGTTGGATCTGTCTGAATAAATGCTTACCCGTGTTACTTTCTGCTATTTTATATAATTTAGTGATTTTTGTTTTTGCTTTGTTCAGATTGACACATTAGTGCTTAGCTAGCAAGCTGCATGAAGCCACACCATACCAGTCATGGACAACATTTTGGAGTCTGAATTTGCGTTTCCCGGTCTGTGTCACTCATGCATACATAAGCAGGTAAACCTCCCTGTGCAGGTGCTCTGCAGCTGCTTCATGCATCTGATGACATGGACATACCTGTGCTTTCATTCTGTTCTTACAGTTGGCAAGCATCGACACACAGGTGTCAGAATATCCTTAAGAACACAAGAATAAAGAATATATGAATCAAACAAGCAATGCAATGTCTATATTATAATGAACAGTGACTAACAAAGGAAATATAGACTTTATAAAAAGAAAAGCCACCATTTTATGGGAGTGTGGCATCACGTGTTAATCGTGGAGCAAGTAGCGCTAGTGACTGCACTTATGAGCATTTCATTCCTGACAAGTGTTTTTCTCTCGGCAGACACTCAGAGATTTCCAGTGTAACAGTTCATAGCAACGGCAGATCAAGATGCCTTCCAAACACACAATTCCTCATTTAAATATGATTGTTTGCATCTAATATTTTTACAATGACTGTTGATGACCTGTAAAGATTGAAATGATAAGGTACTTTGGGAACGTATGCAAAATAACACCCCTTCTTTGAGACTTTAGTGCATTCAGCCCCCTGTCTCATGACAAACAAGATGGAATAAAAAATTATTTTATACTGTTGAATTAAACAGTATCCCTGTGACAGATGTATGCTTGTGTCTGATTGGTCGAGCATCACATGCTCCTAAGTTAAGTAAGCAACTGAAGTTTTTTTCGAGGGCAGAAGGTGTAAAGGACTGGACCACAGCCGTGGAGCAGAAGTCCGCTCCAGTCCTCTGCGTCATGGGCTGCTTGTGTCACGGGTGGAAATCAAGAGCCTTGAGTGTGTTCCTGCTCTTCAGCACTGTCCAATCAAGGGCCCTGCTTCTCTAACTGCTATTATATTCTATCCAATCAGAGCTCTTGTCTCTTCCTGTTTTCTGAAACATTTACAAGGCTTGTGTATTCCAATCAGAACCCTTTGTCTTGCAGCCCTGTCCAATCAGGAGCTTTTGTCCTGGAACCCTATCCAATCAGAAGTCTTATTTGTCTCTGTTTTTTGGAAACAAGACCTTTTCTCTCCCTGCCATTACAATATGAGCCAACAAGCAAAGAGTTTACACCCGGAACCATTTGAGGGGTAGAATCGCTGAAATTATAGATAATAAGTAATCAAGTCCTCATTTTATGGTCTTGATAGATAGCACATCTGTTGATTACTGTGCGAGAGGAAGAATTTGAAAAATGAATCATCTCTTTGATTTTTCAGGTGTGAGTCAGTGATGTGCATTTCTGTGCAGGCACAAACATCCTTATCCTACTGACTGATATCCAAAAATGATGAGGAAGCACAAGAGTGAGCAGCCATGACTAACCCATGATTCTGATGCTGAGCAGTTAGCCGTAAACTCAATGAGGAATGAGCATTGGGCTGGAGCTGGGGCTGGGGCGCAGCGAAGGACACAGACCGCAGCAGACCGCAGTCATTTCTGTTCTGTCAAAATTCAGGACCAGGAAATGTCAGTCATTCGTAGCTGCTCGTGGGCACTGCAAACTCATATCTGAATTGAAATGACCTGCACGACCCCTGGACTAACTCCACACTGTACCCCAAGAACAATGGCCCTCAACTTCGATAACAGCGGTCTGAAACGAACATGCCAGATGTGAAAAGAGAACATTGCAAAATGTCTTTAATTTATCGTGCTGCCTGGTCTATGAACACGCCTCAAAGACCTTCAGAGCTGACTGGTTTTATTGCTGTTGAGTCAGTCACATGGGTTGTTGATGACCATGTGACTGACTGTTGCATTTGCTCTGATCACCTGCTCTGGTTGCTCTGACTCATCTAACCAACCATGACTCATTATATCTGTGTGTGTTTCAATGTGTGTAATATCTTATTTGCATCATATATATATATGTATATATATATAAATATACACACACACATATATTTATTGATTGGAATGACTTAAAGGGGTTTGGATGTAAATGAGAATTTGGTAGGGTAACTAAACCCTAAACTAACTATCTAAAGGTTAGATATAAAATAATCAAAAATGTTTGAGTGGTCTCCTAACCATTGTTTCATTTATAAATGTATTAAAATAGATATGAAAACAGAATAGGTTAAATTATAAACCACCAGAAGGTAACAGATGTATTAAAAACATTATAAATCAATGGAGAAATCATAAAAAGATGTGCACCCATATGCAGGCGCAGGGCCAAGGAAATGTTCAGAAAATAAGAGCAGTTTGCTTTGTCTTTGCAGGATTTGGCCAACGTCCTCCTTTACCTAGCTAATGGTATTCCTGGTGCAGGTGGGAGGGGTATAATTGCTTGTAATTTTGCCATCCAATGACGGCTGCCCAAATAGCAGCAGAGGAGAGGCCACTGGCAGCTTTAATAGGAAAATCTCAGATAAAAGGAAATCATTAAAGCAATTTAATTTCAGTATTTGCCCCCCCTCAAAGACATGGCTCCAGGAAGAAATCAATATGGAATGGAATGGTTCTTTTCAGACCCCGGGCGATCTCCGGATTCATTAAACTAGCTTATTTTCTTTCGGCATCCCAATAAATAGTGAATATTTCATAGTGTGATGTGCTTAAAGCAAAAGCAAGCTGGATCAGTGTGGATAAACGTGTTTTACTCTGAGTTTTATGTGTGCCTAACCAGCAGAGATGACCTCATAAACAGGAGCATCGTTCGTGACCAGGTCACTGTTTACTGCAGCCACCTGTCAGGTTTATGGGGGCCCTGATTCACCCTGCTGTGGTTAGCTTTACTGACAAATGTATGGAACAGTAATGCATCATGTGATTCACTGAATGTGTCTGATGCAGAATGCAAGGCGTGTTGAAAGTGCATGAACATGATTAAAGACTGGAGCACAGACACCTTTACTGCAGCGCGGTGGCCCGGCTCAGAGGGCAGCGCTCTCCCTCTGTGATGCCGAGGCCTCTGTTCACCAATGAAGTCACAGCCACAATCCTGAAAGCGTTCCGACAGGTTGCAGCAGGAACTTTTAAACTGAAATTTACCCCATTTTTCTGCTCAATTTAGAAAGTGTGCTGGCAGCGGTAGGCCCGTACCATCCCTGCAGTTCACTCCTGAGGGTGAGCGTGAGTGTGCTTATTCTCTCTCAGCTGTGACCTGATAAATGCCATTGTGCATATCTGTAGATTTGCACCATGAGCTATTGGAGATAAATCCACATTTAACTTAAACATATATCAGCCCTGGATTTCTCAGAGGTTTGTGTCCTAAACATACCATGCTTAGCAGTTTTCTGATACTGGACTTGAATCACGGAGGGTTTTTTCCCATATAATACTCTGGATAATCTAAAAGCACGCAGAGATGTACAGAGCAGAGCTTCTCTCTGAGATCCCCTCTGTGTGCTCTGTGCAGAAGCTGCTTTTCCCCAAAGAGCACGGTCTCACCCAGGCAGACCACACACCCCGGTCTCCCAGCAACACCATCTATCCATACAGCACACACACCCCGGTCTCCCAGCAACACCATCTATCCATACAGCACACACCCCGGTCTCCCAGCAACACCATCTATCCATACCCAGCCTCCCAACACCATCTATCCATACAGCACACACACCCCGGTCTCCCAGCAACACCATCTATCCATACAGCACACACACCCCGGCCTCCCAGCAACACCATCTATCCATACAGCACACACACCCCGGTCTCCCAGCAACACCATCTATCCATACAGCACACACACCCCGGTCTCCCAGCAACACCATCTATCCATACACACACACCCCGGTCTCCCAGCAACACCATCTATCCATACAGCACACACACCCCGGTCTCCCAGCAACACCATCTATCCATACAGCACACACACCCCGGTCTCCCAG